>OY293830.1:65689079-66289079 GCA_958507055.1 Crioceris asparagi
TATTCTATTCTATTCTATTCTATTCTATTCTATTCTATTCTATTCTATTCTATTCTATTCTATTCTGTTCTATTCTATTCTATTCTATTCTATTCTATTCTATTCTATTCTATTCTATTCTATTCTATTCTATTCTATTCTATTCTATTCTATTCTATTCTATTCTATTCTATTCTATTCTATTCTATTCTATTCTATTCTATTCTATTCTATTCTATTCTATTCTATTCTATTCTATTCTATTCTATTCTATTCTATTCTATTCTATTCTATTCTATTCTATTCTATTCTATTCTATTCTATTCTATTCTATTCTATTCTATTCTATTCTATTCTATTCTATTCTATTCTATTCTATTCTATTCTATTCTATTCTATTCTATTCTATTCTATTCTATTCTATTCTATTCTATTCTATTCTATTCTATTCTATTCTATTCTATTCTATTCTATTCTATTCTATTCTATTCTATTCTATTCTATTCTATTCTATTCTATTCTATTCTATTCTATTCTATTCTATTCTATTCTATTCTATTCTATTCTATTCTATTCTATTCTATTCTATTCTATTCTATTCTATTCTATTCTATTCTATTCTATTCTATTCTATTCTATTCTATTCTATTCTATTCTATTCTATTCTATTCTATTCTATTCTATTCTATTCTATTCTATTCTATTCTATTCTATTCTATTCTATTCTATTCTATTCTATTCTATTCTATTCTATTCTATTCTATTCTATTCTATTCTATTCTATTCTATTCTATTCTATTCTATTCTATTCTATTCTATTCTATTCTATTCTATTCTATTCTATTCTATTCTATTCTATTCTATTCTATTCTATTCTATTCTATTCTATTCTATTCTATTCTATTCTATTCTATTCTATTCTATTCTATTCTATTCTATTCTATTCTATTCTATTCTATTCTATTCTATTCTATTCTATTCTATTCTATTCTATTCTATTCTATTCTATTCTATTCTATTCTATTCTATTCTATTCTATTCTATTCTATTCTATTCTATTCTATTCTATTCTATTCTATTCTATTCTATTCTATTCTATTCTATTCTATTCTATTCTATTCTATTCTATTCTATTCTATTCTATTCTATTCTATTCTATTCTATTCTATTCTATTCTATTCTATTCTATTCTATTCTATTCTATTCTATTCTATTCTATTCTATTCTATTCTATTCTATTCTATTCTATTCTATTCTATTCTATTCTATTCTATTCTATTCTATTCTATTCTATTCTATTCTATTCTATTCTATTCTATTCTATTCTATTCTATTCTATTCTATTCTATAAAATACATACTGTATTTTGATGAAACAAATCATATCATTATATCCTGATTCACATTCTGGAAGTGACAAATGTTTTCTAGAAAACGAATCAAGAATCAAAAAGAACACTCAATATTAAATTGATAGAATAGTACTGGTAGCGACATATGTTGTTGATTAATTAACCCACTGGTTCACAAAATAATAGGGCTTAACTAAGTATGGGTTCACACCAAAGATTATAAATTTAGTTCACACTTCACATGGATGATAAGGGCAAAATGATATTGACGAGGTTGACAGATAAACATCGTACACAAGGAAGTTACAAGATGACAATCAATCTTATGAATGCCTGTTTGCGAGGACCTAGTAACTCATTTTCGTAAACATAAGTCCAAGTATCTATTCCAATCACATACTGAGTACTGTCAAAAGTTGAAATCACCTCAGAGATTAGTTGTAAGCTCATCTTCAGAAAAAGTGTGTTGTCGAAAGTTTACTAGCGTTATGAGGACTGTTAAGAAATAGTATATTTAATGAATTTCCATCCACGTTTGAAGATCTAAATATCACTGAATATAAGTGTCAAGTCACCTAAAATAAAACTTTTCTTTAGCTATTGGTACTAAGGACAAATTTAGCTAGTATTAAAATTGATAACCAAATGAAACTTTTCTTATATTTCGTGCAATTTTTTTATTACTTCTTAAATCGTAGCAAAGCGCTTTCGACTAATAAATAGTCATCATCAGTGCTTACTCGTCAGCTTTAATTACAAGAACTCAAAGATACTAATATAAGCTATGTTAGCAGTCATTGAAATATTTACTATATTGATTGAAACTTTAGATTGCACATTTTTGTTGCATTTGGAATATGATCTACGCGTGCATACAGCTGATATATCTTTATTTAGTATTAATATTCGTAACGTGCAATTCAGGAGTTTACGAGCAGATAGTCAAGATCCGTACATGACTTTAGAATATAGAAAAATGGTAATGCAATGGAACAGATATCTACCCTTTCGTTAAAAGGCTACGCATATGGATGAACTCCGTGGCTTATGACTCCATTCCAAGTTGAGGATACCCAGAGCAAAGATCATATAACCGACTTTTAACAAGAGTCAAAATATGAAAATCAAAGTAGTCACTCATGTTATTCCTTAAACCTGAGTAAGATCTGACTTTTTAGTCGCATTTGTACATACCAAAATGGAGTAGGCACTCATTAACAAAAGGGACTGTTCGCTAGACTATAGTTTTGCTACTGTTAAGTGCCAACTCCCAATTTCTAGAAGAAATCGTCTCCACACTGTCCAAAAGTTATAAAAAACCCTAGACCTTTATTAGATGTTGCCCTGAAGAGTATATAAAAATAACAACACGTAATATAGGAGTCATGAATATTTTTAAGTTTGCAGTTGGTATATATATATATATATATATATATATATATATATATATATATATATATATATATATGCAAATTTTATCTCGGAATCTGGTCTACCGATTTCGATGAAAATTCATATGGGTTCTAGAGTATATTGAATCGATTGGTTGTATTCACATTAACAAGAAAAATCGTTTTCAGCAATTAATATTCCCATTATTTCAGATATCAATATGAACCCAATAATGCCATAGGAAAAAATAGTCCTATGGTTAAGCTTTGGGGTATTAATCTAGAGTTCCTCGGTTCGAATTCTGGTCACCTTTTAATTTTTTTTAACAAAACCCATTTTTTCAAATAAAAGATGTTAATATGAGATTCTCAAAATTTAATCCGAAAGTTTCAATGAAAATTTGTACATAAGGTACACATTAGCTATTTCAAGGAAGGGTTAGTAGATTTTGGTAAAAAATAGCAAAAGGGTGTTTTCTGACTCGAGAAATCGATTGACGATACTTTCATATTCAATCGGTGTGATCCTCGAGGTTCACACTAGCTATTTCAAGAATGGCTCAGCAGATAAAACTTTCAGTATGTATAATGCTTGGGGGTTAAAAAGTCGATTGGTGATACAGCTGACTTCTGGAATGTTTCACATTCATATTTATTTTGAAATCTTTAAATTCTGAGCTATATGAATGATAAAAGCAATATTTACCGATCGCAATACACTTTAACTATAAATATGCACATTTTCGAACTTTAGGGTAACTATTATAGATCTGCTCTAAATTCTGTGTTACTCGAGCAAAGCTCGGTCGCCCAGATATTAATATTAATAATACATATTTGATTTATTAATGTATGTATGCAGTCCTTCTATAGAAAACTATATTCTATGAAATTCTGGGCCTCTCTTATTTGTATAGATCTTCACTCGTCTCGGATTAGTGCATCTGTAGGAAAAGGAAAGACATTGTTCCAAATCTAGTTCTATAAATATAATATATTTGAGGAATAAGATATAAACATACCCTGAAATGCTAAGAATCTGCGAAACTAAAGTGATGGGTCATTTCTATTATTGGCATATTTTTTTTCAAAGTAGCACAGTATATTATGCAACAAGTATATTATGTACTTAGTAAAAATTAATAATTTCATGGTGCACCTTTTTATTCTAAACACCTCATCTGATGGCATAATGATCAAATAAAATTATTATTACTAGTTTTCAGAAGAGTCTAACTAAATTAAATTCCACGCTGCCAACAACCTTGACCGATAGATGGACGAAAGACGATTGATTGCAAAGGGATGGGCGAATTATTCAAACTGGATCATCATCACCACAAATTCCAATGGCCGCAATACAAAATGTCGAGGCAGCTTGTTGGAGATTCTCTCCTCTCATTTTTTTCCGACCGGGAAAATGGGCCTGGAGAAGAGGGGCGCGACCAGAGCAGGTGCAGGACACTACACGGCCCCACATTTTCTATAAATAATAAATAATTGGATCTCGATTTGCGTTCATGCAGTTGAGTTCGACCACAGCACCATGAAATTAGTAAGTACTCTGTACACATTCATTATCTTGTTAAGTGTAGTGCATTTCCACGTGTTTTTTTCACAACGTTATTGTTTTATTTATTTATTGTTGACAGGACCTAGTAACTGCAGCTCACACATTTTTTTGCAATTTCAGGTATATTTATTAAATAAAAGTATTGCTCATTACGATCGTTTTCTATTTAAAATTGCTAGAGAAAAAAAATCAAAATCAAAAATTATTTCTTATTCCTAAATTAATGTACAGGGTTTAGTATAACCAAGGTTGATAGATCTATTATTTCAGGGGAAATCAAAAACAAGTTTTTCACAAATGTTATCGGCACTCTTAATCTTCATTATTTGAAATTGTGTAGAAATATACAGGACGTTCCCCAAAGTTGTGACAGATCAATGGTTATCTGAAATGGAACGCTCTGTGTTTTATTTTTAAATTATGAATTCACACTAGTTTGTGACAACACCAATGTTAGCATATATGAATAAACGTTTGCAAAAAACAATTTTATCAAAAAATTACATTATTTTCAATTTCTTGTATATTATTTAAATAATAAGATGAAGTGAATTCCTTGCATCTGTGTATTTTGTTTCTTGACAAATGACAAAGGTTTAAATTATTCATAGAATTTTATACAGGGTAAGTCAAAACTCAGATATCATATTTTCTCCAGCTTTTTAAATGAATCAAACTTTTTTTATATATCATGGACAAAAAGTAACGTTAATTTAGTTTTATTTCTAATAAAAATTCCCTATACCCAAAATTATTAGTTTATTATTAGATATTTAAAATTTTCTTCAAATTGTATAGATGAAAATACTATTTAGAAACAATAAGGAATAAATTACAACTATCCTATTTCAATTTTGTAACTTGTAAATAATGAAAAAGTTTGCGTTTACTATAACATTGCATAAATCACCACAATCGAGAAATGCCAAAAATTCACATATTTTTATTTAAGAAATATTGACACAATAATAAAGTCAATCGAATCTTATGAAAATCCCTGTATACCTACCCCAATTTGGTGTAATCATTAGTATTATTGACTTACAAAAATATAGGGGTTCCATTTAAAAGAACATCTGTTACCATGTTGAAGAACATCTTTTACATTTCTACACAATTTCAAAAAACTGAAAAGGATAAATTGTGAGTGCCAACAACTTTTGAAAGAAATGTTTTTCAATTTTCCCTATAATCATGGACTTATCGATGGTGGACACAATAAAAACTCACCATACACTCTATCCAATTAAGTCGGAACCATATGGATTTTTTTTGTTATTGCGTTTATGAAAAAAAGTTATTCTTGATAAAAATTTAGGCATAGCCCAAAACTTCAAATGCAACTATCAGATATAATTTTTTTAAATGCGTATACGAGGTGAGTCGAAAAATATGAATTTTGCTCAAGAGGAAAGTAACTTTATTTTTGAAAATATAAGTTTTTATTGAAAAAAGTTGATCATAATTGAAAGCTATTGTCAGATATCCAATATTATCCATCTTCTATAAATATACTTTTTGGTATAAACATATAAAAATGTAGATCTTGTAAATTACACATCAGCTATTTTATTGAGAAAAATATTTATTATAATTATTGTGAACACTTCTAGATGTCTTGAATTTATTTAAAATTTTTGTAACTGTCGTATGCTGAATATTTCTATTCGGATGTCTGTTGTTAAAAATAGCTGCTGCTTCTGTATGAGTAGTATAATTAACTCCGACAATAAAACTAATTCAATTTTCTCATTACTGGTTAATAGAGCCACTATTTCTTGTATTTTATAAAACGAACTAGCGATTTGAAGTTTAGAGTCAGTGCATCCTAGATTAAATGTTTAATCGGTAGACGTTAATTATCAATGCTAATACACAGAAGTTAATAAATATAATAAAATATGTGTTTTCATGGCGGATGGATAATATTGGATATCTGACAATAGTTTTTAATGACGATCAACTTTTTCCAATAAAAGCTTTCGATATTCTCAAAAATAAAGGTACTTTAATCATGAGTTAAATTCATATTTTTTGACTCACCTCGTATACGGATTAAAAAAATTGATATCGATATCTGATGGTTGTATTTCAAATTTTGGACTATGCAGAACTTTTTATTAAGTATAACTTTTTTTCCTAAAATCAATAATAAAAGAGTTTTCCATATGGTTCCAACTTAATTCGACACAGTGTATATGGGATATAATGAAAAGCTTGCTAATGGTAGACATTTTGAGAATAGAGGCAATACAAAAATAATCTAATCAAGAGGTACATTACCCTAATTTCTTCGTAAATATATATATATATATATATATATATATATATATATATATATATATATATATATGTTTGATTCTGAATTCTTGACTGGTTTATTATTTGATAAAATAGATTTTTGTTGGGGATGTAGTCATTAAATAAATAAAATTCTTTGGATTATGCCTAGCTTTCGAGAATGTTTATTCTCTTCGTCTTCATTTAATGACATTTCTGATTGATGGCTATGAAATCTTTCCTGTTTGTGGTTAATTTTATCTAAATTCACGAATTTTGCCCCGACGAAGAGAATAAACATTCTCGAAAGCTTGGCGTAATCCAAAGAATTTTATTTATTTAATGACTGCATCCCCAACAAAAATCTATTTTATCATATATTTTTATATATAAATATATTCATAGATATGATCTTTTTTGAACTAGCACTGTAGGTATATGATATGATAAGAAATTGAGAAATATAAGAATGATTTTTCGTCTACGCTCGTTTCTGGTACTTCTGCCGATAAGTTCACGATAATATAATAAATATTTTTTACAAAAAATTGGACCGACGTTATTATTTGGTGCACTGAAAAGTATAAAATAATATTAATTCTATTGGTGCTGTTACTTTTGAAGTTGTGCAGTTGTAGATAGATTGATAACTTTTGGCACCAACTTCACAAGTACCACCACCAATAGAATTAATATTATTTTATACTTTTCAGTGCACCAACTAATAACGTCGGTCCAATTTTTTGTAAAAAATATTTATTTCACACTTTTGAGTGTAACATTAGTCACGAAAATCGTTGAACGTTCACTAATACCAATGAAGATAGTACTTATCCTATTACCCACGTATATTCCTTGCTTGTAGTTGTTATTATTGAGATATCAGAACATCGCTGCGGAAATACGCTTGAATATTTTAGTTGTTACCTTTTTAACATCGATTTTACTCGAAAACAGTAACTCTAAGGGAAAAATGTTCATTATAAATGTTGCTACAAATAATTATTTCCGTGTACTGCCCAAAGATTTTCAATTTTCGACAGAAATCGCCCTCTCCACATTGCACATTTGAGAATTATACATGCGTCTATCTCGAAAACCGTAACTCTTTTGAAAATATGTTCAATTTAAACGTCTCCGGATATTGTCCTATCTATAATTATAACACCTCAAATTTTCAATTTTCGAGAAAATTTGCCCCCTCCACCCCCTTCGGAAGCGGTTTTCGGAAGGAAGGAGATGTCAGATTCCCGTTTTTATGAATATGGGACCATTTCTCAAGGCTCCTCTTTCAAATGAATCAAAAATTATCAAAATCGGACTACGATTACTATATGAAAGGCGCGCACAAACCAAGAAAAAAAAAAAAAAAGCACACATTCGAATTGTATACCTCCTCCGTTTGGGGTTCGTCGGTCAAAAAATAGGTCTTGCCCCTAGTCAACAAGCAAGCGGTTGAAAAAATAGTTTATCAATAATTGAAGATTAACTATTCAGCTATAGATATCGCTACCAGTACCTTTCTTCCAATATAATCCTCGTTGTTGCTTTTGATCCTTACTGTAAAAGCGCTTGTCTTCCCCGAAATAAAATTATTCTAGAATGTGACTTTGGCTATGACCAGTTTCATCAGAATCCATAGGCTTTTTTTCGTGATATACGTCGAAGAAATTCCCAACAAATTTATTATTCTAGCTTTTGCCCGCAACTTCGTTCGTGTAGAAAACTAAATTTTACGCGATGTGTGTACAAACATACAGACAGACAGACGCAATAAAATGGAACCTATATTTTAAGTTAGACTTTAGTTATAAGTCGGTGAGAATTGCATTCAATTTTTGCTGTATTTTTGGCATGATGCGCGTTCAAACATACAGACAGACAAAAATTCTAAAAACTGTTGTTTTGGCTTCTGTTGATCTAATAAAGTAGGTATTAGTTTCTCTTAAATATCTATAATGTACAGATATCGGCCTGCTATTATACATCTATAGATGATATTTATTTATATATCAGCTCAAGAATTGATTATATTGTAAATGTGAATACTTCCATATTTTAGGTAATTTTGTCGTTTCTAACCGACGAAACCAAACGACGAATATATACAATTCGACTGTATGTCTGCTTTTTTATGGACGTTCGCGGCTTGTGTAATAAACGAGCTCTGAGTTTAATAATTTTTTTCATGTGACAGAAAAGTATTGAGAATTGGTACCATAAACAAATCAATAATAGACATGCCCTTCCCTTCAAAAACTTCCGCCAAAGGGGGTGTTAGGAGCAATTTTTCCAGAAAATTGTAAATCTGAGACGGCAGAATTAAATGAAATTCCATATCCGGAAACGTTTGAAATGGACATTTTTAAAATAAGTTTCTGCGTTACAGTCTGAAATATGTGTTCCAGCTATGTGGCAAATTTTTCCTAGAAGAGAAAATTCGAGATTGAAAAATTAGAAAGGAGACCATATCCGGAAACTTTTAAATTGAACATTTTTTCAAAACAGTTACGGTTTTCGATTTACAGCAATGGTAAAGTCTGAAATATGTGATATGTGTATTTCCGCTCTGTGGAAAAGCAAGTACAAGCTAAGCTAAGTAATAGAATATGTACTGTCTTCTTTGGTATTAGTGAACGTTCAACAATTTTCATGACTAATGTTACACTCAAAAGTCTGAAAAAAATATTTTATTACTTTATTAGTTCGTGTCCTGAAAAATACAATATAATATTAATTCTATTGGTGCTGGTACTTTGGATTTGTTGCCTACAACAACAAACTACAACAGCAAAACTTCAAAAGTACCAGCACCAATAAAATTAATATTATTTTGTATTTTTCAGTGCACTACCAATAAAGTCGGTCCAAGTTCTTGTAAAAAAATATCTATTTTCGCTTTGCAGAGCTTCGACTAAAATTAAATTCGTTGATCTTAATAATTGAAGAGTGGTAGTCAGAAAGGTGCTAAGTACCATAATTTCAGAAATTGCTTTGTTATTGTAGAATGGTTTCAAACAACATGCTTTATGACAGGTACTAAGCGCCATAACTTAGATTAGGTACGCGCAACTCTTTCTGTTGTTAAAAAATATATTCTGTAACACTTACCCCGTTTCTATATTTTTTTAAAGAAATTATCTTTATTTTCAGCTTTGTGAGATAATATGTATCAGTACCTATATGTGAGAAGTGATTTTCTGTTTGCCTTTAATTTGATTTTCAATGTAAATAAACCAAAAAAACTTTTTATTTCTTTTTTCTTGAACATCTCGTAACTTCTTTTTTTGGCACTTAGCGCTTTTGTTACGTCCACTCTTCAATTTACCCAGAATCTACTTGGGGGGGACATGGCTGCCATTTTGAAACTACTGAATCTATTAAGGAACTTTAGCTGCAAAGCAAGCAATATCTATCAACATTGTGTGGAGTCAGTTTTATCAATATCATGTCAACCGCATGGAATCAGTTCAGAGGCGATTTTTAAGGTTCCTAAATTTTAAGGCCCTTTGGTATATCGCAATCGGTTTTTTTACAACGGCATAATTTTTTTACTTTGAAAGACGAATTATTATTACATAATTTTAACGTACAAATTAATAAATTACATAATTGACTGCCCAGAACTACTAGAAAGACTCTGTTTTCGCATTCCAAGAATAGATAACTTCTATTTAAACCTCGCACTAATATCCTGAAGAATTCTTCACTTCACACCACATAGGTATGCAATATAGTTAATTCCATGAATTGTGATATAGACATATTCTTTTGTACAACATTAAGTCTCATTTCTTTACCTAGTCAAACATTTCATATGTTTGTAAATTTTATAAAGTATTTAAGATTTGTTAATGCCACTTTATTCCCCTGCTCAGCAGTTAGGTTTTTCCCGTAGAGCAATGTACCTAAATAAATAAATATGTAAATAAATTTCTTTTAGATTATTCTCGCAACACTGTTCGGCTTAGCCGTATGCGGCCGTTTGGAACCCAACTACCTACCCCCAAGATTGGGTAGTGGCGGCTTTGGAGCGGGCGTCTTCGGAGGCAGCGCCTTTGGAGGTCGAGGCTTCGGTGCTGGAGGTGGGGCATTTGGAGCTGGAGCAGGAGGCGGGGCAGGGGCAGGATTTGGATCAGGGTTTGGTGCTGGGACAGGATTTGGTGCTGGCGGTGGATATTACGGTGGCCCACAAATACCAATTCTTAGGTAACAATATCAACGCCATAATCCCCCTATTGACCTCACTTATGTACAGGGCGTCTGGAAAATGTTTTACCAATATCTATTAACCAAGATCAAAATTTAAGCAAACTTACCTTAGTAGAAAGTTGTTTAGATTGGATACCTACTATAATAATATTGAGCGTATGATTCGCTAGTGATGTAGGTATTAATTTTGAAACCGTTAGAAAAGTAGAACAAAATGAAGTTGATTATTGTTTAGTTTACAAGAATGTCTATTATGAACGAAGTTGGGATAAAAGTTAATTGAGAAATTATCAATAATCCCAGTATATCATTTTTACATGTTTAGACACTTTGTAGAATTTCGGAAAATTGTAACACCATAGCTTGATCTCAGTTTTGCTCTATACATATGTCTAATTTCAGCAAACGACGCACTGCAATGCACGCTACAGATATTCTATTAAATCGTTACGATTTATTTGTGCTGTCTAAACTATACTGCATAGACAATTCGTAACGATTTATCAGAACGTCTGTAGAAGGCTTAAGCATACGTATAATTCGTCTTCTTTTCTTATTTAATGTTTTTTTGACCGACGAACCCCGAACGGAGGAGGTATACAATTCGACTGTCTGCTTTTTTTTTTTTTGGTTCGTGCGCGCCTTTTATATAGTAAACGTGCTCCGATTTTGATGATTTTGGGTTCATTTGAAAGAAGGGGAAATGGTCCCATATTCATAAAAACGCAAATCCGAAATCTCCTTCCCTCCGAAAACCGCCCCCGAAGGGGTGGTGGGGGTGAATTTTCTCGAAAATCGAAAATCTGAGTTGGTATAATTAAAGATACGATAATATCCGGAAACGTTTAAATTGAACATTTTTTCAAAAGTGCTACGGTTTTCGAGATAGACGCATGTTAAATATGTATTTTTGCTATGTGGAGAGGACAATTTCTTTCGAAAATTGAAAATTTTTCGATACTACATGAAAGATATAATTATTTGTAGCAACATTTATAATGAACATTTTTTCCTTAGAGTTACGGTTTTCGAGTTAAATCGGTGTTAAAATGGTAACAACTCAAATATTCAAGCGTATTTCCGCAGCGATGTTCTGAGATCTCTATAATAACAACTACAAGCAAGGAATATACGTGGGTAATAGGATAAGTACTATCTTCATTGATATGGTATAGTGAACATTCAACGATTTTCGGGACTAATGTTACACTCAAAAGTGTGAAATAAATATTTTTTACAAAAAATTGGACCGACGTTATTAGTTGGTGCACTAAAAAGTATAAAATAATATTAATTCTGTTGGTGGTGGTACTTGTGAAGTTGGTGCCAAAAGTTATCAATCTACCTGCAACTGCACAACTTCAAAAGTACCACCACCAACAGAATTAATATTATTTTATACTTTTCAGTGCACCAACTAATAACGTCGGTCCAATTTTTTGTAAAAAATATTTATTATTTATGAAGTTCTTTATTTTAGGTTATTAACAAATGCGATTTTTTGGATAAACAAACCAATAAACCAATATCAAAATTATTAAAATATTCATCCGTACCTAGTAGTAAAACTATTGGTACTAGTTAATGGGTGCGTTTGGCACAAAAAGTTTACTACTGAGAGCTAGAAAGTTGATTCTCTAGTGCCGATAATAGCTATCCATCTTAGACGATAGCTATTTTCGGGTTCACCTGAAAAGGACTCCGTAATTAGGATAGATTCTTATAGATTTGCCTGTGAACATAGAATGAAGTCCTGTATTCTGTTTTTTTGTAATCTACGCTTAGTAGTTTCGAAGTACCTAAAGCGGAACATTCAATTTTCATTTTTCTCTATTCTATTTTTTTTTAAATATTAAAATGATTCATAGAAGCCCTTTTATTTGGTATTGTCACATGATATCAATTCAGAAAAAACTCTCTTAATTTTCAAACTAGCTTCACAAAATCTACTTCTAGAATCAAAAATGATTTCTTAGAAAATAGTCTGTGACAGTTGGACAGTTAGATAGCCAAGCGGGCACCAGAGTGATCTTACAAGGGTTCCGAATTTTCGTAGGAGGATGCACAAAACCAAAAATTTGTCAAATCCTCTTGGTTTTCCCATTGACTATGAGGGGCTCTAATTTGTTTTTTTTATTTCAATTCACAGCCAATTGCATAGCTAGCTGAGTGGTTAATGTCATCTGAGCAGTAATGTTTAAATATATTGAAATATGTTAAATTTAGATATATTGCTCTATTTAAAACAAGCGAATTATTGGCTTCTGAATTAGTCAAAATTGGCCAACCAATTTTGAAAACCCTAAACAATTTTCAGGAGATTCCTCATATTAAAATTTCATAAAAAAAACTATGGGAGATAGACCGAGTTGAATGCACAGCGTTAGTCATTCTAATTTCACTCCCACCTACAGCTCTTATTACGAGTGATAGAAAAAAACTTCAAATAAAAAAGTTTTCTATCAAGTTGTATCTTTTGGTAATAGCGGAAATAAAACATTTACTTTACAACAATGAAAAAATTAAATAAGTCATATTTTTTAAAATTATTAGTTAGAATGAAAGTCCTCTCAGTCCACTCTGTTCCGATTTCAAATATATGCCTATAATTTGTTGGCCTTAGGCTCAGTCACTTTTGAAATATTTTAGTAATATTTTATAATAACAAATATTAACACTACTAACTTAATCATGTAGATTTTCAAAATATCTATAACAATTTATAAGAAAAACAACGACAACACATAACACTAAATACAAAGCTAAATGTTTTCTACATAGCCCTCGTTGTTTTCGAAGCACTTGCGAATATTACGTAAAAATTTATTATTTATACAAGAGGTAATAAAATTTGGATTTTCTGTGTTCAATTATAATACCGGGTTATTAAGTTTTTGTCTTATTACTTTTAAATTTTCGGATCTATTAAATTTCACTTTGTTTTTATCCCCATAAGAATATATATATATATATATATATATATATATATATATATATATATATATATATATATATATATATATATATATATATATATATATATAAGGAGGGTTTTGATCCGGGCTATTCGCCGGTCATCGGACGGTTCCGAGGTTCCCTCTAGAGCCGGTAATTTAGATCATTCACTTGCAGAACATTGTGGACGGGGTGCCATCTTGATGCATTACTAAATTAATTCACTGTTGAACTGAGATAGTTTCTAATAATTGTTTTATTTCCGTCTCCAAAAAATGCAGATATTCTTCACTAGTGAGGGATCCTTCATATATAATTGGACCTATTACTATATTATTATCACACGACCACATATTAAGAGATTTTCGTCCCTGTATTTAAACAGTCTATGTGGATTTTTCGTTGCCCATAAATGCTTATTTTTCGGAATAAATACTTGTTGTGAAAGACACCTCATAGGTGAATATTATTTTATTAAAAAATCGCCATCTTCTTGACATCTCCTAAGCATTCCAGCACAATATGCATCTGTCTTCTATGTTCACCGTTAAAATTTTGCAGAAGAAGAAATCTATTATCAATCAATATCAAGTTCTTAATCTAAATTTCTTTCGACTGTCCTCTTCTTTCGTTAAACGCTATTGCGCTCTTCAAAATGCCTAACTAGGTTCTTAATAGTATGTATTTATTGACGGGATCCTTCTGCTCGGTTATATTTGATATCTATGTCTATTGTTGTTCCCATTTAATATTTTTTAATTCAATTTATGCAATACTTGTAATAAGAGCTGTGGATGGAAGGCAAAATATAATGAATAACCTTGTACCTGTGTTTTTTGAATATTTTATCTAAACACAATATCTCAGGAACTAATCATAGAAATTATAGAGTATGCGTATAAGACTTACCTTTACTTACATAGCAGAATTCAAAAATGACACAAAAAGTGGTGTGTTCTATTTGAAATAAGCGAATTAATATCGAATTCCGGGAGAACCGGAAGTCTTATCACAACGTCAATGCTTTTGATCGACTGGAAATTGTGAGAATTCCCCGTAAGTATATGTTCAAAATTATAACTTGTTTTCTAGATAAGGCTAATTCAAAATGTTTGTGGTACACATTCTATATGACCCAAATGTGGTCCCAATATTACGAAAAACTTAACCCTTTATGTTGTTTTCATTATAAAGCGTAGCGATGGACAGTGATTTTATTCAATGGAGTATTTGCACAAGGAGTAGATGTTTTTATCATTATTAATTATAATCTGTAATGATCATAATCATTATTTTGGAAAACAGTAGAAAAATATATATATATCCTGATTGGAAGAATATATTTGCATTCCCCCAAAGCACCTCTATTCATTAGATCACATGATGATTTTTTTCACTTTCCAATAGCTACTTTAAGTAGCTATGTAAGGAAAGTTTTGTAATAGTGTAAAATTTTTGGTGACCGATTTTCAACAGATGTTTACGTTTCAGAGATCCGTAGTCCATAAAACATATTTTTTCCCATTGGCCTGTCTATCTGTCTGTCTGTGTCAATATTAATTTGGGAACGGATGGAACAATTTTGATGCTTTCTTTTTTGTTTTGTAGGTTATCAATAAAGATCGCCGGTGACACAGATTGGGCATCCTGTTTAAAGATACAAGACATTCTGCTTAAAGCCCTTTACCACGAGATACGCGATATGTATCTCTAAGAAAATTCAGGAAAAACTATTATGTTCAATTTTTTTTTACTTTTTATTCATATTCTGACTAAATGGTTCATCGATTGTTAATGGTTCATCCATTGTTCAAATTGAATGTGACCATAATTGTTTGTCTTGGTACGCTGAAAAATATAAATGGTCACAGGACCTGATCACACGATTTTTATATTCGAAAGATATCATTTTAAGTGTGTGAGTGAACGAACCAGTATTTTTTATTCATCACCAAACTTAACGCCTAGAATTAGAATTACTTTATTAAGGTAATACGTCCATGATTCAGTCCTATAATTTTAGTACGAAATTTCAACTTTTATAGAGTGAAAAAATTTCAAAATTGTACTTCAGATCCATAGCGCGCTGTAACTAATCAAATTTGTACTAAAATTTATTTAGGTTTAACTGTCAGAAGACACACTCCGTATACTCTTAACTTTACACAGATACATCAACAATCCAAATGCTGGTGACGGATCATACAACTACGAGTACGAAACAGGAAATGGTATCCAAGCGGGAGAGCGTGGTTTCTTGAAAGGTGGTCCGGGACCTGAAGGTGCCCAACAAGCCGAAGGATCCTTCTCTTATACGGCTCCAGATGGTCAACGCATCAGCTTGCAGTATGTGGCTGATGAGAATGGTTTCAGGCCTGTGGGTGCCCATCTGCCCACACCACCACCAATACCAGATGCTATACTGAGGTACATAGAACTAAGCTCCTTTAGCGACGACACACAGCTAAAGTTAACTGACTAAAATGTAACCAAGGCGCTTGATCGTCATCAGACGCAAGAAAGAATAATAGATACCTATACATATCGTACACCCTATATTTATAGGAAATATAGGTAAATAGTCAAATTAATTGCTCAGATGTTTAGTATGAACCTCGAGGTACACACCAGATTTTTCGGAAAAGTCTCCACAGATTTTGATAAAATCGTGGTCAAGAAATCGATTCTATCAACGATACATATTTTATGGGTTGACACTCTCCATTCCATAAGACTTTGCAGTAAGGGCTTCTTGTAGTTGAGAAATCAATTGACGATACGCTCATATTTAATAGGTATCACCCACGAGGTCCACACTATCTTTTTCGAGAATGGGTCAGTAGATTTTGATAAAAATTGCAGCAAAGGGTTTTCGGTGTCGAAAAATCGATAATTGATACTCACATATTTCATGGGCGCGACCCTTATGGTCCAGATTAACTATTTTGAGAAAATTACTGTTGTTATTTCATACTCATACAAGTTGGTCCTATTTTTACGGAAAATATTTATTTATTATACGTAAGCAATATCATAACTAAATGCTATTGAATTAATTATTCGGGTGTCCCACGACCCCTCTCATCTTTTTCTTGAAATGGATTTATACGTATCTGAATCCTGAAAAAGTTAGAATTTTGAAAATTATGTGTTGGTATGTGGTGCTGCACAATTTTATGCTTTCAAAGTATTACTTTGGCAGCTATTCTGGTCCTCGAAACTCTTGCTGCGGATTTGACAAATGTTTTAGTTTTAAATTTTTTTTAGGTAATTAAAAATAAAATCGATAGTTATGTTTAAAAAAAAACAATTTGTCAAAGTTCTGTCATTTAGGGCTTGTATACAGGTATGGAAACTTAAAATGTGGAGAGTGACTCACATACTGAGGTAAAACGTACGTACAACTGCTCTTCACCAACTTAAGCACTACCGCGCTGCAAATCAGAGTGAGTCAATTATAAATCAGATTCAAACAGCTACGTTTCTAAGACATTGAGATTTTCAATTGCAGTATATTTACAGTAAAGTATTAGAAATACGAATATACTCGACCGCCATTTTTTACCCAAAACTGACAAATGAAAGCCATTTAAAAGAATGTTTCCAATCAGCTGTCTGTTGACAGATTGACAGCATTAAGTCTTGTTAATAGCCCAAAGGGATGAGGGCCAAAATTACTGTTTATTTGCTACTTTGCTATAACTAGAGTGCAAATGAAATCCTAATAAGGACATATGAGTTATTTTCTCGAGTGGAATCCACCGAGTTTGGTCTGGCCTTCTCGACTTATCCTTTATTAGGGAATATTTCAAATCTTTAATGTGTTCTTTAGGTACCTATATAAAGCATACCCGCATGTGAAGGCAATGCTAGGAAATTGAAGTTTATGTCTCACTCGATATCAGTCCCCATGACTTAAATATGCCAGAACTTCCAGACCTGGGTAAAACTCGCTTCTTTCTGCTGTTTTCCTATCGCTTTTCAAATACCTAGATGCCATTTTAAAGTAAATTTTATAGAAATATACCGTATTGCAAATTGCAAAGGGGACTTTCCTAATACCTGGAACTTTAACGTAATATTTCGTTTCTGGGCCGATCATAACCCCTGGACTGACAAGTATTGGTTTTGATTGGTCCTTTGTTTGTACATATAATGATTTTTATTTATTCTTTTAGATCTCTAGAACAGAACAGGCTTGCAGGAGGTCGATACGATGGAGACGAGGGCCAGTACAGACCTGGAGGCTACCGATATTAATTAGAAAAACTACATTGCTACTATCTCAAGTCTCATATGTATAGCGGAAACATACATTTTATAGCCAGTATTTGATAATATAAGAGAAAAACACTACAATGGATATAGGGATAGTTTTTTTATTTTAGGTGTAGTTTATAATTTATTTACACTCATTTATGACAGATTGATATTTTGATTTGAACTATATTTCTTCTTTTACTATTTATTACTCGAATACTTTTTTTAATTCTTATATATTATAATATTACTGTGAACTCGCTGTGAAATCAGTATTTTGTAGAATAGACGATTATGATTATGATGTATTTATTTTGTATCCGACGTTTCTGGAAGATTTATGGTTAAATTCTTTCACACACTGTTTTTTAACATGTCAAAAGCATTTGACACCGTCACCGCCAGTCACCGCTGGCGGAGAATGGAGCTTTGCAAATTGTTGTTGCCGGCAAGAGATCGTAAATGCCAAAAAAATTTAAGGCGTACGGTCGCCAAGCTCCTCTGGCATAAGCAGTTGGCGGAATTTCTGTTCTCAGTGGCGTAGCGGGTATCCAGTTGTGCAACAACGTAGTTATATTTGGTTCTGCCTTGTGTGATGTTTCCAATGACGAATTGAGCCTCTAACTGTGGAAGGGAGACGGATAGCGGTACGGAATACAGTTTCCTGTCCTTCGATGACATGAGCGGCTTGTTGCTGCTGCTGTAGTTGCTGGGCAAGGATCTGTCGAAGCTGCTCATCAAGAGATGGAGAGCACTTAATTCGACCTCTAGTTCCTCTGAAGAAGACATCGCGAATGGGATGTCTGAAAGTCATAGCGGCACAGGCACTTTATTCACTTAGTGTATTCACATTTCGCTGGAGTGTTCACTTTATAAATGTCCAACGTTTGATCACATTGGAGCCACCAATGTGGAGGAAATTCGAGTAGAACGAATACAAACTCAAGTGACTAATAATACTTTATTAACTACAAACCATATACAACGTACACAGGTGGAATACTGAACAGTGGATGTGCACTCTAATAGGAAAAGATTGAATTAACATTATTTATGCAGAGCTGTTGACACTTGTACCTGAATTTTGGAGACAACATAAATTATTATAGGAATCTGTATAAGTATGTCTATAATTTTTAAATTTATTTATTTTACAAATGCTTTATCAAGTTTGTTTCTTTCATTATCTAAGACTGTATGTAGTTTATTTATTGCTTTATTGTTGATCACGCCATATTATTTTGAATTGTGTTTATGTGTGTTAGATGTGCGATGTGAGCAAAATAAGTGCTATTAACATTGAAATACCTCGTTGTAAAAGTGAACATCCTCCAATGGAATGGGTTTCCACGAATTTCAGGAGATTCAGCGGACCTAGATGTCGAAAATTCCGTATATGTTAGAGTGAACATTTCCAAAGAAAATGTTTTACTAAGAAACGTTTCAATAACTTGACCTTGCCAATATTACACTTGCTCTGTAAGTTCTTCATATAGATTTGTGGTAAAGTATGTTTTTCACTTTTCATCAGTGACATTACAGATTGCTGAGGATTGGAGAGCGACAGTTTCTCCAAATTTCTACAGGAGATCCCAGGAAGATATGAATTTCATGAAATTTTTAAAGGTGTGCAACTATTTAATCTGAATAGATATCGATTCTAAGAAGTTTTCTTTACGTACTGAAGTTAGCATCTCAAGTCTCAGCAGCTCACACTCTAAGTGGAGTTCTTATAGCATCCGATATAGTTCTATAGTTCCAGATACTTTTTAACAATAGTTATGTTAGTTTTAGTAACGAAAATATTTTTTTTGTAAATGTAAAATTTGGATGCTAACTTCCGTTCGTCGATAGCATCTCAATTTTTGTTTTTAGTGATTTCAAAAATAAGATGGAAATCGGTACCCCATGAATAGTTCTAGAGTTCCTGCTAGTTTATATTGTAAAATTTTTTGAATCAAAGATTTCACGATGCCAACATGATGATTGCACACGAGAACTCTACGATAATCGAGTTCTAGCACTATGACGAGATCTCGTTGATGTGGCGATTATAAATGATGAAGAAGGTATCCATTCAAGTACCCGAAAAAAGTTTGTCCCTAACATTTTCAGAAAAATTTCAAATCACTGTTGTTGCTAATAAAACTTTTCAACTATAAGATGTTGTCGTTCTATGACGAGTTCTCGTCGATATGGCGATTTTAAGTGATGGGGAAAGTAAGCATTCAAGTATTTGTGAAGAGTTCTAGTCTCTTACATTTTTAGAAAAAATTCAAATCACTATTGTTGTTAAAAAAAGTTTTCAACTATGAGATGCTGTCGTTCTATGACGAGTTCTTGTCGATGTAGCGAGTCTTATTGATGGAGAAAGTATCCATTCAAGTACTCGTGAAGAGTTCTAGTCTCCAACATTTTTAGAAGAAAATCAAATCACTATTGTTGTTAAAAAGTTTTCAACTGCTGTCGTTCTATGACGAGTTCTCGTCGACATGGTGATTTTAAGTAATGGAGAAAGTAAGCATTCTGACCTGCCAGATTACATCATAATGTCTTTTGCTGAGGATACTACTTTCTTATCTATGTATAAGACTTCGTCAGGTGTAGAGTCTAAGATGAATAGCTACCTTAGACTAATAATATATGAATGGCTTACAATAAATATCATTGAATGTAGATGAAACCGTTTACATGACTTTCGGTAATTACTGTAACATTTTCAAATAATGATGAATGGTCAAATATTGAGAGTAGAAGTATAGTAGAGATGGGAATTTCATATTAAATATCTTACTAACAAAACGAAGTATCTGGTTTTCATATTTAGAAAGTTGTCAAAAATAATGTTGAAACACTTCTGATGCTTTATTTTGCGTTTTTTCATAGTATCATCTGTTATGGCAACATAGCCTGGGGTGGAGTGTACTCAAATAATCTGATTTTGCTGCAAAAATTACAGAATAAATTATTAAGGATTATCAATATAAATCATTCACAATTCAATAATAAACCTTTAAATCTAAATCAAATTTTTGCCTTCGAGTGTATCATGTTCTATTACAAAACCCTCAATGTTAATTTTAGTAATTCCAGTAGCATAACTAGGAACAAGAGTATCATTGTACCGATAATAAATAAAACTGTTAGTTCAAAAAACAGTTATGTAAGATCTATTGCGATTTTCAATAAACTACCCAACGAACTCAAGAATATAAAAAATAATTATACAGTAAAAACTATGCTGAAAAAGTGGGTCCAATCAAATATTTGATGTATGAAAAAATTGGCGTCTGTACTAACAAAAAAATCAACATGCTAATATGTTATGTTATAAGTACTTTTTCATTTTTTTTAAATTATTATAATCATTTGTTTTTTCTCATTTATATTTATTTTTTTTGTTTTATGTACATGTTATTAATTTATCATAGTTTTAATTTTTATTTTAGTTTAAGAGAGTTTTTGTTTTTTCCTTTAGATATAGGCATATTTTTATAGCCTCTATCTTTATATTCTGTTTTTATTTCCCATATCTGCGATCGATCCATACGGCATACGTTGGCACTATAATATTAAATAATATCCGATTATGAATTGATCTGTGATAATTAAAATAGCAACTCACCGAACACTTTTTAACAAGCTTACTTCCAAGAAAACATTAGTATAATCATCATTTATATATTTCGTTTCTCAAATCTGGTCAAATACCTAATATTCAGATATTCGAAGGTTCCTGAACACACAAGGCCTGGAAAAATAGTAGGTATTTTGAAATTTAAACCAAGGATTATTTAATTATGTTTTATTACGATAACCCCGTGTGGGGTTGCTAGTCCTCCATCGGGCACCTCCCCGGGGAAATGAAATACCCGGGGCGGACCAAAACTAGCACCGTAGCGTCTGACTCAAAATGAGCGGCTACAAACAGCGTCTGACCCAGAATGGGCGGCTAAAAATAACACTCACCAACACGCTCGGCAAGCGTGGCATTTTATATGCCAAAAACCTTTCAGTAACTTATGCTGAAATGTCGAATTTAAATAGAATACCCCAGGTGAGTAATGCTAAATATGCAAAACCTCACACTGATTTCGAATCAGTCAACCTCACTTCGAATTCTGGGGGAGGCAAAAATTCGATGAACCATAAAAATCGACACAACGTTTCAAAAATATATATAGCTACATACAACGTCAGCACAATGAAAGATCCAGAAACCCTCGTCAGATTAGAAAAAGAACTGGAACACATAAAGTGGGATATTTTAGGTCTGTGTGAAACACGTCTATCAGGAGAGCAAACCACTATCCTGAAATCAGGACACGTATTATATCAAAATAACTCCGTCGAATCTAAAGGTCAAGGAGGAGTAGCATTTCTTATTAATAAGAAAATAAAACACCTGATAACCGAAGTAAATTCGATCTCTGACAAGGTTATCTACATGGTCCTCAAATTAAACAAGCGGTACTGCATTCAATTCGTTCACGGATATGCACCAACAAGCAAATCAGATGAGGATGAGATAAGAGATGGAAACATTCCTTGAAGATTTATCAAAGGTCATGGCTGCACACAAGGCTCACTATAAGATAATAAGTGGCGATGTTAAAGGTAAAATCGGCAAGAAAACACCATCCGACTCATATAACATCGGAAATTTTGGTCTAGGTATGAGAAATCACAGAGGGGATATGCTGATAAACTACCTAAACAAAGAAAACCTGTATTGTCTAAATACTTTCTTTAAAAAACCCATACAGAGAAAGTGGACTTGGAAAAGCCTTGACGGGAAAACCAAAAATGAGATCGATCTCATTCTTTCTAATAACAGAAAAATCTGCACAGACGTATCAGTACTGAACCAATTCGATACGAACAGCAATCACAGACTAGTAAGAGCATCTCTTAATTTTAACCTGAAAATAGAAAGAAAGAAACTAATCCACAAAGACATGTTTCCTACAATTGAAGAACTTGAACGAAACAAGACTAGTTCCAACAGGAACTAGAGAAGAAATTAGAACCAACTGAAACTTTTAACGAAATGGACATCTCATCAAATTACCAAAATGAAAGACGAACAAGGCACCCTTCCGACAGCAAATAGATTGCGAAGATTATTAACGATTTCTATACCCGTTTGTACACTTCAATTAAACCAGACCCGAGAACTTGTTGTCGTTGTATGCAACTCAGGTTCTGAAGATATCCAAGAAATAACAAGACAAGAAATACATGCTGCCCTAAGACAAATGAAAAATAGAAAAAGCCGAGGGGAAGACAAAATTACATCCGAAATGCTGAAAATGGGAGGAGTGTCTATCGAAAAAGCTCTACAAGTGCTCTTTAATAAATGTCTTCAACAAGGGAAAATTCCGGACTCATGGCAAAACGCAGAAGTGGTCCTGTTTTTTAAAAAAAGGAGATAAAAGCAATATAGAGAATTATCGGCCAATTAGCCTGCTCTCCCATCTGTATAAGCTCCTTTCCAAGATAATAACTAATAGGCTAACAAATAAACTCGATGCATACCAGCCAGTGGAACAAGCGGTATTCCGCAAACGGTTCAGTACTATAGATCACTTACATGCCATCAGAACACTCGTAGAGAAAACAACTGAATATAATGTACCCCTACACTTGGCATTTATAGACTTTCACAAAACGTTCGATTCCAATGAGATCTGGGCCTTCATAGAAGCTATGAACAACGCTACAGTAGATTCCAGGTACCCCAATCTACTAAAATATATATATGAAAATGCCACATTTCACGTCGAAATAAATGAAAACCTGTTAACAGAAAAGATTAAATAGAGGAGTACGTTAAGATGATACAATATCGCCCAAGCTATTTACCTCGGCTCTAGAGAGCATCTTCCAATCTCTAAAATGGGAAATGAAAGTCATAAATATCGATGGATCCTACCTGAACCACCTCCGATTTGCTGATGACATCGTCGTGATAAGTAGCAATATAAAGGAACTAAGCAACATGTTAGATGAACTCAATGTTGCTTCAAAAAATGTCGGTCTGAAAAAGAACATCACAAAGAAGAAAATATTAAGCAACACGGTAGAACCTCTTCACGTAGGTGGTATAGAATTGGAGAACGTGGGGGAGTACATATATAGCGACCTACGGACTTGAAACAATGGCAATGACCAAAGAGACAGCAAATCAATTGAAAGTGATGCAAAGAGCGATAGAAAGAACGATGCTCGGCATAAGCCTCAGAGATAGGAAAAGAAACGAAGATATCCGCCAAAAAACTAAAGTCGCAGATATAATCGAACGTATTCCAGAACTCGAGTGGCAATGGGCCCGGCAAGATCAATCAAGGTAGACAAGTAGACTAACACACTGGTGACCGAGACAAACAAAGCGCAGTACAGGAAGACCCCAGAGAAAATGGCATGACGACATCAAAAGAAATGCAGGCAACAGATGGTTCCAGAAAGCACAAGACAGGGCAGCATGGAGGAGCATGAAAGAGGCTTATGTTCAGGAGTGGACAAGAAATGGCTGAGGAAGAAGAATTTTGTTTATTACAGTAAAACCTTCACCACCCTTGGGGAATCATATATTGTTCGCTAAAGAAAGGAGGTCGTTTAAAAGGGGATATAAAATAAAACACACAAAAATTTACATTGTTTATTTATTAATAATTTTGTAGCATAATAAATGTAAGTACCTACTAAAGAGAGAAACTTAAACTAAATTTAACTAAATACACAAAATCGTCGCCATATCATACGGATTAATTAACATGCTGCAAAGTAGGATAATAAGCTCAGAGATGGGAGAAAATAGAACCAGGAAATGAACAAACAGGGGCACACTACAAGGGGTCATATCGCCACTTCTATGGCTGATGGTGATAAAAGGAATTCTGAAAATGTTCAGAGGAAAAAGTATAAATATCGTAGCTTACGCTGACGACGTTTCAATACTAGTCACAGGAAAAGATCCACAGACAGTAAGCGATATTATAAGAGTACACCTAGAGGAGATTACCTGCTGGGCAGAGGTAAAAGGGCTACGATTAAATCCTCAAAAGACCAGCCTAATCCTGTTCACAAGTAAATATAAGATACCGAGGTATAGACCACCTATACTAAGCGGGTAAACTCTGGTTATTTCAAAAGAGGCTAAGTACCTGGGAGTAGGAAGATGTTCGGAAAAACATGGAGTTTACAACCGAAAATTATACACTGGATGTATACGGCCACTGTAAGACCTATAATAACATATGGGGCCGCGGTTTGGTGGCAAATCATGGACAAAAAGATGAACCTGAACAAATTCACAAAAGTACAAAGGTTAGCAACTGTAGGTACAACGGGTGCTCAAAGGAGTAAACCACAAGCAGCTCTTGAGGTGATATTGGACATACAACCATTAGATTTGTTCATAAAAGGACCAGCCAAAGGAGCCCTATAAGACTGAGGGAATCCGAACTTTGGACGCAGACCAATTTGGGACACACTAGAATACTTCAAGAAATTGAAAATATTGCTGGCGAAAATAGTAGAGGTCGTCTAAACCGGAAGACCGATTAAATAACTGCCAAATCGACCTTCGAGGAGGACATAGAGATAGTCATACCGTCAAGAGAGAAGTGGGAAGAAAACCCAGGAAAGTGGGAGTCAGGAACCTCCATTTTCACAGACGGGTCAGTGACAGAAAGAGAAACTGGAGTATACTCGGAGGCTCTAAAAGTAAATGAGTTCATAAGACTCAAAAACGGCTGCAGTGTACTACAGGCCAAAATTTTGGCTATAGAAAGAGTTTTGAGACTACCTCAGTTTAGGGATGGAACGATACATCACCATATATACAGACAGTCAAAAGATACAATAGATGGAATAATTAGGGAAGAACATGATAACAGGTGGTGCAGCAGAAGCGACAGCATCATCTCACGATCCATGTGGCCTAAAATAGATAAATGAAGACATCGGAAATGCTTGATTCCTCGAAACCCTCGATCCGAAGGATCACGGGAGCGATCACAGGGCACTGCACGGTTGAGACAAGGAGTCGTAACCGACGACTATTGCAGAGAATGCGACAAGGAAGAAGAAACCATAGAGCACCTAATGTGTTTTTGCCCGCGCTGGCTTCAGACGTCAGCGATTCTTGGGACAAGAAACACTAGAGTGTCAGAGGAAGCACCTTAGATCGACATCAGAAATCTCAAAAATTTCATCTCTGGGTGGAAATGCCTGAGAGGAAGAGAGAAAGAAGATGGCGGAACACTGAAGGATGGGTAGGGCATTTACAAAAAGGGTAACACAATGGGCCACCGAGTGGACTACATCTGAAAGAGATGGAGTAGCATTAGTAACCTAACCTAACCTAACCTACACAAAATATGTAGATCTATTACATATAATAATATGTATGTATGTAATTTAGATAATTACTTTTTAAAATAGTCAGAAATCAATGATTGCTTCATATTTTTAAGCTTATTTTTAAAAAATTCAGGCTCACATTTTAATAATAGTTTACACACATCTGTAGCAATGTCAGAATTGTTTTCAGTAACAAAAAACTTCTCCAGATCCCTTAAACTTGCACAGACTTCAGATAGGTTTGATATGTTCGATTCTTGAACAATTTCTGGTTCCTCATTGTCAGAGTCAGAATCGGAAGTAGAGATGCTCAGTTGCCGTACCTCATCAATGAAGTCGGAGATGGTCAATTCTTCAGTTTCTGTTGCCACCTCCTTATCAATTTATGCAAATTGTTTCAAATTCACGAAGGTGTCGTTTATGGTAGGGAATAGTTGGGAGAGTGGGATATTGTCTACTTCTTCGAAGTCCTCCGTAACTATATTGCATAGAAATCCGGCTTAAGAAAAACACTTTTTTATTGTTATCGGGGACAAATTTTGCCAGGCTATAGAAATCGATATCAATGCGTTCGTTAAGGTAATGTTTTTCTCCTGAAGGGGACAACCACTATCCACTTATGTTAAGAGCCTCTTAATGAAATAACTTCTGTAGAGCATCTTAAAATTCTGAATAATACCTTGGTCCAACGGCTGATAATGTGAGGTGGTGTTTTGTGGAAGAAAAATAACATTATGACAGTATCCATTGCAATTTTGGAGGGCAATGTTTCATTATCCAGAAACACTACCACTTTTCTTTTTTGCTTTTTCATCTTATAGTATCAAATTCATGGAGCCAGGTAGTCATGATGTCTGCTGTCATCCATGCTTTTTTGTTGGATACCCATTGAAGGGGTAACTTATCGATATGGGCCCCTTTAAAGCATCGAGGAATTTTTCTTTTACCTATGTTAAGTGGTTTCTTCTTGTCACCTAACATATCTGCACAGAACAAAATTGTAATTCGAAGTTTTGCAGTTTTTGACCGACGAACCCCGAACGGAGGAGGTATACAATTCGACTGTCTGCTTTATTATTTTTTTTTTGGTTCGTGCGCGCCTTTTATATTGTAAACGAGCTCCGATTTTGATGATTTTGGATTCATTTGGAAGAAGGGGATTGAGAAATGGTCCCATATTCATAAAAACGCATATCCGAAATCTCCTTCCCTCCGAAAACCGCCCCCGAAGGGGTGGGGGGGGCGAATTTTCTCGAAAATCGAAAATCTGAGTTGATATAATTAAAGATAGGACAAGATCCGGAAACGTTCAAATTGAACATTTTTTTAAAAGTGTTACGGTTTTCGAGATAGACGCATGTTAAATATGTATTTTTGCTATGTAGAGAGGACAATTTCTTTCGAAAATTGAAAATTTTTCGATACTACATGAAAGATATAATTATTTGTAGCAACATTTATAATGAACATTTTTTCCTTAGAGTTACGGTTTTCGAGTTAAATCGGTGTTAACATGGTAACAACTAAAATATTCAAGCGTATTTCCGCAGCGATGTTCTGAGATCTCAATAATAACTACAAGCAAGGAATATACGTGGGTAATAGGATAAGTACTATCTTCATTGATATGGTATAGTGAACGTTCAACGATTTTCGGGACTAATGTTACACTCAAAAGTGTGAAATAAATATTTTTACAAAAAATCGGACCGACGTTATTAGTTGATGCACTGAAAAGTATAAAATAATATTACTTCTATTGGTGATGGTACTTGTGAAGTTGGTGCCAAAAGTTATCAATCTAACTGCAACTGCACAACTTCAAAAGTACTATCACCAATAGAAGTAATATTATTTTATACTTTTCAGTGCATCAACTAATAACGTCGGTCCAATTTTTTGTAAAAAATATTTATTCTTCCAACACTGATCACTTTTCACGGCAAATGTCTTTGTTTGTAATTCATGATAGTACAGCCACGTCTCATCTGCGTTGAACACACCTTTTGGGGCGTAGTCTTTTAAAGCGTTCAACAACTTTTCTTTTCAAATTTTCACATCTTCGATATTAACATCCGCAGATTCGCCACATATTGCTTTGAAGGTAATATCGTGCCACTGACGAAATCTCTCTAACCAGCCATTTGATGCTTTGAACTCGTTTAGTCCTAGACTTTCTGCGACTTTTAGTGCTTTCGCTTGAATTATGGGCCCTGATATTGGTAAGTTCTTGTTACGGGCTCTAGAAAACCAATTGATTACAACTTGATCCAGCGAGTCCTTCGTTTTTAGGAAATTTTCGTTTTTGCTCAATGTTGCCACCTTCTCGATAGAACTTCTTGATTTCTTCTTTATTTTGCAATAACATGGTCACTTGTGTTTTGCCTACTTTAAATTTTTCAACCAATTTCCTAGTACTCAAACCACTTTTTTCATTTTCATGGATTATATCAATTTTTTCCTTTACAGAAAGACGTTTCCTTTTTCCCGACATACTCAAAATATTTTATATCAACCGGTTAAGTAAAAGTTCAACTGACGACTGACTGCATCCATATTATGTATTAAAATTTTGAGAATAAAATTTTAGGGCTCACACGAATTACGGTGGGAATTTTGGCAGGTAAATATGTTTTAAATTCTTGGAAATGCGGCGCGACGAGACCGGCCTGCTATATAGCAATTTGTATTACATATACAAGATGTTTTTTCACTGTCTTCGTAAATCAAGGTTAACAATAGTAATTCGATGTCTGTCCGTCATCAAAAAGTCATAAAAGTGGAACATGTTCACTGAGACTCCTTGTCTAAGGAAATGTTTACACCTCCCCTATTTAAGTGTAAAATTTACATAAGGTACAATTTTACTTATATGATGATAGTTTGATCCAGATCAACCCCCAAGTATATTAAGTTCATAAATTGCTTGTGATATTTTATTTTTTATTGTATAGAGGCCTTTCCTAATCTCGTCTAGCTTATTACGATTGAGTTTATTACCATTTTCAAAATAAACACGGTCTCTTATGTTAAAAGTCTTATCTTTACGATTATTGTCTACTCGAGCTTTATTCATATTATGATTTTGTTTTGAATTTTGGAAAGCTATTTCCCTATCTTTTTCTATATAATTTTGATGCCTGAAAACTGTTGGTAGTAAGGGTGAATATTTACCGAACAATAAATATTCTTGTGTAAATTGTGTTACATTGTGTACTGTTCTGTTATATTCAGATACACATTGTGTTAAAAGACTGGTCCATTGTTTTAACTGATTATTATCATTCAATTTACACCTTAAGCGATTAACTAGAGTTTGTCCTAAACGTTCAGTTAAACCATTAGATGAAGAACACTCGACCGCGGTAAATAATAAAATAATGTTATTACAATTAAGAAATGATCTAAATTTATATGAAGTTAAGGCTGGATAACGATCTGATAGTAATATTTCTATTTTGTGATCTTTTACGATTGGTGATAATAATTTTATAAAATCTGAGGATGTCTGCGTTTTCAAAGTAGAGGTGCATACCTAGAAAAATGGTCAATTAATAAATGAAAATATTTTTTTGTTGAGTTATAGCCATCAAAAACCCCTATAGTGTCAATGGACATAATTTCATAAGGTTTCGTCGCTGGACCTAATTGAGATAATAGACCTATTGTTCTCATTCTGCATGTCTCATTTTTCTTACAAATCTCACAAGTATCGCAAAATAATTTTATTTCCTTGTCCATGTTATGGAAATAATAACGTGGCCGAATATATTTTCCAATTTTATTGGCACCCATATGTCCTAAGCTTGTATGAGCTTTTATTATTAAATTCTTTCCAAAATTTGGAGATATAAATATGCGTTCATTTTTTCGAATGTTTGTAAAAACTATATCATTTTTTGACTCTAAATAATTGTTTATATTTAATTCTTGATCTTTCTTTGTATCTGATATGGAAATCAAATTCATAAAATAATTTAATAATAATAATCATTAGTTGTATCGAAATATTCTAAAACAGGATTTCTTGAAACTGCATCTGCTTCCTGATTCAAAGAGCCTGGTAAGTATTTAATGATAAAATTATATTGTGACAAGTAATATACTATATCACCAAGTTCTTCGTCGATTCTAGATATCAATTTCAAATTTTCCAGTGGCTTATCATCGGTATAAACTATAAACTGGAGCCAATATCTCCAGAAATGTATTGCCTGTTTTATTGCCATGCATTCTAAATAAATTGTTTTTTTCTTTCGTTGGCTTGCATTTACTTTTTTGAAAAATAAGCAACTGGAAGAATATGACCATTATCTTATTTTTGTTTTAAATTTGCTCCTATTCCTGCATCTGTATATAGGTAAGTTTCTTTTTGTGGGTCATAATTGGCTAAAATTTAAATGATTTCTCAATTCTCGAAAAGTTTTCTCACACTGATTATTCCAATTAAATGGTACGTTATTTCGTAACAGATTATGCAATGGATCTAACTAACAGTTCTGAACATTTTGGAATATATTGATGATAAAAAATAATTTTACCTAAAAACTGACGTATATTTTTCTTATTTTGAGGAATAGGAAAATCTCTTATCGATTGTAAATTATCTGTATTTGGTTGAATGGAATTGATACCCAGAATGTGACCAAGATATCTCACTCGAAAAATTACATTTTTCTAATTTTAATCGGAACCCTTCTTCATAAAGGGCATAAATAACCTTTTTTATATGTTCGATATGGTCTTCAAAATTTTCCGAGAATATAAGAATATCGTCAATATAATTTCTCAAAATTGTCGAAAGTATTTTTTTGGAAAATAGCCGGGGAATGTTTGAGACCGAATGATAGTCATCGCCATTGGTAGTGACCGTTTTGTGTGATAAATGCAGTTTTATAACGATCTTTTTCTCTTAATGGTATTGATCAAAAAGCAGAATTCAAATCTAAAACAGAATACCATTTACAATTTTTTGTTCTTGTAACTATATCTTCTATTCTAGGAAAAGATTGTGATTCTGGTATAACTATTCTATTCAATTCTCTAAAGTCTATACATAATCTTGATTTTTTATTTTCTCCTTTTTTCTGAACCAATGTTACAGGCGCAGCAAAAGGAGAACTAGAAGCTTCAATTAACTTGAATCGTAAATGATGTCCTATTTGTTGTTCAATTTCTTGTTGATCGATTAATGAACAACGATACGGTTTTTTTGCTAAATATTTTGTCTCTGATAAATTGATGTGTGCCTCATATTTATTTACTGTTCCTATATCATATTTGTCAGTAGCAAAGACTTTAGAGAATTCATTTTAAATTTTCTCTAATTGTAATTTATGATCTAACAAAAGATGGTTTATATGTCTTTCAAAATTATTTGATTTAATAACATTACAGTATTCTTTCTCTTCTAGTATTTTTTCCTAATGTTGTGTTTCTCTTGATGAATTGATAAATTCTCATCTTGGGATAATCTAATTTTTTTATAGTATTGTAACGTTTAACCCTGTGCTAAACGTTGTGGGGTGAATTCACTTGCGTAAGACTCAAAAGTTCACAAATTGCTTCCAGTGATTTATTTTCAAACACGACCTGTCTCTAACTGACTGACACAATAAACTGACTGTGTCCCATGATCGACATGGCTTTATATATCTGAATCTTGACATGACATTCATCGAGAAGGGTCTATGATTATATATGTGCACATAATAATGTTCTAGATGCTTGTCAAACTGACAATATTGGGACCAAGTACCTCACATATAGTTCTGGAAGGATCGAGAACAAATACAAACTAAACTATTGTAAACAAGGAATCAGAACAAATACAAACTAAACTATTGCAAACTAAAACAAATAATAACAGTAAGTACATAATAAACTACCCACGTAACAGTATCAAGACCTAATATCATATCAAAAGAAAAATTATCATTTTTGATAATTAATACTTCTATTTCATCCTCAATATCTCCTATTTTCAATCTCAATTTTGTTTTATATTTCGAAAGTTGTGTACCACTAACAGTCTTCTACATTCGATTATTTTCCTCCAAAGTATGTCGAATTGTATTCAATACTTTATGATTATAATGTTAGCTGAAGCACCTGTATCATAAGCCCCTAAAATATTTTTTATTATTCAGAGTAACGCTGAGACGAATTAGTGGTATTGAACGAAGTTTTTTTGATTTTCTGGCCAATGATCATTTAAATTTTCATTAAATTTACCTCACTCGTTTTTAAACCATCTTTCTTATTTCTACACAAACCAATCGGATTCATCTACCAGGTTTTCCTAAACTTACACAGATTGAACCATAGAGATAATATATTAACCATAGAGCAGGCAAGTCGATCAAAATTGCGTCCCTCAATAGAAAGAAACAGGAAATAAGGCAGGAGTATCTATCTCTTTTATTTAGACACTCGTGATTGGTGGATTGCTGTACCTATCTGTCAGCTGCATCCGACTTTTCCCTCTGTATCCGTCATGAAACAAAGACAGACACGGATACGATATTTTCTATCTCTTTTTATTGTCCGACGAACCCCAAACGGAGGAGGTATACAATTCGACTGTGTGCTTTTTTTTTGGTTTGGGCGCTCCTTTCATATAGTAATCGTATTCCGATTTTGATGATTTTTAATTCATTTGAAAGAGGAGTCTTGAGAAATGGTCCCATATTCATAAAAACGGGAATCCGACAGCTCCTTCCCTCCGAAAACCGCCCCCGAAGGGGGTGGATAGGGCAAATTTTCTCGAAAATTTAAAATCTGAGGTGGTATAATTAAAGATAGGACAATATTCGGAAACGTTTAAATTGAACATTTTTTCAAAAGAGTAACGGTTTTCGAGATAGACGCATGTTAAATTCTCAAATGTGCAATGTGAAGAGGGCGATTTCTATCGAAAATGGAAAATCTGTTTGCAGGACATGAAAGACATAATTATTTGTAACAACATTTATAATGAACATTTTATCCTTAGAGTTACGGTTTTCGAGTTAAATCGATGTTAAAATGGTAACAACTAAAATGTTTAAGCGTATATCCGTCGCGATGTTTTGAGATCTCAATAATAACAACAACAAGCAAGGAATATACGTGGGTAATAGGATAAGTACTATCTTCATTGGTATTAGTGAACTTTCAACGATTTTCGTGACTAATGTTACACTCAAAAGTGTGAAATAAATATTTTTTACAAAAAATTGGACCGACGTTATTAGTTGGTGCACTGAAAAGTATAAAATAATATTAATTGTATTGGTGCTGGTACTTATGAAGTTGGTGCCAAAAGTTATCAATCTACCTGTAACTACACAACTTCAAAAGTAACAGCACCAATAGAATTAATATTATTTTATACTTTTCAGTGCACCAACTAATAACGTCGGTCCAATTTTTTGTAAAAAATATTTTCTATGGACCACATCTACTTACAGTTCTACATAGGACTTGCCTACTCTATGTTAATATTATATCTCTATGGATTGAACAAGGTTTCTTCTTTTCTCTTGGCTGATTATTTTTTTCTGTATTAGATCTTGTTAGACTTCCCGTATATTCCTTCTTCTTCTGTGGTCCTTGTTCATAACGTCGTAAAATCGATATTAAATCTTCTCTACTTTCAGGATCTGACTGAAGCAATAAAAGTTCTTTCTTCAAAGCGTATTCCACATAAGAACCAGTAATATATCGAAATGAATAAGCGTATCTTAAAGGAGTTCAACTGTTATCTAGAAATGATTTCAAGAATAAATTTCTCCACTCGTCCCATGAACTTTCTAATCTCAAGTCATACATAGTTGCGTTGTACCAATGCACTCTCTTCTAAAAAGAATCGTAATATCTGAATCAATTTATCTTCTTCAACAACATGATATCTCTCTGCTTCTTTTTCAAATTTTCGAAGCCTTTCATCAGCATTTTGACTTTTGCCTTAAAATTTTTCCAAAATGGACGATTTTTGTACTTTACTTAGACCTTGTTGTTTGTTTTCGACTTTATCTCGAAGATCTTTAATTATTTTCATCATCTCTAGTTGAATATGATCAGTAAATAATGTGTTGAACGATGCATCAAATTTTGTTATTTGCTGGATCTCTTCCAGATAAAAATCAGTGTATACAAAGTTCCCATTTTCATCAAAATACAATTTCGAAACCGTGTCAGATAATTGGATTTTTACATTTCTGTATTGACCTTTTTTGGTCATACTTTTATCTGCCAATTCATGATGCAAAGTGAGAAGTTTAGCATTTGTTACTGTTTCACCAGGATGTTGTGTTGAAGTGATTATAGTTGCCAAATCACTTTCATTCAGCTGACATTTCTCCAGTCGAATTTTAACTTGAGTTGACATATTACTTCGAAGCAAATTTCCGATTTATATAGTTATTTATTATACAAGGGCAAAGATAACTTTGACAAGCGAAAAAAGTTCCAGATTTTAGCGCGAGGTTGTGCTAAAATCTAATATTTTTCCCGGGTATGATACACTATTTTTTTCTGTAACGGGAAAAACGATGATTTAATATTGAAAAAAGGTTACAATATATTAAAGTCAAAAGATTATCGAAGTAAAATTTGAAGTTTTAAAGTGGTAGGCGACAATTAGATATGCGTTGAACATGGGATTATAAGATATGACATAAATAGACAAGTCCGTCATCAAAAAGTCATAAAAGTGAAACATGTTCACTGAGACTCCTCGTTTAAGGAAATGTGAGTTTCACTTTTACATATATTTACATTTGGTCTGGTCTGGTCTTTATTGAGGGTTATTTTAACATTGCTGTGAATAAGGAAATTACGCTGATGGGTGCCCGCGGTCGTTTCAGAAAAGGGTCGCTATAAAGGGATACAATAAGATGGGTTTTTTCCAATTGAATACTTGGGGAATTCAAAACCGGTAGTAATATACAGGTGGTCGTTTTATGCGGGTGGTCACTAACAGGGTATTTACTATATAATATTCTAAAGATTTATTTCTGACAGAAAATTGTTGTGGTTTATAATAATTTTAGTTAGTAGGTTGTGAATGTGTACTTAAATTAAATAAGTTTAAGGATTATTTTGTATATTTTCATTGTCTATTTGTTGCTAATTGGATATTTTATTTCTTTCAATGGTTAGGCAGAATATATATTTAATTTGATTGTTATGGAGTTTCAAATATAGTCATTAATGTTACAAATATATCCCATCATAAATATGCAAGTGAAAAACTACTGTATTGTGCTGAAAATCATATAAAATTCCCGTTCATTTTCAATTTGCACTGATTCCTCACGACTAACGATAGTTTTGTAACAAGCATTAAATTAGGCGATACTAAAGTGCACCAGAACCTCCGCATTGCCAACGTGAATTATTTAGGGGATAATGCAAAACTAAAAAAGAAAAACTCATTAGGTCCGAAGTACTGCTAAATTCAAATTATAAATTCACTGACTTGATACAAAAAGTGACGCTCCTAAAATCTTCACAAAATTTAACTTATTATATACATTACTGCTTGTAATGCTCTTTAACTACTCAAGACCCCCATCGCCTATTCGTAGATCCACTACTGTCCTTTAGCTCATTTATATTAAGTTAAATAAAACGCAAATATTTAATATAAAATTAGAAAATTTATATGAACAAAAACACCCAGTTCGATTACTACTTGTAAGAATCTTAAAAGAGTTGAAAAATTACAGCTAAGTATTTACACATCACATATATAAGATGAATGAGACATACGGGGCAGCATTAAATACCATTTTTAAAAAATCCTTCTATCAAGAATGAATGACAAATTCCCTTCAACTTAATTGTCCCTCCACCCTCCCGAAGATATTATTATTATTATTTATTTCCACGGGTATCACTTCTGTTGCAACGATATTCCAGTTGTTTCGTATCACCGATGTTTCTTGTCCTGGTCAGCATATAATTACTTGCAATCCCCGATTCCATCCAAACCTCATAATGCGTTTTACCGAGAAAAGAGAACATTAATTTTTGGTAACTTACTTGGTGATGGTCCTCAATGTGTTTGCTCAAATTATTATAGGTATGTCCCGAAAAAAAAGACATAACACATGATTCTCCTTCGCCTTGGTCTGTACACTTTCCTGGTGACCGTTTCTGGTGTGCCCTTTTAATTGTATCAAAATGTTTCCCACAATAGGTGCTTCTCTTCTCGTCCGAATTAGCCATATTTTCAGAAGTACTAGTCTGCGATAAATCCATACCTACTAAATGACTGTATAAACCTGGATATTTATAAAGTATAATAGGTATTTAAATATGAACACTATTAACAATTAAAACTATCAGAAATTATAATCACTCAATAACAATTTTAACACAACACAAATCACTAGCAGGTACAACAAAATAACATGTGAGCACAGTAGCAGCAAAAAGATAATGCTATATTTTGTTCGAACAGTTTTCAAGACCTTTTAGATTGTAATTGCATAGAGCAGGCAAAAACATCAAAAATCAAACAACCTATCAGCCAGCCCGCCAAAACAGTATTATTATTGAATTTATAATTTGAATTTAGCGGTAATTCGGACCTAGTGAGTTATTCCTTTTTAGCAACTTTTGCATTATCCTCTAAATAATTCACGTTGGCAATGCGGAGGTTCTGGTGCGTTTTAGTGTCGTCTCATTAAATTATATAGTAACGAATTCAAACGGGTTCACATTTTTCATTACTTATACAGCTTTATTACTTTGTCAAACGTGCATTCTAGAAAAAGGATAACATTTTTCTTTTTATGAGAATGTAGAGATTATGTTTATTATTTATATGTATGATTATCTTCTAAATAAAAGGTCATAAAAAATTGTCGTTTGATTTTGCCATTATATAGATTATGCTTTAATATTTCCTAAATCATGTTGTCAATTAGTTTCTTGATTGCTTATTAGCTTAACAATTAAATGTAGATTTCTTAAGAATTCCTTGAATTTGATTGAAAATATGGTTTAAGGAATAATAGAAATAAATAAATATAATATAAAATATATTTCATTGATAGTTGAAAATTCAGGGTTAGTTGGCGATGTCGATGGCATTTTTTACATCATAGAGTGGACTCTCTATCTTCCTTATAGCTCTATGATACCGAATCAGAGAAAAATGACCTTTTTTAAGGGTGGCTTAGGAAATATTCTATAGACGAACCGATCTATGATCGGAACAGTTTCGAATTTTTACCGACTAAAACATTTTTCCCTCCGTTATCACTTCGCTACCTCCTGGTAGCTTAGAAGTTTGGTGTCCCTCACCACGACATCTACGCGGCCTTCCTCTCTTCTTACTTTGATGTCTGTATTTAGTTGGTCTTCGATGATTCCTGTTGATTCCTTTGGTGATTTGTTTTCTCATTCACCCTTTATAGACACATTTGATGTCTTGGCCTCCTGTACTTGTCAATCAGTCGTCAGTCGTAGTCTACTAGTCAACGTAGTTCCTCATTTAGATGGTTTGCGGCTTTCTCCATCTTACCCGTGGCAATCTCTTTCATTTTCTTTAGTATTGGCGTCCAACCCAGATGCTCGTATATCCTTCTGTTTGATACGTAGTATGGTACGTTTAAGGCCATTCTTAAGGCTTTGTTTTCTTGGGCTTGAATTCTTTTCCTACGTGACTTGCATGCGTATCCCCAGACTACTCATGCAGACGCCAAAATTGGGGCGATGATCGCTTTGATAAGTGCCAGCTTATTAGTGGGTTTAGCTTGGTCCTAGCTGCGATTGCTTTCTGGACTGTTGAGTTCACATGGCATTTCCATCTGAAGCCTTTGTCAATCGTAACTCCTAAGTATTTTACTTCGTCGCTCCATTGTACCCCCCCCCCCCCGTTAAATCTAACGTTGCCGGCTGGTACTGATGCCTCTTGCTAATAGCGCCTGGCTTTTATTGTCATTGATTTTTACTTTCCACTTATAGCTCCAGTTTTCAATAGCTTCTGCTGCAGTTTGGAGTTTATTCATTATTATCTCCGGGCTTTTTGATGTGGCTGTGATCGCTGTGTCGTCGGCGTACAACAATATGATTGTTCCTCGTGTTTTTGGGTGTCCGCTCCGTAGATTGTGTACACCAGAGGAGACAGGACTGTACCTTGCGGTACGCCGGCTTCTATTTACGCGCTTGATAATGTATTCCCTACTTTCACATGGAACGTTCTGTCGCTTAAATAGGAGTCGATTAGCTTTAGAAATGGAGTTGGAAATATGTCCATTTTATAGATCAGTCCGTTGTGTCATACCCTATCGAAAGATTTTTCGACATCCAAAAATAGCATCCCCGTTATCCGTCTCTTGTTAAGTTCCGCAGTCGCGTGCTCTACGAGCCTAAGTGCTCCTTCGTTGCTTCTTTAAGCCTGCGGAGAATTACTCTTTCTGCAATTTTGCTGATGGCTGGCATGAGGCTGATTGGCCTGTAACTCTCTGGCTGGACGCTGCTTTTGCTTTGTTTGAGCAAAACGATGATCTCTGCTTTTTTATTTTTCAGGAAAGTACCTCATTCTCAGCATAGCGTTAACTATGTCTGTGACATGAGTCAGAGTTTGCTCTGGTAGTTTCTTTAGGACATTATTTCCTATTGTCTATTCCCGGCGCTTTTTTGTTTTCAAGTCCTTTTATATAGCCTCCGATTTCTTCTTTAGAAGATTGTTCGATTCCATTTCGACCCCCCCTTTCGCTTATATTGCTAATCGCCCCCCTTACGATTTCCCCGAACGTCGGATCGAACCTCGCATCTACACAAGAAATTTAATGAGATAATAAAATACAGGGTTCCATTGATTTTTTTTAAGTTGGAGTAGTATATATCCATTACCATACCCCGAAAAAAGAATTGGGTGCTCCTCTGGATTCTGCATAAAATTGTTTAGACAAGGTAGGCAAGTACGAATAGATGCAGCTGGAAGCTAGTTGCCCAGTCATTCTGGTGTTCAGATACCACCTTCGCCAGGTGTCGATTGATGGTTTTGTAATTCCACTTGATCATTCCATCAGATTAAGAATCAGGAGAACAGATCGAAACTTTGACTAGTGCATTAGCTTCATGGTCTGGTAGCTCTAGCAAAGCTTGGCTCAAACCTCTACCCACTTGCTGAAGTAATCCATCGCGACTGCGGTATAATTATTTCCAGCTTCGGTTTCAGAAAAGGCCCAGCCACATCGACAGCTATTCGTTCTAACAAACTCCCAGCAATCTTTTACACCTTCCTTCAGATTGGTCCAGTAAAATAGTTCCCTACTAGATACCTGTCTGCGGTTCTCTGTTTTCAGCAACACCCTTTTCAGAACCCCCACTACTTACTTATTTGTAACTTTCAAGTTTGCTTATATTACAAATTATATAGATCTCCTCACTAATAATGAGGTATATGTTCAAATGTTCATCCTTTGTTAGTCATTTTGACATATTTTATGTTGCAGGCTCTTATTTGGGCTACTATTTTAATTGTAAAGATTGGAATTTGTTGTCTCAAATAATTTTTACCACTAAGGGAGTTATACAACCAAAGAGTGCGAGAAGATACTAGTTTTTAGGGTTCCGTACCAAATCTATGAAAACGGGACCCTATATTACTGAGACTCCGTCTGTCAGCGGGCTCTATCTTATGAACCTTAATAAGTAGAGCTGAAATTCTCAGAGAATGTGATTTTCTGTTACCACTACAACAAATACTAAATCCGTCTGTCCTTCCGTTCGTCTGTGAGCGGGCTGTATCTTATGAACAGTAATAAATAGAGAGTTTACATTTTCAGAGATTGAGTATTTCTATTACAGTATCACCACAGCTTACCAAACAGCTGTGGTATCACAGCAAACACTAAGTCCATCCATCTGTCAGCCGTGTTTATTGCATCAACAGTAATAGGTAGACAGTGAAATATTTGTTTCGGCCAATGATGTTATGTCAGTGTCAGCAAGACGTCGGTGTCAGTGGTACAGTATTCCTATTTATGGAACTTGCAAACGCAAACACAATCGACAGCGTTCAGTTATGACGTAATAACACACATGCATTCATGACGTTTTGAAAGCGTTTGTAGTGTAGTACTACCAGAGAAAACATACCTCGGTACATGCGACAATCACTTATCTATGCCTCAGTACTGAACAGATGATAGCGCTAAACAGTGCAAATAGCGACTAAACAGAGCCTTTAATGATGATTTCAAGATAGAAACCAAACGCGTTTTGTTGACCTAATGTAAAATTTCCGATATATGATTGGTGCGTTTGTAAGTTCGGCTAGTTTAGTTAAATCTCAAAATCATTATAAGCTTGGAAGTTGTCACCTAGTAGAAAGCGAATAGTGAAACTAAATTTTTTGTTGCTTTATTTGCTTTTGGTGAAAAAGGGCAACTATATGCTAAAAACATTCTAACTCTAGGTATTGGCCTAAAAGGTGGAGATTTGTCAAAATTACAATTTGGGGAAATCGGATCCATTACTATAACTTTTTACTCGGTTGTTAAGCCTCTTATGACATACTGCCCGCACACAGACAAACGGATGGACGGATTTAGTAGATATTTGTTTTTGTACCGAAAATAGAAATACATTGTGAAAATTGCAACTGTCTATTTGCTATTTTACGGCTGAAAGGCGGACGGACAGCGGAGTCTTAGTAACAGCGTTCCGTTTCCACCAATTTGGTATGGAACCCTAAATATTGTGGGATATGGAATAAAGCACCTTCATTTTATTGTAATAATAATTTTATTTTTCTGGTTAATAATAGTAATAGTATTAAATACACTCGAATAGAATGATTAAAACAAAGAATTATCAAGTTATAAAATATATATATATATATATATATCATATCTATACCTTCAGTGACGCTTGCACCAAAAGATAAATCAAAAGTTACGAAAATTAGAACGACTTCGTTACAATATAAAAATTGTTAAAATTTCAAATTATAATATTAGAAAATATGTACAAATTTATTGCACTATGCCTTGCAGTCGTCCTGACATAACCCTTTCAAAGTGTGATCCGTCCCAATACACTTTTCCGCACGCTTCGCACACGAAGAAACATTGGTATTTACGCAGAACATGTTCAGGCACAGCTTTCACTTGGATCTTATGCCCCAGTCTTGTTTCACAACGTGCAGCGTCCACATTTTTCTCAACACCTGATGAAAAGACAACATAAGCAATAAGCACAAACAAAATATATCTCAATCTTACTCAAATTCCATTTCCGGTTGGAAGAAATGGTGGCTGGCTCCGAATCATCATCATAATCACTTGAACCATCTATGTCATCTTCAAAGTAACAGGGTGGAGGCGGACAATGTTTAGGGGCATCCAACTCGGCAAGTTTGAGAATGCTCGATTGTGAGAGTTTCACAAAAGTGTTGGCATTGCAAGCCTTGAACAAAAATGCACTCCGTAAAAAGAAATTTAATAAAATATTTTCAGGAGAAAAAAATACTACTACCTGGCAGCGACTAAACACATGTTCCTTGGTCACTATAACCTTGTAGTAATCAATGACCTCCTTGATTTGTTCCTCGACATCATCACTCTGGATTTTTAAACAATGTCCCGATGGTACATAACCTTGAAGCTGAAACAATAATTCATCATAGTATTATAGCCGGTTTAATATCACATCGGGGCTTATGGTGGAGTACAGGTATTGCCAAAGTCCGATAGTACAAACTCATTGTAACAGATTCCATGTATCCCAACAGGGCGTCTATACAAAGAAGCATGTCTTAAAAATGAAGAGGAAAATCGGGTCTGCTGAAGCATGGAGGAGGAAATAACGACCCACAAATGCCCCCAGTGGGTGACCCTATGAATAAGGTTCTTGATATCTCAAATAATGTGCCTAGGAAACATACATCAATATGTGATATTGGTGCTGAAGGTTAGGGCCAGTATTATAAAGGACATTTCAACCGTCGGTTGGTCAACCGCTGGTTGAAGCAAAATCTACGGTTGAAATGTTTGAGAAAACTGTCAGTTGCTGTCATTTAAACCATGGGTTGAAGGTTTATAATACAGAAAGTCAAGGTTGACCTTCGGTTGAGTTTGAACCTTTGGTCAACCGGGTATTATATAACTGGTCCTTAATCAAATAAGGCCCGCCTAGATTTAAGTGAGTAAGAGGGCCACTGAGGTTATTCGACAGAAAGTAGACTTCAATTAGTTGCCAGTGCAAAGGAACAGAGATAACTATAGATTTTTCAGAAAGGGAGGCAACAGGCAACCAAACTGACAAGAAAAGCGAGGAAAAAACTTCTACAGAAAAGAAAGTCTGCGTAGATCCATCAAACATCTTGATTTACAAAAAATGCAATGCTAAATCAAGTACACCAGAGAAAGAAGTTGATTAAACGACAAACAATGGAAGCCTAGAAACTAAAAAATACATAAGAAGATCATTAATAAAAAAGACTTATCGCTGAGAATTAACGGAAGTGATCCTAGGAACCAGAAGAATAGCATTGGCTGAAAAGAAGCCATTTAACGTCTACATAAAATTGTGGTAAAGTATACTTACCATTTTGAATGTTTCATAGCCCTTGGTCAATATATATCTCTGATCGTCTTGGGCATGCTTCACACAAATCATATGATCCTGATTTGTTTCCAATATGATGGAATCGATGCCACAGCTGCGGAGTTTCTTACCTAAACCTTGTAGCATTGTATCACAGACAACTTTGAGTTTTTCAGCTGGAATTGAAGCTGAATGAGGACTGTTTGGTTGACAAATCTCGATAGAGGGCTTCTATGAAATGAGAAAAGCATAAGTAAAATAATTAAAAACTGGGCATATTAGGTTATGTATTATCCACCTTTCTCGGAATTTTCTTCGGTTTCTTCTTCGATGTCTTCTCATTGGTCATCAGATCGTAGCAGGTTTCTTCGAATGGAAAATTAGCTTCTTCACAACTTATTTTAATCACGTCATATACTTGTATCAGGCAATAAGCGTCGAGGGCAGCATAGGCAATTTGACTGTCACGTAATGGTCGCTTTTCCCAATTGGAAAATTGATCTGACTTATCCAGCGGATTACCCAGACAATGATGGACCAAAGTGCTTAGGCTTGGACCACCTTTTTGTACTGAAATACAAATGGATCGAAGATTTTTTATTGTGTTAGTGGCACAAGAAGTAGGGCGTTTGAAAAATGCTGTAGAAATGAGACTTGGTAATACAGGTAACTTAAACATATTTTTTCTACCCCTATGCCTTTGAGCGTTCGTCAATTAGTAGGAGAGATGCATAAACTGTTTCTTATATAAGTTTATCATGATTATATTTTTAATATTCCGTTTACGGGTTAAGTATATTTGTATACAGAAGGTCTACGAAGAGGCAAGGACAAGTTTACTACAGCAACATGTTTAGCAGACATTACGACGATTTAGGAGGGATTATTTACAAAAAAATATGACACGAATTTACTTACAAAACGACAGATAACAGTAGAAAGTGAGTACATTTTAATAAGATAATTGAATAAAATATATGCGTTCCATGATAATGTGCGCAAAATGTATTATTGCAATATAAAAATTACTACTACTGTAGCTCTACTATAAAAAATATGGAACTATCCAATTTTCAACAAAATCCTGAAAACATAAGTTGTAGAGAATTAAGATAATTTAATTTACAAGTTTTTTTTATGTTCAAATATCGCGAGCATAAAGTACACTTCTTTTCAAGTGAAAGCAAAACTTGTATATCTTTTTTTATTTGTTTCAAAGTTACACGCCTATGAATATTATTATTGATTGTCATAAAAAATGGTATACTTAGGTGTTTAAGCATTGAAAATATTTCCACGCTATATATTTTGTTGTCATTCACCGCTAGATGGCACAATAAATAATACACCAAATGCTACAACCTTTCACCGATCGCCTTGTTAATCGGTATAAAGGTGTTTGGGCGTTGAGAATATTTAATACATTTTGCAGTAACTTGCAGCCAGATGGCGCTACAGTTACACAGTTAAACTAGAGCGCTGTATGGATGAGTATTATCGCCTCCCACGATTGTGTGTCCTGACTGTCACGTCAGTGGTATAGGTTAGAGCGCCTGTTCACGTATCTTTACGTGTATAACCTATACCACTGAAGCGACAGCCAGGACACACAATGTCGGGCGGCGATAATACTCATCTATACAGCAGTCGAGTTAAACCGATCGCCATGAAAATAGGTATACGTGGGTGTTTTAAGGCAGGAAGTCTGTGGGTTCCACAAACAAATAAAAATACATATACAAATTTTGGGTTGTTTACGTGAAAAGAAGTTTACTCTCCTAAAATTTCAATCTAAAGCTTCATGTTACATGACAATTAAATCCTTCTTCCCAAGACACAAGAAACAGATGTTGCGTGATAAGAAGTTTACTGTCCTAAAATTTCAATCTAAAGCTACATGTTACATGACAATTACATCCTTCTTCCCAAGACACACGAAACAGACGTTGTTTTAAAAAAATAGATGTATGTACCTTCGTAGGGGAATTTGATTTTGGGAAACTTTTCCAAATGCTTCCACAATGAACACAGATCAAGGAAACCGACTTGTTTCGGTGAAAAATTCAAATCTGGTAGTGCATGTCTTATCATAGTTATATCACCCGTTAAACTAAAACCTGAAACAAAATACTGTTTTTAATGCATCAATCCCAACCTAAAGTCTGACTTACCTAATTTGAGGATATCACAATTGTTGAAAATAAACTTGCCAAGTTCTTGCCACAAATGTGGCACCTTATTAGCCAGATTGACAATATCAATTACGAACACACTCAATCTTGTTGCTATCTGCATCAGAGCTAGCTCATTGGTTTGACTGCCAAAACTCGGTTTCCATTCACAGTCTATGCCAATAATATCAATATTCTGAAAGAGAATTTTCCTTATAAAATATATAATTATTCAATTCAACGTCGCCAAGTGGTAAAATTGTAACTAATTAAAATCAGCTTTCAAGTTAATATTTTAAGCTAAGTATCTAACAAAACTTAGGTATATAATTTAACGACTCAAGGTCATCAGATACTTTCCGGATCTCACCAATATCTCAGAAATAATAATATTCAGTTCTGCCTCTCTGTTGTTTTGTTAGAGCTAATTTCGGGTATGACTTTAATTTCTGAGAATATAGGGTATTGTAACGTTTAACCCTGTGCTAAACGTTGTGGGGTGAGTTCACTTGCGTAAGACTCAAAGTTCGCAGATTGCTTCCAATGATTTATTTCCAAACACTCAGTACACGAGCTTCTATTATGGTACAACTGTCACCACTTGTCACCTTGACAATCTATACTGTCACTGTCTTCACCGACAGAACTACTATTAACCTCTGTTTCCACAGACTGGCTGTTATCAACTGACTTGACTCAATGACTTCACAAGACTGACTCTGTCCCGTGATCGACACGGCCTTATATACCTGAATCATGACATGACATTCATCGAGAATGTTCTATGATTATCTAGACGAACATAATCAATGTTCTAGATCCTTGTCAAACTGACAATAGTATGACAAATTGTACCTCACATATAGTTTCTGGAAGGATCCAGAATAAATATTCTATAATTCTAGAACTACATAAAGAAATATACATGCAATAACTACTGTAAGCAATATAGTAGCATAAATAACTAATAAACGAATATCAACCGTAAGTACATGAATACCTATCCACGTTACACTGCCCCCTTCTTAGATTTGATCGTCCCGATCAAACATCAACCCAATGCATTCTTCAATATCATCTGGGGGAGCTCCTTGGATCCTCTTGTCCCAATCCTCGCTCTCGACCCACGAGGAAGACAGGTTACTTGGCGGTACTTGTGATCCTCTTCGGTGATCATCAAAATGTTTCACCGGACTATGATTACCTCCAGGTGAACATACTCGAACAGGTGATCTGCTTCTACACAAGCTAACATGATCCTTGGTGGCCATACAACCTTCACCACTACGTGATCTTGAATTACGATCACGCAATCTAGGTATGTGGCAAGGAGACGTCAATTTACTACAGTACATTTCACTATTTTCAATATTGCGTGAACTACTGTGATTGCGCCTACTGTCTCGGTCACTGCGTCGCCTCATGCGCTTTCTTCTATTGCGGCCGAAGCACCTTCTATCTCCTGCGCCTCTTTGTGGACTACTGCAACGTGAATTGCTTTCCCCACGAACACTACTGCCTACACATTGCCTGGTACTTCTTCGACATCTCGATATACTGTGCCTTCTAACAAGACTCTTTCTTCTACTGCTTGATCTCTCTCTAGAGATACTGCTCTCCTTTGAACTGGGTATGGCATCTTCCCTCTTAACCCCAGGCTCGATATCTGAGCTATCCTTGTTCGAGCAATTTTGAAGTTTTTGTTGGTCGCTGTTTACTATCTCATTTTGCTCTCTAATTCTAGCCTGTTCTTCTTTATATTCTCGTTTAATTCTTGCCAGGTCTTCTTTATATTCTTGTCTAATTCTTGCATGTTCGTCTTTATATTCTTGTGTAATTCTTGTCTGTTCTTCTTCATATTCTTGTCTAATTCTTTCTTGTTCTTCTGCATATTCTTGTCTAATTATTTCCTGTTCTTCTTTATCTTGTCTAATGTTGGTCCGTTCTTCTTTATATTGTAGCATAATTCTTGCATGTTTTTCCTTACGTTCTAGTCTAATTCTTGCCCATTCTTCTTTTTCTTGTTGTCTTTTTCTTGCATATTCCTCATTTTCTTGTTGTCTTCTTCTTGCCCATTCTTTTTTCTCTTGTTGTCTTTTTCTTGCAAATTCTTCTTTTTCTTGTTGTCTTTTTCTTGCGTCTTCCAATCTCCACTTCATAAGAAACTCGATAACATCTGCAATAGTTGCCATTTCACCAAATCTTTCGATCTGATATTCACTATATATTTTCAGCAAAATGCGAAGATCCCTTTTTCTGACACCAATTGTAACGTTTAACCCTGTGCTAAACGTTGTGGGGTGAGTTCACTTGCGTAAGACTCAAAGTTCGCAGATTGCTTCCAATGATTTATTTCCAAACACTCAGTACACGAGCTTCTATTATGGTACAACTGTCACCACTTGTCACCTTGACAATCTATACTGTCACTGTCTTCACCGACAGAACTACTATTAACCTCTGTTTCCACAGACTGGCTGTTATCAACTGACTTGACTCAATGACTTCACAAGACTGACTCTGCCCCGTGATCGACACGGCCTTATATACCTGAATCATGACATGACATTCATCGAGAATGTTCTATGATTATCTAGACGAACATAATTAATGTTCTAAATCCTTGTCAAACTGACAATAGTATGACAAATTGTACCTCACATAAAGTTTCTGGAAGGATCCAGAATAAATATTCTATAATTCTAGAACTACATAAAGAAATATACATGCAATAACTACTGTAAGCAATATAGTAGCATAAATAACTAATAAACGAATATCAACCGTAAGTACATGAATACCTATCCACGTTACAGTATATTTTGAGTAATATGATAGCTATATACATACAGTTTGTTTGTAAGTCCAGATTTTTTCAAGTGACCATAACAAATACCTGTAATCCTGTATCAAGAAATTGCTCAAACTTGACAGTATCATCAACCAAATGAATGGCACTCGATGGCAGTGGCAGTTTATGATACTCGATCCGTTCCTGTGCTGGCACCACAATTTCTTCGTCCCAGTCCTCATTCTCCGGTGCTGCAGCAATAACAGTCGCTGGCTGCAGCTGAACACTAAAATAATTTCATCAGCTACGATACAAAATAGTGGTGATGATTAGAAACCTAGTGTTGCTTGCTGGATGTTCTTCTTGCACACGCACAGAATGTGGCCAATCTTTTTTATCGATATTATAGAAGTGAGCCCATTGTAATGCCTCCTGAAAATCACCATAATGTGCAACTTGGAATATGAGTTCCTTTTTCAGGTCCTCATCTTCTCCGACAGCTTCCTGGACCATTTCTTTCCAACTTTCATCACCTAAATCCCATTTAGTGAAAAAAATCTAATAAGCCATCAGTATAAAAAGGTACCAATCCAACCCGACTTCAAGATATATCAATATAATTAATCAGCAAGCCGCTGAGCAAGAGTGAGCGCGGTACGATTGATCCCTTTCTTTACACAGTTGGTTTACTGTCAATGTACAAAACGATACAAAAAAACTCATCTTACCGAAACTATTCTCGATAAACCTTTTATGCAAAAGGAAATTCAGAGCACCCTCGTTACGCCTTTTATTCAAATTCGGCGTCAGACTTTGCGGCAATTTAAACATTTTCACCAGCCTAGTTATCATCTTTTTCCAAGGCTTCGCATGTAATTTGTCATATCTAACATCTGGTATATCCAATCTCCTACAATAAAAAAAACAGAAATCTTTACAAATTACAAAAACAAATTCACAAAACTAACATAACATATTCGCCCATTGTTTCTCTTACGGATGGTTTGCCAAGAACTGAGTCCAAAAATTGTACCAGTTCAACTTGGTGCTTTGGGCTTGGTTTTAAAAATTCATCAACACTGAATAATTTGTCCTGCAGGACAAGAGGTACCAAAAAGTCTTCAATGGAGAATCTATTTTGTAAATTAAGTAACATTGCATATTGGCAAGCCTAAAACAAAATTACTAGAATCTAGGACCAGGGGACTAATTTAACTTACTTCTTTGTACTTCTTTTTGTCGATCATACATCTAATAATATCTACAAATATATCACTATCTTGAGCCATTTCAAAAGTTTCTACTACTAATCTAGTCAATGTTAACGCATTCTGTCTAAGTGCTATTTTAAAAGCGTCAATTTTCATTTGTGGGGTCAGTAAATGAATAATTTTGTTACGTGAACTTGTACTCCAGGTTTTGAACTCTTCAATTATAAACATGGGTAATGTTTTACTTTTGGCGCTGTAAAAGTCTTGGCAGTTACAGAGCAGTCGTAGCGTTTGTAAGTACGGGTTCTCGCAGATATTGAAATAATGATGTAACTTGCTGACCACTGGTGGGCTTTTTTTCACTGTAATTAAAAGTTTAGTCATAAATTTGGTCACTAATTTCTGAACTTCACTTACACATATTCCACATGGCTTTAAGGTCTTGAAAGAAAAGGTGGCCATGTTGATCTAAGTCTAAACTAAAGCCTACATCCCGACAGCAATTATTGTCATGTTTTGATATGTTTTGGATTGAGGGTGAAGTCATTTCCATAGGTTCCCTTGCTGGTGGACAATGTCTTTCACTAGTCCTACTATTGCGGTGGTAAAAACCTCTCCCTCTGCCACGTACTCTACCTTGGTAAGACATGCTCGAAGCTGAGAACGAATGAAATAATGATGATAATCATTTGGTTTAACATTTTCAATTTAGACTAAAGCAATGAAATACGTGAAAATTTTGATGATACATATTGTTGACATAATTATGACACACAACCTGATTCAAATACTGACCTCTTTGTAGCTTGTAGTGAGTTGTATTCAATATTTCATGTTAAAGATATCGAAAATGCATTTATTTGTTTTTATTGCACACAAACTACAATGTAAGCAATATTTATTTGGCTTAACCAAACGTCAAAAACATACACGTTGAAATGGATGCATCAATCATGCGTAATGTTCTCTGAATCATGCGCAGTCGCAGTACAATTTCACCTCCATCATCGGCCGTATTTGTTGTGCTCTGTGTTCTTAGACTATTCCTAGTCTAAAGCCCGCTGCAGACGGAGTATGTTTTGCTACATGATTGCTAGCTTGTTTTGCTGCACGATCCGATAAATGTTGCTGCGTATGGTGTGTTGATGACTCCCTTGCTTGTATTGGCTTCACACGATGCAGGCCATCATGTATGTAAAATGACAGTAGAGAGAAATATGACTGTGACAAATGATGCAAAATATTGAACATTCTAATCAAGCTCTATTTCTAATCATTTTTACAACAGAGAAAATATCCCAACAGCCAAAAATGACATGTTATCATGTGCAAAATAACTTTTGAGTACGACTCGACTAGTTCCGAGGGCTCCGACAAGGCACAATGCGTGAAAACAGTCACCGAACATAGTACCGGTTATATCATCAAATCACGCACGAGTTCATGCAACCAACCGTGCACGTGATGTCATTTTCTTACACGGAAGCATGCACAGCACCAAGCCTAGCTCCCATCAAGGAAACATGCAGCAAAACATACTCCGTCTGCAGCGGGCTTAAGGTGTGTTGGTGGTCTGTGTCTATGGTCGTACAGAAATCAGAGAACATCCGGGGGGTTATCACGTAAATAGCAACTGCAACGCTCCGGCGACATAGGATTTTTTCGCGAGTTCCCGGTGAACTAGCGGGAACCGAATTGTACTTCCCGGTACGTTTTCGCAACATAAACGGTAATGGAGGAATATTTTCTGACGTCACTAATCTTATAAAACGGGAACTGATTTGGTTCCCGTCCTCTTGAGCATGGTAACTGGCGGTTATAAATGTCAAAAGTGCCAAACTGTCAAAAAATTAATTTGGCTGCATGTCTTTTTGTATTTGATTTGAGTTTTGGGTTAAAATTAATCGTATTTCATTTATTTTTCGCATCATTTTGTTGATCATAATGAAAGAAGAATTAATTGAAATTGAATTAAATACCACTCATTCTGATGAGTTGAAAGAATACTCCTTTTATATCTGGTAATTCAGTCTGAGTGATCGGTAGGTATTCGGATGAAAAATTTGCTCATACAATTTTGGTTTTATTACACTTGATTCTCTAGTATTTCCGTTATGGGCGAATTAAAAAAATCATCCAAAAATGGATGTACGGCTGGTAATATCACAAACATACTGACCAATACGTTTAAAATTGAATAAAGAAATAATTATTTTACTTAAATACTTTAATAATAGATAAATAATACTATTCTTTTAACCTAAAACTTATCAATCAAAACTACAAAACAAAATATTTGTAAAAAAACTAAACATCATTACGATAATTTGATAACTGGACCATTTTCGCTATAAACATAACCGAAAATAACCTTCAAGTTTATTTTAAGGTGGGGGTATAACCGCTCTATTACCGACAACAGATCACCGGGAACTCGCGAAAAAATCTTATATACAATCGTCGCTGTCAAAACGTCGATCTGTCATTCTTGAGCCTAAACCACGGTCATACAGAAAGGTCTTGAAACGAGCGTGAAAAAAGTGATTCGGTTAGCGTCCAGTCTTTTCAGCTTCCAATTTCTGCCGCGTGGTTCGCATTTGAAGGGGGATGCTGCTTAAAACATAAAAATACCAATTCAAAGGATAATGCAAAGTTGTATGATGGTTCAAACCCTAATTCTTTGGTTCATACTGTATACCTACGATAACATATTACCATCTCGATAGGTCTTTATATTGTATTCGGCGCTCATAAATTCATAACTTTTCAATAAGATTAAGGTTTTTTATGTTCTAAGTAACATCCCCTTTTCTCAATTTCGCAGTGCTATCGTTAACTTTGACATTTGAGAAGGCTCTAAGCGACCCACTTTCTACCTATGCAATTCGACCTTCGATTCCAGACCTGTGATGTTATGACCGTGGCCTAAACTGATACTCGAGTAAAAATTATCAAAGTGACGTTAATTGCATGTATTTGTGAATAATAAATTATTTTTAACATGTTTCCAATTAAATTGCCACTCTCTCTTTTATATCTAATATTTTATAGACATCGTATACTAGACTGTGGCAACACTGAGACAACAACGCGATTGCTACTAGTTGCTAAATTTTACATGATACGAGGGCCGGTCATATATATTATGCTGTATGGCGTATGGTCGTATATATTGTCAGTTTGACAAGCTTCTAGAACATTATTATGTGCGTCTAGATAATCATAGAACATTCTCGATCAATGTCATGTCAAGACAGTATAAAGAACTAACAGTCCATTTCACAAAGCTCTGTTAACAGCTCATCATCGTTGATGATCCGTTAACAGTCCGTTATCTAAAATTTGATTTTCACAACTGAATGTTAACAATCCGCTAACAATCCATTAACAATTGACGACTGACCAGCCAGTAAACCTCTGTTAACTATTTTTTCGGTTTCACAAAGCTCTAACGGCTTATTAACGATCCGTCAAACTTCTGTCAGATTAATCAGTCGACAAGCAGTGATTAAGCATTCAGTTAAATACGTTTTTATTTATATTGATTGAGTCCACTGTGTTTCTTAACATAAAAGTATTTTACAATTATATTATATAACTAAGTTGTATAAAATTTTAGAGAGAGAACAGTCGAATTTTGTAGGATCTCTTCCTCATATTTGACGTCCCTGTCCTCTTTCACAGACGATGAGGAAATTGTTAGGCTACCCCGATATATTCCAGATCGTTTTACTCCTTTTAATAAATGCAAAGAACAAGAATTTTCGATAATAGAAGTTTATTTATATTTTCCAGATAACAAAACAAAACACGACGTATTTAACCTAGCTATATGGCACTTGTCACTTGTATTACCACAGAACAGAATCTTTACATGAAAACTCTGTTCAGTCTGTACTCGTTACTTCTTCAGTAATTTTTCCGCCATTGTACATTGTTGCCCGACTGTGACATTGTTAACGCTTGGTTAACGGGTCGTTAGATAACGAGAAATTAATTTTGGTTTGTGAAAAACGAGTAAGCTTTGACGGCCCCTCAAATTTAACAATCCGCTAGCTAACGAACTGTTTACAAGACCCAGTATTGTCATATGTTGAAATAGGAAATCTGTATTGTCAAGTTTGAAAATCTGTACTAAATCTGTATCGGAATAATTACCCAAAATCTGTGTGAAATCTGTATTGAATATTTTTTGTTATCATCTACATATTTGAAAAATATTTACTAGTCCCTCATACTCTCCATATTCAAAAGACTTAGAAAAGTTATCTTCCATGACACTGACATAATGATAATAATAGAAACATTTCACAATCGTTAGATTTAAATTCACATTATCACTGAACATTCGGAAGAACAGAATGGCAGATAAAATATAAAATGCGCATGTCGGAACTCGACATAGCAAAATAGACGAATGATAGTCGGTTTCTGCTGCGCTATGCTTTTGAAAAGACGAAGTGTCTCGGGCCTTGGGGAATCGCTGGCCTGTTGTACGCAACCTAATAGTAAGTAGAAAGAATATTTATGATCAAGAGTAAACCGTGCTTGGATCTATTTTTTGACTTTATTATAGTCCAATGGCCACTTCAAAAAATCTATATAAAAGAAGGGTAATATCTTATATCTGCAACGGTAACCGAAAATCTGTATAGATACAGATAAATCTGTATATATGGCAACACTGACAAGACCTTTGTGAAAGCATCTTATTGCTTCCTGCGGTATTGTTACGGTATTGAAAGTTCCCGAATAATCTTTTTTATCTTTCAAAGTTTTTTTGCAATTGACACAGGTCCATTTGACAACAAGTGAGAAAGCTACCATTGGCAAAGAAGATAGATACTACATAGAAGTGTACATCGTATAGTAAATTTGAGGCGAAAACCGAGTGAGCTTCGTTAACCAAGTGACGAGGGCGCTACCGTCAAAAATTAGTATTTTGTAGATTAATTCAACATTCAGCTATCAGGCGACCAGAAACGGATATATTATATATATAAATTTACCATACGATGTACACTTCTATGTAGTATCTATCTTCTTTGCCATTGGCTAAGCGGGAAGAAACCGACAAAACTATAAAAGAAATGGAACAAGAAAGCGAGTGGTCCAACCATCGATGAACCTATAGTCATCACCAGTGTCACTGGTTAACAAGAAGGATGGTGCGACACGATTCTGTGTGGATTTTCGGCAATTCAACACCGTTATCAAAAAGGACAGTCACCTATTGCCAAGGATTGACGACACATTGAACACTTTGGCCGGATCCAAGATATTCTCTTCGCTTGACTTGAAGAGTGGTTATTGGCAAGTCGAAATGGATTACGAGGACCAAGAGAAAATTGCAGTCACCGTTGGCTCCGGCCTGTGGCATTTGACAGTTATCAGTTATGCCGTTTGGATTGTGTAATGTACCAGCTACATTCGAGAGGCTGATGGAGACTGTTTTGAAAGGGCTGTCTTGGGAAACCTCTTTGGTCTAAGTAGATCACACCATCGTGTGAGGAAAGACATTCGAATAATTAAGAACTTGGAACAAGTATTTCTGCGACTACGTCAAACAGGCCTTAAGCTGAGCCCCAAGAAATGCCAAATGTTCCAAAAGATGGTTCGGTCCTTAGGCCAAGTTGTATCCAAAGAAGGAATAGCAGTCGATCCCTAGAAGATACAAGCAGTAAATGAATGGCCTTCACCCAATTCTAAGCACGAAGTAAGAAGCTTCCTCGGTCTGTGTACTTACTATCGACGGTACGTATCAGGATTTGCAAATATCGCCAAGCCACTAACTAGACTTACGGAGGACGGTTGAAAGCTTCAGTGCGGTAATGACTGCCAGCAAGCCATCGAAAACTTGCAGGATGCTCTGCTAACAGCATTAAATTTATATTGGACACAGACGCAAGCAACGTGGGGATCGGTTCTGTTTTGTCACAGATACAGAATGGCCAAGAGATAGTTATCGGCTATTTTAGTAAGACTTCAAAGTCGGAAAGAAACTACTGCGTCACCTGAAGAGAATTGTTGACTATTGTGAAATCCGTGGAGCATTTCTATAAATACTTATACGGTAGAAAATTCTTGTTAGGAACCGACAATGCTTCTCTTCGGTGGCTACTGCGATTCAAGAACCCAGAAGGTCAGGTAGCCAGAAAGATTGAAAGGCTCCAAGAATTTGACTTCAACATCGGATATCGCGTTGGTAAATCCCATGGCAATACCGATGCACTTTCGAGGAGAGCCTGTCGCGACTGTGTCTACTACAACCGAGCTGAGGAGAAGGACGCCGCTTCTAGGAGAACCACCGTTATAGATCACCGCTGGCAACCAGATGAACAAAAAGATCAGCAAGGGGTTTCACGCTATTCATCTGCTGCTAAGTTGTATTGGGCCCAGTGGAATTTTCTTGACTTAGAGAACGGCATTTTGAAAAGAGTATTCGAGAACCGGGATGGTACTGAGGACAGAAAGCATTTGGTAGTATCAAAGTGTAGGAGGACTGAAATTTTGGAACGGATTCACGGTGGAACCGGTGGAAGTCATTTAGGCGTAGCTAAAACCCTGGAGAAACTTCGTGTGAGATTTAATTGTGTCAAATGCAAGGAAGACGTGCACAACTGGTGCAGGAAATGTGAGATCTGCGCAGCTAGCTATGGACCCCAAAAACTTCCAGTATAATGCTGGAAGTCCATTTGAGAGAATCGCGATAGATGTAGCAGGACCTTTTCCTGAGAGCGAAGCTGGGAGCAAATATATCGTGGTGGTAATGGACTACTTCAGCAAATGGGTAGAAGCATACGCATTGCCAAACCAAGAAGTCACAACTGTAGCTGATGCTTTAGTCAAAGATATGCCGCTTGGGGGTACAGCTTGAGCTACACTCTGACCTAGGGAGAAACTTTTACTTTGCCCTATATATTCCAGAAACTTTGCAACACCTTAGGTATACGAAAGACAAGGACAACGCCATTGCATCCTCAGTCAGACGGTATAGTTAAAATAATGAATAGGACTATAAGCCGATATTTCTCCAAAATTGACTCCGAACACCAAAAAGACTGGGATAGCCGCCTTCATCTATTCCTGTTTTCTTAGCTCTCTACAGTCCACGACATTACTTGATGGACTCCTTCTAATATTGTCTTTGGGCGAAATTTGCGACTTCCCTGCGATCTCAACTTCGGCTCTAAACGTGGGGAAGATGTCGCAAGAAAATGGATGAAGCCCATGAGAAGGTCTGATACAACATCCAGATCGTGATTGCATGAAGATGACGTATGACATCGGTTGTGCGTTTAGCAGACTGGCTCCATTTGCTGGCGACAATGATGAGGCACAGGCAAGAGAACTTACTCTCCTAAGCGCTGAGATGAACTTCGATGCATTCATGGGCTGCCTGCTCTGACACAGCTAAATCTAGGTTTGGCGTGACTCAAGAGAGCCTGGTATCCAAGCAGTAGTCGTACCAAAAACCACCCTATAGGACTGTTTGGGAAACGCTGCTGAGTCTCTGGGAAAAACTGTTGGCCGACGAAATTTTTGAAATTGGCCATTCCAAAGTTGGCCTGTGGACTAGACGGGTTGGACTGAAGAATCATCAGGAATATGCTGGAAGTTCCTTCTAGATTCAAAAGGGGTCCGGAAGAGAACGTTTCGAGGGCGAAACGATCTTAAGGAGGGGTAATGTAATGTTACCCAGTGCGCAATGTGACGTTCTCTGACTCAGCCAGAGAATATATACCTGACTCAGCGTTGTGGAAACACCTAGATATGGCACTCGAAATATCTTCCGCCCGCATCGAGTGCAGTCGATATACCTCGGGAGCTTTCGAGAAGCATCTTGGCGTCACTCGATAGATTTAAATACTGCAACGAGAGCGCGGCAAGTCAGTCAGTTTTGAACGTGCCAACCAAATGAAATAAATATTGTCATATAAATTATAAATAGTAGTGAACAGTAGTGTATATAAACTGTACTACAGTTGTGTGAATTGTCGTCATATTAAATAAATATCTAGACCTTATTAATCAGTGTGTTTGTGAATTTCTATCCACATATGAACGGAGAACATTACACATTGAAAAACAATGAGCAATGAGATTCATTCATCAAAACTGTCAAACAATTGCACTCAGAAAAATCTATAATTTTTCCAATGCATTCGAGTGAGTCGCATAAATTTTATGATTTGTTGTACAACGATGCTTATAATTCAGGCACGAAAATCGTTTTCATCATTAATTTGGTACACCCCAACAAATTCTCTTATTTTCTTTTATTTTATTTTATTCTATTTTAAACCATTCAACAGAAACTCCATTTACAGAATGGGAGTAAACATAAATTATGTACAAACAACAATGTTCCCGAACCATACTAAAGTTTAATCTACGGAAGAATCGATTTAAAAATACTGTTGGGTTTCTATCTGATTCATCTACCCTTCCAATGTTAATTTATGACCAGCGAGTATAATTTCTTAAATTTACATCGAGAGGCCAACCAATTTTACTACCAGAAATCAAGGCGGATCAATAACCCAACAGAAAAACTTCCTCGCAAGAAATCATCAGATTTAAAACACGAGCTCTATCTATCTATCTATTCAATTAACTGATACCAATCAATCATTCATCAGTTACTAGACCCTTCCAATCTACCCAATAATGTTACCATATATTAACGATCTCTGTCCAAAGAAGAAGATGACCTCAGCTAAGCCCGGCGAACCCCGACAAGAACAACCCTAAACCATCAATCCTGCATTTTTCACTCCATCTTCTACACCATGTTCCTGCAGCTGTATCTCAAAAGTACAGAATTGCATATTTATACGAATCTAACTTATATATAATAATAGCTAGTACATTAGAAATAAATATTCTTTTTACAAATTGGTTCATCGGATTGAAAAGTCGCGCTAGGACGCGCATCGAGTTTTGATCTTGACATTTGCTCATAACCAGAACCCCAATTAAGATATAAATATGCTATAATAGTGATACTTTAAATGATACAAATTTTGAACTGAGAAATATTTATTTATGATCTAAAAAGTCAGTTAAAAAAGTAGATAACCTATTTCTGATGGAATGATGTACGTATGCAACATAAGTCCCACTTCCCTCAGTTTCTTAATCGGAAAGTGCTGGAAATAATAGGAGTGTTGAAAATGTCGATAAAAACAACTATCATAGATGTTACCTAACTATAGACCGAAGTACCCACACACGTTTTAATTAGTTATAGATATAGATATAGATATTCAAATATGGGCAAAAATGAAGTTGCTCACGAAGAAAATATAGGTATTTTTTATTTACTCATTTTTTACATAATAGTATATACTTACTATACCCTCAGTCCTCAATAACTTCGGATTTCGGAGATAAGGGGAGGAATGGTCAGTTTTCGTATATTTTCTTTTTATATTTGTGGTGTATTGGAAATTAGTTACTTAAAATAGAGATCCCCACAAAATACACTGAGAAAATATACTCGAGCTACGGAAAACGTTATTCAAGAACAGTTGGAACAAAGCTACTGTTTTTTTTTTGTTGCGGAATGTTGCCAGACAACTTTTATTTTGATATTGCTAAATGAGATTGACATGAAATTTGTCTACTTTCAATTTTTATAATAGTTAATTGTTTTTTAAGCTTAGGGTTGGGCTAAGTATCAGCAAAAAATGACCATGGCATTATGATTTCGATGTTATCTTGAATGTTGTTATAATAAATGTAAAAGTCTTCTATGTTCATAGTTATATGTGAATTTCTAAGACCAAGAATTAAACCATTCCGAAAAACCTGTCGTTTATTTACTTATTGGATTTCTTTGGGTTGAAATTAAGAACGAATAATGCCATCAAATTCCAATAATATTACGTCAGCAGTTAACTTAAAATCACTACATTATTTGATTTGCACAAACCAATATCAAATTACAAACTGATAATATCAACAAATATAACAAGTCAACTAGTTCGCTAATTATGCCATATTTTTTGTAAATATTTATTTTAAATAAATAACATTCTTCATTGACTTGTAATGATATTATTTGATAAATGAATTTTCATTTGGATAATGAAAACTGAAATTGTTGCACTAAGGTTTGATTGTGGAGTGAAAAAGAATCGTTGAAGATATACTGGCCATATATAATAAATAATAAACTGGATAGTTTTCTCCGTAAGTACCTTCCCGACTACCTCACTTATCTTCATCTTTATTCAATTTGAACTTGGATATTTACAAACAATTATCAATAAGATATTGTTTTGTTATCAGATTTTCTTATAGTTTTCACTGAAGTACTGTTTTTCTGCTGATAAATTTGATACGATATCAAATGGGTTGATTGTTCAATAATATTTCAATGTATGTAATTTAATTTAAGCTGTGTATGTGGTTTATTATTCACCGGCCAATGAATCCTTTCTCCTGTTCAAATTAGTAGGTACTTACAGCTTCAAGAAAGTTATGCAAATATAGGGAGCTTAGTTAATATAAATATTTTTTACAAAAAACTGGACCGACGTTATTAGTTGGTGCACTGAAAAAAATGAAATAATATTAATTCTATTGTTCAAGATTCAAGATTATCAGCGTTTATAAAAGTACTTACATGTTTAGTAGAAAAAAAAATCGAAATTAATTTATATCTTATATATGATATTATATACAGGGTGTTCTATTTGAAAAAACAAAGTTGCTGCTACTTTATAGTAGAAGCGGCAACTGCGCATCGTCTAAAATATTTTAGGCATGTTATGATCTACATGCCTAAAATATTTTAGCAATTTATGCAAACTGTAGAATTTAGGTTAGGTTAATCCTTTGTCTGGTTTGCCAGAAACGTCTAATCAACGCTTATCGTGAAAAGCCCTGTATAGACGCTAGAGTAAGAGATCTTTTTCTTTATACTTATCGTGTGGTTTCCTGATATTTTTAAATCATATGAAAATAATAAGTCAATTGATTTATACTTCGATAAGTTACAATATAATAGTCTAGGATTATACTTATGCTGCAATGGATAAAAATTATTTTTGTGTTATGAAATTGCCCAATTAATTTCAAGCTTGTTTAACATTTTAAAAATTATATGTATTTTTGTGGTGCTATATTCATATTGGGTATTATTGAATATCCAATCAAATCGTTGAATTAAAATTGTAAGATGTGAATTTTATTTACAGAATTGAATTAATATTGTCTTATATAATAATTTCAAATGAGAGTATTTATTATAGTTTGGTATTTGAATTAATATACTTACTATTTTCCTTGAGTACATCATTTTAATTCGTAAACTATTTTTAAGTAGAGTTTTTTCCACAATAAATAGTATTGACTTATTTACTGCAATAATACTGGCGATTGTATGTATTTCATTATGTATTCAATCCATAAGCAAATAGGTACACTACAGGATCAGACTTTATATATTTACGTCGGTATATAATGTAGGTAATTTAATTAAAATCAAAATTATGGAGGTATTTAGGAAACAAGTACACGTTAATTATTTCGTAGAAAAAATACATAAATGATTTTTTGCTTTGTACTTCAATAGTTGATTATATTTTTAAATATTTGACACCCACATCGACTAGGCAACCTGTCTTGAAAATAGACCTCATATTGGTACTCTTTTTCTAACTATTTTTTGTGAAATGCAAATACAGTAATGGATTCGTTTGCACTCTTTATTTCTTGAAGAAAATCAAAATGTATTTCCAAACTGTAGGGTTAGGCAATTACCTATATTGACAATATCTGCCTGTCTGTATAAAAACTCATTTATACACTCATTCTTATAATAATTATTGATAAACTTGAACATGAAGAAATTAATAAAAGTGAAAACTCGCGGCAATATTCAAGAACAACGATAGGTCCGCTATTCGGGCGTCGCCCATCTCCGTCCCGAAAAGGTCAAAACCAGGTAAAATGAATTATAATGAGATCCGTAAAATCCATTTCCGTCCATTTTCAAAACGCAATTGAAAACTAATTAAAAAGGTTTAGTAGGTACCCGAATTGGGGAAAACCATTTAGAATAATTTTAAGAATAAATAATGCTTCTAAAGAGATTCATTCTTAGTTTTTGTTATCATCCGGAGAGTGATAGATCGTGAAAATGAGTGACTCTGCTTAGATTAGTGGATTAACTAGGCTAACTTCTTTTGGCATTGAATCGATCGATATAAATTTAGTGAATTTACTCATAAATAAAGTTCCGCGGAAAAAGTGGAACTGCATTAAGAAAAACTGCAATGCCTATCTGAAATCTATAGGCAATTCGTCTGAACGAATTCTTAAATCATCCAATCAAAAGAATAACCATGAACCAGAGTTGGAGAATATCTTGCAAAGTCAAATTTTGACAACAACAGCTAAAAGGAAAGCTGAGGACGATATATGCGAAAAACCTTTAAAAATAATGAGACAAGCTTTAAGAGAAGAAAGTCCAAAGAATTATCTCACCCTAAGGGACCTGAAGTGAGTGAGGAAGAACATTTACTGCTCCTGGAGGAAAATTCTACCAGCATTACCAAGATCAATTGCAGAAGTACACACAAAGTTGCCGGTAATGGACCTGAAGACGAATAAGGGTGAAGATTTTGTTTTATTCAATGACCAATCTGTAAACCTAATTATATTTGCGTGCCATTCCAATTTATTTTTTTTATGTAAAGCAGGAATCTGGAATATGGATGGAAAATCTTATTGTAAAGCACATCTCACTTTCAATAAACTTTCAAACAAAAATATGTTGTTTTTCCTTAAACAGTTACATATATGTTTCTGTGCAGGAATTAACACTGTAATAAATATACACTATTTAGTGTCGGACGGAGATAGGTCGTTTCGAAACAGGTAGATTTAGGGTTGTGGACCCAGTTGGGATAGTTTTATGCACGGTACCTGCTTACACGGACAGAGATGGGCGACGCCCCCGCTATTCATCCCACAATTTTGATTTGAAAGTACCTAACTCAACTAGCTCTACGAGTATTTATTCTTGAATTAAAATTATGTACTTAATTGTAATTCAAGAATAAAAATGCATGATTTATACTTAGATATATACATAATATATAATATATATATTATTCTAATATAAGAATATAAAAATTAGAATTAAGATAATATAGAAAATTTTAATTCTACAATAAAATTTTTGAAAATTAATATTATATACACAATTTTAATTCGAAAATATAAATAAGGTATATAAGTTTAATGTTCTTTACCATCATATAAATAGAATAGAATAAAAATAGCAAAAATATAAAATAATTGATAGTTATAATTTAAAAATATAACAATCATTTTCTGAATTTGAATTTTATTACCGAACATATGGAGAACTTTCAATTATTCATTTGAAATTATGCTTTAATATAATTGTCAGATATTTCTATGGTAACGAATTTCTTTGTAAATAATTTTCATGTTTAAATATGATTAAATTTGACCGTAACACTCAAAACTGTGAAATAAATACTATTTACAAAAAAATGGACCGACTTTATCAGTTCGTGCACTGAAAAGTACAAAATAATATTATTTCTATTGGTGCTGGTACTTGTGAAGCTGGTGCCAAAATTTTTCAATCTAACTGCAACTGCACAACTTCAAAAGTAGCAGCATCAATAGAATTAATATTATTTAGTATTTTTCAATGCACCAACTAATAAAGTCGGTCCATTTTTTTGTAAAAATATTTATTTCACACTTTTGAGTGTAACAATATTCACGAAAATCATTGAACGTTCACTTATACCAACGAAGAATCTTTGCTTGTACATGTTACGAGTATTATTAGGAGATCTCAAAACATCGCGGCGGAAATACTTATGTACACATATTTCAGATTTTACCACTGCTGTAACCCGAAAACCGTTATGGAAAAAATGTTCAATGTAAATGTTGTTACAAGTAATCTGGTCTTTAATTTGGCATTCTCAGACTTTCAATTTTCAAGAAATTGCCCCTTCACATGGCTAAAATATATATTTAAGATTTTAATATCGCTGAAACTCGACTCTTTTGAAAAAATGTTCAATTCAAACGTTTCCGGATATTTTCTCATCTTTAATTCTGCCGTCCCTTCGGGGCGGTTTTCGGAGCGATAGAGATTTTGGATTTGAGTTTATATGAATATGGGACCATTTTTCAAGTCACCTCTTTCAAATGAATTAAAAATCATAAAAATCGCACTACGTTTACTATATACAGAGCACGCACAAACCAAAAAAACACATAGTCGAATTGTATTCCTCCTCTGTTTGGGTTCGCTAGTCAAAAATAGTTTTACATTGAGCTAAAGAGAGATGTATGTATTCGGGACAGTAACCGATTATCGGCAATAATTGAAACAATTGTACTAATTTCCCTTCCTTTTCTTTTGAGCGATAGAGTTACCAGTTGACAGTTATTCGGTGCGTCCCAAAAGCTATGTCTAAATCCATTTAAAACTCAGCTGTGCCTTTTTGCAAACACGCTCGGACTTGTTGATTTCTATTTTTTACTTCGGTTTTTATGGCAAATTCATGTATACAGAGTAGTCCAAAAATAGATTATCATCAAATTCATTTTTTTAAACAAAATCACCTATTTTTTATTTCATTTTTAGGGTTGAGTAACAAATTTGTGAAAATGGGACCCTATTATGTCTTTAGCTAAAGATGTGACAGTGTATTTCTGTCGCCGCTACAACAACTTATTCCAAGTTCGTCCGTCTGTCCGTCCGTCAGCCGTCTGTATCTTTTTAGCAGTAATAGGTAGACAATGGAAACCTTCAAGTGCGAGTTCGTCTCGCACTTGGCCGCATTTTTTTAGTTTATAATGCGGTCTTTTTGAAGATAAATTCATGAATACAGGGTAGCTCAAAATAAATAACGAATGTCAACTTTTCTTAAATGAAAGCACCTAGATTTATTTTCTTTTTGGATCTTGCTTCAAACTCTAAGACTTTTCATATAGTATATCGAAAAAATACGATTGAACATATAAGTAAGTATTTCTATGAATTTTGTTTACCTTCGTTTTTTCAATTCTGGTATTTCCGCATAAGGACTTGTTATCCTGGAAACGGGATGACAATAATTTCACTTCTAATAAAGCACTTGTTTTCTTTAATATGCAGGTCCTACTTAATGATATCTTCAATAGCAATTTTTTCGGTAACTGTTGAGTTAGGTATGGTACATGAAAAAAAAACATAGGGCCGATTTCATAATGAATCCTTAATGGGAGATTAGTTAATTCTCCAATTTGTTTAAGTCATATCTCGATGATGGAATAAAAATAGTGCATTTTTCAATAACTTTTACAACGTTAGTTACCTTCTCTTTCATTTTTCTAAAGTTACTTTGAATTATATGTCCAACCAAAAAATGTATGAAATTTTTAATCTAGGATTAAAATTAATAAGAGATTAAATTTGATTATGAAATCGGCCAAGATTTTTGGACTACCCTGTATACATAAAAAAACTTAATTAAGAAATAGAAATCGATCGGTCTAAGCATTTTCTCAAAAACACACGGCTGAATTTCCTTTATATTGGTATGTCGTAATTTTTTTCGATAACTTTTGAGTTTGAGTGTACATGGTATACATGAAATAATCTTATAATTTGAAGCATGATTGAAAAATAAGATAAAAAATAGCTATTTTTATTTGAAAAAATGAAGTTGATGCACGTAACTTATTTCTGGGCAACCCAGTCCGAGCGTTCTTACAAAAAACATACGGCTGACTCTATAATATAAAAATGAATCGCTGAATGTGTTGCTAAACGCAAATCTCGAGAGCAGCTGAACCGATTTCGCTAATTCTTTTTTTGTTGTGTTCATTATTATCAGAAGAAGGTTCTTATGAGAACGAAAAAATTAAGAAAGTTGAGCAGAACATTAGAAAATTAAAAAACATTTATGAAAACTTAAAGACAATATTAATTTTACATACAGTACATACAGTTGTTTGACAACGCGCGATGGAAATATCGTTTAACATAGATGGATCGGTTGATAAATAATAGTTTCATTTCAATTTATTATACAGTGAGTTTTTGAGAGTGTTTATTCATCTCGGTAAGTTAAAATCAATCACAATTGAAAGAATAAAGCCCCTGGATTGTGTTGCGGGAGCGGTAAAGTCAAATTGACGCCATTGGTACTGTCACCAGAGCCTCTGCATTCATTGGTTTACGAAAATGGGACAGATTCTATACATTTCTAACTCATATACAGGAATACAATAATTGTTTTCAGATGAAGTCATTTGGCGCAACAAAAGTTATTCAAGACAATTTTATGCTAACTTTCAAGGTAACTATATTGTAAATTTGTAATTTGGTAATTTTCAATTGAAATCATATATCAATTAAAGTAGCGTACAGTAGGTTTGTAGCTAGGTGAATTACCAAAAGCAGCCAGTCAAAAGTTGATGGGGGAATGGCAGAATGGCAGTGCTGACAAAGTATCTTGAAAGTCACATGGTAGCACAATTTTTGCAAATTTATTTCATGGGCGATTCAGCAAAACATGTCGATCTGCGCTCTGCACACAATAAATCGATGAACAGACCAAGTGTGGAACAACTTTAAATGTTTTTCCATCAGCAACGAATTGTTTGTATTATTCAAGACTGCATTAAACCGCTTGCCATCTGATTACCACAAAATTGTCAGCAAAGCCGATAAGAGGTCTGCACGCAAGACGCTATAATACGGCAACAATTGATGAAGTTGCTATTGTTGTCATGGGTGAAAATTTAAAAACCCAAGATATTGTTTTTGCTTTTGTTATGACAGGACAACGTCTGTCGGTTCAGCTATTTTTTAATAAATTTAAACTACAGGGACGCACTGGATACTGCTGATCTGAATTGATTTTCATTAAACTTTACGGAGAAACAGCTTAGATCAAATTGATTAAATTAATATTAGTTTATGCTACAAGTGAGTAAAGGGGCGAATATCTGACAATCGCGATTCTGCAACATGAGCCTAGGTATGTGTCATATTCGCTGAAGGAGTGTAGTGTGACAACTATACGAGTCCGAGAGCGAATACGACATATATTCTGGAAGCGAATGTTTCACGATTGTCAGTTTCGCCCCTTTGCTTACAAGTAGGATACATATTTTTTCCAGCAGCTGACTTAGAAGTTAAATTTAATAGAGTTGTTATTTTTTTGATCACTGCGTTGAAATTTTTAATTGTAGAAATATTGAATGCTGCTCGCGTGCGAAAAGTCATAACTTTTTGCACTAGTGCGTAAATTAATTAATGTTGCTGGCAGAAAAAAATCGTCAAAGGTGCGGATATCTAGTACTTTCGCCACGATAATCAGTTCTCGAAAGTTGATGATCAGAATTTTATTTTCAATAAAAACTCATTTTGAATTATTTACATGGCTAGTCTAAAGACTAGCTGAATAGTTATAAACTATCTACATGTCTGGCTAATTTGATAGAAAATTATATTTCCTCTAAAATAGCTATGAATATCGGTTGGTTTGAATACTATCCAGCTAGTATACCTATAAACATTGGAAGATTTATTTTATTGTTCAAGTACCTACAAACCACAAGAAACCACAAGTTCTGGATATGGTGTGAATTTTCGAAGAACTTGCAGTTTAGACATTCTAAATATTAAGTAGGCATGACTATTTATAGAAAAGGGGAAAGTTATTTTTGTAAAAATCCTAACTCTTCTTTGCCCTCAAATAGATAATAATTTATTTTCAAAACTTTTTGCTTGGGTAGTTAAAATGTAGGATGACTAAACTACAAGATCGCCCCTCCTCCACGTTTCAATCTTTGATAAGCAGAAAACTGACAATTTTGAGTTTAAAAATATTAAATACATGGGTATTGATATCTAAATACATGAAATACGCTCAATAGTTATTTATTTTCATTTGCTGATTCCGATTTATACAAATTGATTAGTGAATAACCTTTTCAGATCCGTGAAGCCATCTGAGGAATTATATATCAAACTTTCATGAGTTTGTGTAGTTTATGAACACTTCTAACATACTACTCATCTATTATGCCAATTTTATTTAGTTAAAAAAACGGAGGTATTACATATTATATATACCTACTTCGAGTCTATAAGGATAGGACATTCTCAGATCTCAAAATAATTTTTATTGATGAAATTTTAAAAAGCAATTTCTTTCAATACTACAACATAAAAAAATATTGCAGGATTTACATCTAGCAAATGTTAAATATTGACAACCAGGGTATCGGCACTTTGATTGTGACTTTTGTTTGGATTTCATAAAGTCTACCAGGTAAGTATTCCCTGGTTGCCTCCACCTTTTGCCAGGAATTGGTTGTACACTTTCTCGTCAGCCAATTCCTCGTTGTTCTCTTCGTTCTTTAATACAAGTGTTTCAGCAACAGTTAGTTTAAAATCGAAGTAATCCATGGTGTCTTTTCTAAGCAGGCCACTAACTTTTGCTATCTCACGATACTCCAGCCAACTAGCAGCTGCTGAAAAAACGATGAAATGGATTATTACTTCTGTTTCTCATTACGTACTTGCTGATTACTCGATCTAACAAATCCACATCACCCATTTTCCTATTTTATTCTTTAACAATAGAGGGTTGTTTTCTCATTGCCTTTACTTTCGGCTTTTGACCATCTTTTGCAAAGTCCTTCCGGTTACACGCCACATACTGAAGATGCAAAATGCACAGGCTTGTTATCAAACCATTTGACTATGTTTACCTTGCTGTCATCTCGTACTAGTTGGTCGTAAGATCCTCTTCCGGTCGATGAGAGGTATAGAAGTAAAAAAATTACAACTTTGTCCAACAATAATAGAGTTTGAGTTGGTACTATTCGCAAAGTATTAAGGAAAGCCAAATTACATATATCTATGTCTATATCTATATCTATATCTATATCTATATCTATATCTATATCTATATCTATATCTATATCTATATCTATATCTATATCTATATCTATATCTATATCTATATCTATATCTATATCTATATCTATATCTATATCTATATCTATATCTATATCTATATCTATATCTATATCTATATCTATATCTATATCTATATCTATATCTATATCTATATCTATATCTATATCTATATCTATATCTATATCTATATCTATATCTATATCTATATCTATATCTATATCTATATCTATATCTATATCTATATAGACATCTATACTAATAAATAAAATCGATGTGTCTGTTTGGAATATCAACATAAAGGTTTTAACTAATTGCATATGGAAGTATATGTGTCACTGTCTGTCTGTCAGTCTGTTTGTTCCGGCTAATCTCCGTAAAGGCTGAACCGATTCAGACGGAATTTTCACTGAAAGGTAGCTAATGTTATAAGGAATAACTTAGGCTGTTTCTATATTATAAAAAATCTGTTCAAATAAATAAACTCGAAGTGTAGATTTGTAATTTCATAATAACAAGTTTTAACTAATTGCATATGGAAGTATATACGTCACTTATAACAATACAACAATGTTTATATTTTTGTGTGTCTGTTTGTTCCTGCTAGTCTCCGTTATGGCTCAACCGATTTCGACAGGGTTTTCAAAGGCAGGTAGCGCGGAAGAAGCCGCGATTAACAGCAACGTAAACTGATCCATGAACTTGATGAAGACTATTCTGACAGGCGCCTGGAGTTTTGTTACACTATTCAGGCAATACGTAGCGAAAATAATAGCTTGCGATATTCTCTGATAATTCAAATTTTTGCTTGAAAGATTTAGTGAACTTTTATTGGGCAAATGAATACCCTATCCTACCTTACCTACCCTATATGAAGGCCCATTCCCCCAAAAATTAAATGTTTGGGGAGGAATTATAGAAATAATATAGGGACCATATTTTTATAGGGCAATATCACTGCTGCAAACTATATAGAAATGTTGCGAATAATTTTGAATTCCATTTTTATCCAAGTACCAATTCATGATTTTGGTTAGATAGATACATATTTACAAAAAGATGCCCTATTGGTGAGAAATTTCCTTAATGAGATTTTTCCCAATCGCTGCATAGAAAGACCTAACAACTTTTGACTTTTTTCTTGGTGTTGCCCAAAAAGTACAGACCCATATAAACAACCCTGCCGAACGAATTCGAGCGAAAATGCAACCAATTTCAGCAGAAATGTTGTTAAATGTAAGTCTGGAATTAGTTACTCGCATTGGCTACTATCAAGTTACTTAAAGGCCACAATTTTAAGATTCTTTGTAATACCGCTATACAGCTTTGTATTTATTAATTGTTTATAGGACTTTGTAGGGATATTTTGTTATTTAAAGATGTTTTCAGTATTGAATGAATAAATTAACGCACTGTATATTAGAAGTATATGAGTACGTGAGAGATAGTCCGAAGTAATTGCTGGACTACTCATAACAGTCTAAGATGTGCGGATATTACTTCGCCAGTGCGTCAAGTCTACTTTACGCACCAGGCACCAACTTGTGTTTTTTCCAAATGTGTATATCAACCACAACCAAGGATGGGATTTTTAGTATAATTCTACTAAATTTAGTACTTTTCGATTCTATTTAGTAGCCTAGTATTCTCTGAGGAAATTTAGTATTTTCAAACAATATGCCAATATATGAGTTATTCTGTGCTTTTACTTGGAACTGCTTGGAAGTTATCTCTGCTTGGAATTTGAAATGTGAGCCTGAAGCATGGTCAAATTTGTTTTGTGCTCTGCGCTCAACTTTGTGTTTCCTAATCTGTTCGATCCGTTTCCGTTATTTTATCTTTTCTTTCTGTCCAGAGAACACTACCTTTGTTGTCAGTAGTTCGTCGTAGTCGTACCCACAGAATACTAATAATGTGACACCCGTAGCTTTTTACCATAGCTTTGTTTATCAAGAATGTTATTTTATTTTTCTAATTTTTTAAGAGTGTTAATTTTATTTTGGAAAATTCCATGTTGTGTTTGTATATTCATTTATTCAAAACATATATCATAGCTTTATGAACTTCGAAAACATATTGATTATAAATCAAATACTGGGATAGGTATGGGTCCGTGGATATATAATGTATTGTCGAATTTTATAATAAATGAACAAGTTTTATGGTTTTCATTTGAATTTCCCACGTTTTGTCGGTATAGAAGGAATTTAGTATTTAAGCTTCAAATTTAGTAGCCAATCAAGTCATTTTTAGTAGAACTGGCAACGGCGGCGTGCACAACACTGACCACAACTATAAACGCAATCATTCATGTTATATTGGTTGGCAGGTAAATCCCTGTTAGTTGAAAACCACGTATTCTAAATAACGTCCAGACACGATAATGCTCTAAACTAAAATCAGTCTGGTCAAATTAGCTAAATATAGTTTTATTGAGTTTGGGTTAGTTATCCTATAAACTGTACACCCCCCACTTTTTTTGAATTGGTCATAAATGAGAATACATTATAAACTTTGCAGAATTTATTGGAATCTTCGATGTCATTCAATTTTTTGACCGACGAACCCCGAACGGAGGAGGTATACAATTCGACTGTCTGCTTTATTTTTTTTTTTTTTTTTTTTTTTTTTTTTTTTGGTTCGTGCGCGCCTTTTATATAGTAGACGATCTCCGATTTTGATGATTTTGGATTCATTTGAAAGAAGGGGATTGAGAAATGGTCCCATATTCATAAAAACGCAAATCCGAAATCTCCTTCCCTCCGAAAACCGCCCCCGAAGGGGTGGTGGGGGCGAATTTTCTCGAAAATCGAAAATCTGAGTTGGTATAATTAAAGATAGGACAATATCCGGAAACGTTTAAATTGGACATTTTTTCAAAAGTGTTACGGTTTTCGAGATAGACGCATGTTAAATATGTATTTTTGCTATGTGGAGAGGACAATTTCTTTCGAAAATTGAAAATTTTTCGATACTACATGAAAGATATAATTATTTGTAGCAACATTTATAATGAACATTTTTTCCTTAGAATTACGGTTTTCGAGTTAAATCGGTGTTAAATGGTAACAACTAAAATATTCAAGCGTATTTCCGCCGCGATGTTCTGAGATCTCAATAATAACCACTACAAGCAAGGAATATACGTGGGTAATAGGATAAGTATTATCTTCATTAATATGGTATAGTGAACGTTCAACGATTTTCGGGACTAATGTTACACTCAAAAGTGTGAAATAAATATTTTTTACAAAAAATTGGACCGACGTTATAGTTGATGCACTGAAAAGTATAAAATAATATTACTTCTATTGGTGATGGTACTTGTGAAGTTGGTGCCAAAAGCTATCAATCTAACTGCAACTGCACAACTTCAAAAGTACCATCACCAATAGAAGTAATATTATTTTATACTTTTCAGTGCATCAACTATAACGTCGGTCCAATTTTTTGTAAAAAATATTTATAGAGTTTGGCACATACCTATGTACGATTGAAAAACGGATCTTCGAGGATAACTCCTGCAGGTGTCTGATTAGTCCGATAGCACGTCTGTCGGTTCGCCTACCTTTCTGTCACAATTTATTTTTTCCGAATATACAGTTGTGCAATCGCAGAAGTATAACGTAAATAAAACACTTTCACCTCGGGGGTACGTCTTTGGGAAAATAATAAAAATAGATAAATCAACTCCAATATAAAATGTGTCATTCAGTGATGACTTTTTTATCATTTTGATAGCGATAAAAAGGTGCATCATTTTTAATCACCGATAAAAACGCATGTTCCTTATAACCAAACCAAACTAGTAACGAAGGCATTAAGCCTTCAGGGGCTTATTCAATCCAATTAGCATACTACTTGTACCAACAATTTTAAGTTTTATCTGACGAAAATATTATATTTAGTCTTATTTTGATATATTTAGATAAATTATACCATTTTGACTTTTGTTAAGCCCAAAACAGAGATAAAATTTTCGACGATTTACCTTAGAAAATGGTCTAAAAAACAGGTTTTTTTCGGCTGTAACTCGACACCAGAGTATCTAAACTTCACCAAAAACAATATGGCTCTTTCTTGAGCCGATACCAACCAACAGCAAAAAACCCAAAAACCGTCGAAATTCGGTTCCGTTCTTGAGTTATCGTGCAGATTAACTTTCTTGCTTGCTTGCTTGCTTGTCTATAGACTCATGTTTTTGATGAATATCTCGAACGAGTATGACGTGATTTTTTTTGGGTTTCTTACAAACGATAGACAATTTCAGGCACAACAATGGGTATATTCAACACTTTTTGATGGGAGTGGTTTTTGTGAGTCAAAATTCCAAAAAACAGATTTTTCAAAAAACCAAAAGTAATATATTCACATCGTGAAACGGAGTGAATAAAACAATGTATAACAATTGTATCTTATCAAAAAACACCCGAGTTTTTCCTTTAAGGATAAATTTCTTTTCAACACAAATTTTTTCCAATAGTAATTTTGCTTGAGAAACTGATGTTTGACTCGACTTTTGGGCTCACGATTTTGCTACATCAATTTTTCTTGTAAAATTACTGATTTTCAAAATTATTTCGTTACAAATTGGTTTTAATGAGCACTGGTTATGACGAGCATTCGGCTGTTACGAGTGAACGAGGAACTCCCTCCACAGTTTCCTAATAAACTTATGAATCGGTTAAAACAAGTTGATGCACACTACACCCAAATTTTACTTTAATAATAGAGATATAAATAATAATGGATTTGGTACACTTTTTGGAAGTGACAATGTTTAGTATAATTGTATTCCATAATTTTCCATACAAACAAATTCTGAATTTGCTAATCTACGTCCCAAAATCCAAAGTGGGTATGTTTGCCGACAGACCAATAACTAACGCCCACTGACGTCACAGAATATCTAACACGTCAATTGCTTATGTGCAAATTTCATATTATTAGGTAGATCTGAATATTGAATATAATTAACAAAACAATAGTACAACTAGATTAAGATAAAAATTTTGATAATACAGTGAAATGTACCAATTTAAATTCCTATCAAAATGTGGTCAATGAAGCGGAACGATCAATAGAAACTGCTTACTCAATAAAAATAACTAGGTACGTTTATATATAGACTATTTATGATAATTTATTAAAACCTATACATATGGATTAATTTCCAAATAAGCAAGTTATTCAATTAGCTTTGTTCAAAGATAACAAATTCTTGAGGGATATGGAAGACCCTTCATATGGAAATAAACCAACGTGTTTGGTCTATAGAATACCTTATTTGCACTATTCAAATAGAAAAAGTACTAGTTTTTGATTCGGACGATTTACGAAAATGGAGAGAGTTTATGTTAAATGACTCAACATAAGAATACCTCCAATAATAGAGAAACTAATAAAAGTAAATTCAAAAACTAAAACCTGACTACTGAAAAATGATGATATAGAAAGAATAAAACAAGAAATTATTCTCATCTGATAGTGTTAAGTACAAACTTATCAATATTTATCGTCTCTAAAATAAACAACTTACACATATAAAGATGACGCCATATTCAATTTAATGTAAGGTTACACTGCCTCTAACCTCAATGCCTATTATCAGCGGACGATCAAAATTCTTCAAAAAATAACTCATTTCCTCTTCTTCTGATCAATGGCCCTTGCGTACTTTTCGGTACATTTGGCCAGCTCATTAGGGGGATTGCATCTTAGTCTGACTTTCCATCATGTTACAACCCTTACTTACCTATACTACACAAATATAATTATTTTTCCTTGCACGTGTCAAGGTGAGTCCAGAAATGTGCCTCGATCCGAGTATAACACGCTCCTGAGGTTATCCGCGAGGTTTTCCTCTTGTCTCCGTCAGACCACGTTGCCACGTGCTTTCAACCTCAAAAGTTCGATAGCAATCAACCTCTTTTCAAATGCACAACGCTCGATTATCATGGCCGTGACTTCCCTATCCACCCAGGGGGCCCAGCACTCGAGTTTTCTACCACGTGTACTACCTGTACGAAAGTTGGTGCAATTTCCTTCTACCAGCGTGTACTTCACGTACGGAAATTTCTCATTTCCTTCAGACACGAAGTGAACTTTACCGAGGTTGAAATGGAATTGAAATAACTCTTTCGTCAAATTATTATAAGTAGCTTAGAAGTTATGAGGGAACAGATGAATATATTGTACGGCCATTAAGAGAATGCATCCTCAAAGACTGTAGGGGTGTAGGTACGGTATTTTCATATCTATTACCAATCTTCAAACCGATATTTATCAACGGTGTATCTGTTCAGCTATGGAACTTGACGATATTTAGAGGCATTGCGGATCTTATTAAACATTAAACATAGAATATACCACATTTTATGGCAAACTTCCCCCTTTCGTATTAAGCAATCTTTCGCTGGTCGTACTTTACATACATACCCACCCACATACGTACCAGTCAAAATCATAACCCTCTTTTTGCGTTGTCGCTTTCGGGTAATAATATAAGAAAATCCAATACTATCATCTTACTGGTAAGTAGTTACGGTTCAGTCTTGAAAACAGAAGGCTGAACATACTCTATGTTTACTTAAAATGTTAAAATTACATTCATTGTAGAATAAAAATTAAGTTGTAGAAAGAAGTCTAAGTATTTCTTAAAGTGGAGTGGTAGAATTTAAAATAAAATATTCTTTTTTCTGTTTAATTCATTATATTTTAATTTTTATGTGATAGAAATTAAGTTTCTTTTCATTTAGAATGCATTATTAGTTTATTTAGAGTTCACTTAATATATACTTTTCTGGATATTGCTGTAAACAATTTTTATATTTTTCTTTCCAGGTTTGTAACTTGTTACCCCTACTGAAGATGGGTTTATATAAAATCGAAACAAGTCTTTCCCCGGTCCCCCTAAATTTTTAACTAATTTTGCAACATTCAAAAATGTGGAGAAGTCTTTGAGCTTAATGTTCTTCCATATAAATTAAAATTAAACATGAAAAAATGATCTCATTGGCTTTGTTTTAACGACAAATCCGGTACCGATTTCTTCTTCTTCACATCGCCATCAATAAGCATGTCTCTCAGATAATTGTCCATCTGAATTTGGCAGCAAAAATATTTTTTACAAAAAATTGGTACCGACGTTATCAGTTAGTGCACTGAAAAGTATAAAATAATATTAATTCTATTGGGGCTGTTACTTTTGAAGTTGTACAGTTGCAGGTAGATTGATAACTTTTGGCACCAACTTCACAAGTACCAGCCCCAATAGAATTAATATTATTTTATACTTTTCAGTGCACTAACTGATAATGTCGGTCCAATTTTTTGTAAAAAATATTTTTTTCGCACTTTTGAGTGTAACATTAGTCACGAAAATGGTTAAACATTCACTAATACCAATGAAGATGGTACTTATCCTATTACCCACGTATATTCTTTGCTTGTAGTTGTTATTATTGAGATCTCAGAACATCGCTGCGGAAATACGCTTGAATATTTTAGTTGTTACCATTTTAACATCGATTTAACTCGAAAACCGTAACTCTAAGGATAAAATGTTCATTATAAATGTTGCTACAAATAATTATGTCATGTACTGCAAACAGATTTTCAAATTCCGACAGAAATCGCCCTCTCCACATAGCGAAAATATGTATATTTGAGAATTTAAAATGCCCCTATCTCGAAAACCGTTACTCTTTTGAAAAAATGTTCAATTTAAACGCTTCCGGATATTGTCCTATCTTTAATTATGCCACCTCAGATTTTAATTTTCTAGAAAATTTGCCCCTGCACCACCACCACTTATAAATATGGGACCATTTCTCAAGCCTCCTCTTTCAAATGAATCAAAAATCATCAAAATCGGAGTACGATTACTATATGAAAGGCGCGCACAAACCAAAAAATAAAAAAAAATGCACTCAGTGGAATTGTATACCTCCTCCGTTTGGGGTTCGTCGGTCAAAAATGGTTTTTGTCTTGATATTCTATTGAGTTTACTATTTAATTACTTGGTAATACAAGGCTCTATACATTATTTAGTATACAAGTGTAAAGGTAAAAGAAGCTAATGGAGGCACTTTAAAATTAAGTATACCTAAGATACGTAGATACCTACCAACTTCCGTAAATAATAGTCGGTTCTCTCTTCATTCATCAATAAATAGAATAAATATAAATTCATAACAATAAAAACGAGAAAATAGAAAGACCATTAGATTTTGTCATTAGCTATTGACAACTCGAAATCAAATTGAGAATTCAGTTTAATAACCACAAGATACAATTATGTCAGAAAATGAGTATAAATATTATTAAATAACATTCTCTCATCTCCCTACGAACAGTCAGAAGAATATTCGCAAATCACAAACCGTTCTGATAGTTTATAAACTGTTAGAAAGCTGAGTTGGACCAGAAAGCTAGCTGTTTACTAATCGCCGGACGTTTGTTTTAACGCCACCACCTAGAATTCTGACTGTACCCTCCTTTATGGTATTAACCGTTTATGATGGTACTTGGAACGAAGACTCTACAACCGAAACAAGATAGAAGATATAGAACATTGTTCTAGACTTGTGTCCGTACATTGTAGGTACAGTACTAGATCCCATGAAACCTGAAAGTGTTAAATGAACTATGATGATGCTATACCTATATTTTATTATTTTCTATAGTAATAATTGATATAATAATAAGACAAAATAATACTGAAACGTCACCACCATCTCTGAAAACTTAATGCCTACAATTTCCGAAGTCAATTGTAGGTATTTACTCTCTAATATATGAATAATTCCATTATCCCGATAATTTCAAGAAAATATGCAAAGTTGTAAAAAATTTAATAATTTCATAGATGTCTCTAGTTTACCGTCACAAATCATCGTAAATATTAAAAACTATACACATAATATAAGAATACGAAGATGTTAACACCAAACTTATTCCACAGCGTAAGAAAATGCTTACACCTTCATTCATTTTTTTTATATCAGAATATCAGTAGACTTATAGAAATTAAACTTTTACCTACTTAGCTCTGAAGCAATTTGATTTGAAAATAAAATGTTTATATATTGAAAGATTCCATAGATAACCGATCATATCAAAATATCTTGTAATCTCATGGCCACATCATTTGAACTTAAATTTAATATATTATTTTTTCAGAGTATCCAAAATACAAATATGTAGATATAATTAAGGCTTTGCTAAATGATAGAGCGCAAGATAAGCTACATTCCAAATTTAATTAGGTATATTCGCAGAAAGTTACCTCGAGGGCCAAATCAGCAGCATGAATGGCGATATTTCTCTAGGTGTTCGTTTAAAAAAATATTTCTTCTCAGCAGATCGCAAGATATATATAAATATAAAGTACCTATACAGTCTGTCCAAGTCAAGGATTGGATATTTTTGACCAACGAACCCCGAACGGAGGAGGTATACAATTCGACTGTCTGCTTCATTTTATTTGTTTGTTCGCACGTTTTATATAGTAAACGTACCATTTGGATGATTTTTGATACATTTGAAATAGGAGAATTCATAAAAATGCAAATCCGAAATCTGCTTTCCTCCGAAAACCGCCACCGAAGGGGATGGATGAGGGAAATTTTCTCGAAAATCGAAAATCTGAGGTGGTATAATTAAAGATAGGACTATTGTCCTGCGGAAACGTTAAAATTGAACATTTTTTAAAAAGAGACGTTTTTCGAGCTAGAGGCATTTAAATTCTCAAAAATGTGTATTTTGTATGTGGAGAGGGCGACTTCTTTTGAAAATTGAAAATTTGTGGGTATATGAAAGACATTAGTTGTAGAAACATTTATAAGGAACATTTTTTCCTTAGAGTTACGGTTTTCATGTTACAGCGGTGGTAAAATGGTAACATCTAAAATATTTGCTTATTTCCGCAACGATGCTTTAAGATCTCAGTAATAACAACTATAAGCAAAGAATATACGTGGATAGTAGGAAACGTATTTACTATCTTCAATGGTATTAGTGAACGTTCAACGATTTTCGTGACTAATGTTACAGTCAAAACTGTGAAATAAATATTTTTTACAAAAAAATATTCCGACGTTATTAGTTGGTGCACTGAAAAATACAAAATAATTTTAATTCTGTAGGTGCTAGTAGTTGTGAAGTTGGTGCCAGAAGTTATCAATCTAACTGCAACTGCACAACTTCAAAAGTAACAGCACCAATAGAATTAATATATATTTTGTATTTTTCAGTGCACCAACTAATAACGTCGGTCCGATTTTTTGTAAAAAAATATTTATTAGGATCCCAAAACAGTAGTAAGTAGGTACAGAATTGGTTGAATGGAAAAACAGTCAAGCTATTTATAGGTGTTTTATTACCTTTTATATGGTATTAACGACAATTTTGCATTTATTTTTTTCTGTTACTTGGTGAAAAAATGCGAAAAACTAAATATACTTCTTACGACAATTTTTGGACTTCTTTATTGACATATAACACCATGCCGATGGATTATTTTCAAATTCGAAACTTCACACGATCGCATAGGTACATTTCTTTAGGAAATTTACGTAAAAATCGTTAGCCCGCAACCAGCGAAAAGATAAAATACTTCAAACGAAACTTGCATCCACTCAAAATTCCATAATTCATAATTTTGAAACTACTAGTCCGATCATGCCCATTAACGAACTGGACCGAGAAATTTGTATCTGATTTGAATATGATATAGTTAAAAATGCAATTTCTATCATGTTACCAAATTCAGTTATATGCCATGTAAATAAACTTCCGAACCAATGTTCATTTTGGACATACAACACCATGTCTTCGACATTTTTTTGAAATTCAAAATTGCGAACGATAGCAATAGGTACTTATTATAAGAAATTTACCTAATATGTACTAGCAAAAAATAGGTATCTATCTAATTCGCATGATGGCATACAAGTCTATAAGCCCTAACAGATAGGTTGGTATGGGATTCCGCTAGCGTCGAATATCGACTAAAGAGATATACAAAAAATACATTTTGTAACAAATCGTTCAAAATTCGTAAGTTATCGGACAATGTCGATTAACCATCATGTGATTTCGACACGAGTACTTAATTAATATTCTCGAAGAAACGATAGTTACGAGACAAATTATCTCGTCTCGTATCAAATGACTTGGACCTTTCTGTCACTAAATGCCGGTCTATATGCTCAGTCGAATATTTGTCAAGTTTGACTGTATCATATATGGGAAAAAAATTCACCCAAAGTCATCGTCTAATAAGAAGCACTTCTACCAAACCTCTACCTGTTGGTCAGACTAATTTACAACAAAAATTGCGCTGGCTACTACTTTTCAATGAAAAACCACGCAGGATAATCCTGCACGTAAGAGTCGAATTTTTGGGGTGGACTGTTACGCTGGTTCAACAACATTTGGGGAATCTTGTTCCCGCCATATCATTATATATACCTACCTCAAACGCGTTTCATCGTCTGCAATATAATAATTGTTATTTTGTCGTGTGCGCTTGACGAGGTCCATCGGCAGATAGTAGCGAATCAGTTTTCGGTTCTCCAACATATCATAGTCAGTTGTTAGTCTTGGTCAGGTTTGTCAACACGAATAAAGTCATGCGACTTAACAAAATGACCAGAAGCTATACCCTGGTAAGTGTTATATTATTATTTATCGATATTTTAGTATTTTTTTCTAATAGCTTTTTTGAAATTAGTAAGGTCACCACATTTTATTGCACTGCGAACATAGAACACTTCCAATAGAAAAATTCTAAATTGTAGGTATCAAAAAAATCTGAATAAGCAAGCTACTGCGTGCTTTATTTAGTTTTCATCTGTCGAGAGCTAGAATGTTTTAGGTATTCTCAACTATTTGTTCCAACATATTAAAGTCCCATTTAAGTAGTAAATGAGATTTACGATATAATAACGATCCAAAGTATATAATTATTATTTTCAATTTTCAAGGTAAATATTCCGCTAGGTTACTCTTGTAATTACTATTCTTATATAGTGTTATTGTTATCATTTTCCCATGAGATTTCCTTTTCAGTTCACTCAAATGCGCTCTCGAATATTTCCAATATCTGAATATATGAAAAATAACATCTGAAATAGTTGTTGTGAAGCTTCATCTGCTTAGATATTATTCATGTTTATACACAAAATACTACTATTTAAAAAAATCAATTATCAATATTTTATGGCATAATTGAATAAATGATAAAACAGTTCTTCTTTTCATTCTCACGTAGCGTTATTCGTATAAAAACGTCTAGCTCTGAAGGTTTTTTCAAAAAAATCTGTTGAGTCCACTCACACGACTTTCCTAGTCCTGCTGCTCTCAAAAAATATATCGAATATAAAAATCGTCTGACCATATCGTGTATGTGACCAATAATTTTTTTCAGCGTGCCAAAACAAACAATAATGGTCATATTCAGTTTTGACGTATGGGGAACAGGTCAGCTCGTATATGAATAAAAATTTGACAGTTCATTTGAGCATATTTTTCCTGCTTTTTCTCAGATATATGTATTATAGCAGGTAACAAAATGTCTTGGACAAAAAATCAAAATCGTTAAAGCCGCTTTCGCGCTTCAGCCTTGAGCGAAACACATTTTTTCAGCTATTGCCTAGCAATTACTACCTGCAGAATATGCAATATGCATAACCGCCCAAAGACGAACAGACAGACAGCAATGGTGGAAAATATGTTTTTTTGGAATCAGGGTCCTCTGAAATGTAAACGTCTCTTGAAAATCGGACACTAAAATTTTCCGCGATTACAATACTTTAAATAGATAACAAATTTAAAAAACAATTGTCCAACAAAATATTTAGCCCCCCGGTTTATTTTCACATTACACATTCTTTTGTTTTTCTATTTCTCAATTTACGATTACCAATTATTATTGTATTTACATGTTAGACAATCAAAATTACAAATTATTTAAAAATTAAATGATTTGATATGATAGTCAAATAGATAAAAGTAATCAATAGATATTTCTAATCGACATTTCTTATTAATGAATTGCACATTGTAAACATTTTCCATTATTGAACTCATAAAATAGCGCAAAAATCATTCCCAGTCTCATTTATACTGTGTCATTTCTCATTTTTCCGGGCAATTACATAGAGACCAAGAGCCAACATTAATTTTAAAAGTCGTGAAAATACGTCATACATGTTAGGGCACATTGTGCCTTTCTCAAATGTGTGTTAATTTTAAGAGGACAAGTGCCAACGTAAATAGGAAGGGTGGTTAAAATAAATCTTGATGACTAATGTTGTAAACTACTTATCAATTATATATACTAAGGAGCTGGATATACCATCGATGTGGTCATTGAGAAAATTATTCGTATGTTTATATTTATTAAATTCTGATGAATCTGCTCGAGTCAATTAAGATTTAGATTTTTAGGTTTGAAAGGTAACTTGATTGAGAATGCTCTTACCTAGTTTACTTAAATGAGCAGTGTGATTACGTCATCAGCTAGGAATTTTTTAGTTACCTTTTAACTGAACTTCCAACATCATTTGAATAGTACAGTTTTACAGGGGAAATTTTATGTTTGTGGATTAGGTTAGGTTGTGATGTAATAAACTAGTTACTTAAATGGACTATATTTACGTTCCACTAAGATTGAAGAGGGTGAATATTTCTTATAAGATCACAAGAACAAAGAGAGATAAATATTAAAAAATTCAAAGTACTTAGTAATAATATCCTCAAAATAAGTTGAAATGAATTGAATTTTACCTATTTCTCGTCCTCTTTGTAATTTTCGCATGCTACGTGCTATCACACTCGACTTTTATTGTTAAGCAGTTATTCACGATGTTACCACATTACACTATAGAGTATAGGTTGTGATGTTACTCTATTGAGGTGGGTTGGTATGCCGGAATTTTCAAACGTTGTCAAATCGTAAGATCGAAATTGATTAGAATCAGCTGATTATACTTGATTATTATAATTACTGTCACACTCATCCTTCAAAATATTTCACATAAATGAAAATATTATTACGAATATGTTTTGTGATTCGTTTGGTAATACATTGTAACGAAATAATCAAATATAAACTACAAATATGACAAGAAGCAAAAATTTGAATGATGAATCGATTAGACAACTATTTAGATCTGTTTTATTCTAACTGATAAATTTAAAGATACATGTTATTGAAATGTCAGACGCATTGTTAATTTAAATAGATTTTAGAAACTAATTTGTCACGAAATGACATCTCGAAATACGTTGTTGGCAAATCATCCAATAGTGATAAAGTAAAGCAGAACAGAAAACATGTAAAGAACATTTCTCCGGAAATATTTTGCTGCTTTTCACCGTATAATTTCTGCAATTCCACGTAAAAGAACAAATTATCCTCAAATGTTTTATTTTTATTTGTTCAACATTAATAGATCGGTAGTCGTAGTCTCCCATGCGTACCTACCTATGTAATTATGACTGAAAAAAATTGTTTCCTTTTACACGCGGATTATTGATAAGAATTTCTTAATTATATAACTTCAAAGTAATGTTAATTACTGTACTCATGTATTTTTCTTTATTTGCAACTGTTACAATAATAAAAAATATGAATAATATCCAAGATGTCATCAAATTTTACGTGAATAAAACTAACAGAAATCAGCTATGTTTAAAATTTTTATGTTTGTGTTACTGAGGTCTTTCTGTTATTTCTACAGATAAATATAATAATTAATTAAAAGATACGTGTGGATAGCCAGATATACGCAAATTGTTGATGTCATAGAAGATTATGTTTAACAAGCACGAATAATTTAATATTAATATTAGTAAATGCTAATTTTCCCAAACCAGAAATATGGTTGCACGAATGTGGTTATTGTTGCGGTAAAGTGTCATGTTTCGCGGAAATTATTTTTATGCAGTTTCCAGGATAAATGCGCGATAAATCGCACGCGATTCCTAGCAAGTATTCCCTCAAACCTCTTAAGGATTTACCTATAGAAAGACCATAGAACAAACTGGCTTTTACATTGCAAGAATATAATGACTAATAGGAATGAATGAATATAAAAATACTCATATATTTTATTATCTGTAAAACAGTAAACTATTACTAATGTCGAATTAATAAAGATTTTGTTTACTTTTTTACATTTACAAGCAATTTAACTAGGATTTCTCTCAGTGTTTGTTCGATGCAATTTAAAAAAACATATTTATATTATTTAAAATGATTAAAAATATGAGAATCATTCATTGAAATAATTACCTATTTGAAAAATGTTATTTTAAAATATTGAAAATATTTTCTAATATTTCCCAAACATCAACCATACCAGAAATTCTTTTAAATTATTCAGAATCTAAAGTAAAATGTAACTTAATAAGTAGGTATATTCTATATTACACTCCTGGATAAAAAAAAAGGGTTTTTTTGTTCAAATTCAATCTTGATAACGTATTCAATTTTGCATGGTTTTTACATATATTTTCTCAAGATGTAGGCCATATCAACTTGCATCTTATCTAATACTGAGCTTACAATAATTTAGAGTGAACCTGGTATTATACAGGGTGGAACCAAATGTTGTATTTCTTTCAAGATTTTAACAGTCTGCGGAAAAATTAAAGAAAACAATGATGCGTCTTTCTGCGACATTTTTAACCCTTATATTATCTTGACATTTTGGTTTTCTCATATCCAAACGTTCATTCCGGAATAAAATAAGTATAGTTTTTAAAATAATGCCGTTTACATCATTAACTCAAAATAAAAAATCTGGTGGGTCCACTACACGACTTTCATACCGCTCTCAAACGAATTCCATCGAATATAAAAATGGTCTGATCAGGTCGTGTGACCATTTATTTTCTCAAAAATTTTACACAATGGCAATATTTTCGTTAGTAGGCTATAGTAGCTGTAGGAAAGTAAAATGGAAGCAATTTACAATCAAAATTAGGAATGTAACTGATTTTGAATTTGAACAAATTGTTCCCACTCCTCAAGACGACACTCGAAGACTTTGAATACTTTCTGGTTGCTACGGTTACGGACAAGCCTTTAACATGTCCCACACATACTCCATCCAGATTAGATCAGGACTTCTTGTAGGCCAATCTAATCGAATATGAATTTCATCCAGATATAGATTGAAAACTCTTACAACATGAGACATGGCATTATCATGCATTCAACAAATGTTTAATAGAGCGAAAGGAATGGACTGGACCTCTAAACATTATTCGATATTACGGTTAGTAATTGAGGCCATTTTCTATTAAAATAAAGGCATTATTTTCTATTATTGTTGTTCATTCGATTTTTTTGGTTAAGCTCAGTATTATATAGAATTCAAGGTTATATCCGCATCTTGACCAAAAATGATCAAAAACCATTCAAAATTTCAATACTGAATTTGAACAAAATTTTCTTTGGGTATTTTTCTCCAGTGTGAATATTTACGTGGAATTAAATAAAAAAGTTTTACTTTTCCCCCAAATTTAATTTGTACTTGTTTGTAAATGAATATATGCCAATACCGGAGATGTTAGTTTTGTTGGGGACATATTTTCAGTTCCTCTGCTTCAACCCCTATGACTGGGTCAACATTTTACCATGAAAGTTCTATGATCTTTTACAGTCTTCTAAGTTTTGTGTTATGACCGCTGATGCGATCATGTAGTTATTTTGTTTTGCTGTTATTTATGATTAGTCTGACTTCTTTGGCTTTGTCTTAAATCTTGCTAGATTGAAGCTTGCTTAAAATCAATTAAAAGTATCTGGACGTCGATGTTATGATTACCGCTATTCTCTATTTTCTGAAGCATTACAGAGATTTGGCTTGCCTAAACCCCATTGGTATTTTCTGATTGTTGATATTTCCTTCAGTCGATCATTTAATATGGAGGTTGGAATTGTATTTGCCGAATTCAACAACATGATTCCTCTCTCATCAACTTCTGTATTACACTATTTTCAGTATCTTTCGCTACCTAATATCTGCTCTTCAGTTCGGAGAATGGGTTAATTTACAGCAGCATTTTCATCTACTCAATACTATTTCTCCATCTGTTATCATTTCGGGTTTTGTGTCTATAAGCATTTATTCTAGATTGAAATTCCTTTCTCGCAGCGTGGACTACGGTGACGGTGGAGACCTGTAGTAAGGTGGAAACGGGTAACGGTGGAAAGAGGTAAGACCAGCAGTATGCTGGCTGGGCTGCTGGAGACCGGAGTACGTTGGAGTTTGGAGTACGTTGAGTACCGTGCAGTCCGGCAGTCTAGTGTAGTTGACTGCCATTACCAAAATAAATGAATTACGCTCGGTTCTAATACGATAGTAGGTAAATAGTTTGAATAATAAATATAAATTGTGCATAGTAGTCGATAGTGCAGTGTAAGTGTATAACAGCAGTGTATATAAATAATCTGTGACATTTTAGTGTGTCAATAAACAAACTTGAAGAGAAATGAATCGCAGTCATTTTTATAAACCCATTAAAGTACTGAGTTCATCTATTACTCTTGTTTTATCCTCCTCTTTTCTTTATTCTCAAATGCTAAATCGACCCATCCGTTTGTGAGCTACGATGCCACAGATATCCTCACAGATACACACCTCAAGCTTATAACACCTCTCTTTTTTCGTCTGGGGTTAAAAATGTAGTCATTCAAGAGAGTGTTTCGTGAGAAAATAAAATTTGGAGTATAGCTAGCTTATGTCAACCAGTATTATATGTTGAGGATTAAAGAATTCGTAATCCTACATTTGTTTTACAATCTTATTTGAATCGATGATCGACTTTTGCAATATATTTTTGTGAACATTTGTAAGATATATTTTGGTAGTACATAGTTCCATTTACGTAAATCTATTGACAAATTGAAGTTTCTGAGAATACGAAGGTCTTCTTATATACCTAAAGAACATGCTTCTCTTGGTAATTAATAAAATAATACATTTTAATGTTTAATGTTCCTCGATAACGAGATAAAAAATCATAGTTTTTATTAGAAGAGAAGGTACGAATATGTTCCGAAAAACGTATCATCAAAGATAAGAAAACGTCACATTCATTTAATATTTCTTAAAAAAATCTATATTTCACTGTCCAAGAGAGATTTTCCACAGATATTGAAGGTGATTCAATAATAACGTGATTAAAGCTACATAATGGCTATGGTGGAACTAAGTGTTATAATGTGACAAAATATATTTTTTATTTATTTATTACGGAAGTACTCTTCAAAAATCCAATGAAAGCTCGCTGATATTGTGCGTTATGTGTTAATATCTACATAATATTGGTGCTGCTAAAATATAATTTAAAAAATTATTTGAGAGGAACAAATTTATGGAAAGCTTGTCTCCTTTTCCAAGAACTGAAATTATCATTCATGATTTTTTTAAAACCAATTAAATAATCAATCAGCTTTTATTCAAATTAATGTTACGAAATATTATGTAAGTCATTAATTATTTGATAATTCTATAAAGTGTCATTATCTGTCTGGGTTGGGATCAGATTAAAATCTATTTAGTAGAATTAGTGGTCTGGAATGAAATCATATGCAAGGTTAATTCAAAATATCCAAAACACAACAAGTTTTCTGCATATAATTTTGAATGCTTTCGGAACTGTGATATGGTTGTAATAAAAAAATGTTTGTGTTTCAATTACACATCGAATGGCAAAAAATATACAAAGATACAATTTAAAATCAGAAAAATAAGGTACTCTGAAGTTAGTAAAGTTTATCACTTTTTAACACTCAGGGAATAATCATGATCGAACTTGGTTAACAACAATATTAAACCTTCTCCAATGTGTATCATACCTATATAATTTTATCAACGAGGTACTATATATATTTTGAATATTTTTTTCAAAATCAGTGGTGGATAACTGATCTTTTGTTGTTTTTTTTATGATTATCATTGAGCCGATTTCATAGAAATGTTAGTAACATTTAGGTAACCATACGAGATACTGAAACAACAACAAAATGAATGGCATATAATTAAAAAAAAACATCAACATGCTGTCACAACATTTTTGAGACTCCAAAAGAATTTCTCGAAACGGTTACTAAAATATCGAATTCATAGCTTAACTAAAAACTTAGCTATAGAAGACGGGAACTAGGTGCAGGACCCTGTATAGGGTATAGACTAAATATTATCATTCATATATTTTTAGTGCATCATCTAATAAAGAGGTTTTTTGTAAAATATTAGGTATTATTTCTACTTATTTGTGGTTTGTTAATTATCAAAATTGTTGGTCGTTTACAAATCAAAATTTCGATCGTACTTATCAAGTCCGTATATTGCAATTGTACTTATTTTTTATCAGTCCTAAAATATTGCGATAAAGTGATGGATCGTCTAATTAATGGAATGAAGTTCTTTTCCTTTACATTCGGTAACTTATAAACCCTCTTTCATATGGGAAACAGCAAGGCTCCCTTTTGCGACTGGAGTAAGGCGCGTATGAGAAAAATGCAAAAAGTACTATGAAGCTGTCACATAAGAAGTACGAGTCTTTTCATTCCGATTTATGAGGGTAATTCTGTGAACCCAATTAGAAAATTTAAAGAAGTGCACATACCTAGTGAGAGGGCTCGTTATGAGTAATTCAAATGTATACAGCCGTATAAACAAATCTAAACTCGGTTCTAGTTTAGTTTATACGTGAAAATTATCACAATAAGGTAGTAACAAACTAGATTTGGTTATAGTTTTTCATTATCCTAAAATGAAGTGCTTACAAGATATTAAGGAAAATAAACGAATATAGACCATTCTGCATACGTCCATTTGTCCATATGTCACAATCTATTTCCTGAGACTAAACGAAAAAAGGTACTTTTCTAGAGACAGGTTAGATTCACGCGTTTTGGTATGTCAATAGGTGAAAGGGACGATTAAAATCGAAAATCGAACAATTTATTGCTACAACATTAAAAAAGAGACCATATACGGCAACATTTAAAACGGTTTTCAAGTTACAGCCCTATGAATGTGCAAGATTGCTATCGTTGTACTGTGAAACTTAATGACTACAGGAACAATCAAAAATGTGAAATGAATATTTAAAAAAAAATAGGACCAGCTTTATTAGCTAGTGCACTGCAAAATACAAAATAATATAATTTTGGTAGGTTTGAAGATGCACACTTATAGATAAATAGAAGATGTTTGGCACCAATTTCAAAAGTACCTATCAGCACCAATAGAATTTATCTTATTTTGTATTTTTCATTGTACGGGCTAATAAAAGTCGGTCCTATTTTTTGTAAAAGATATTTATATATGTTCAGTAATTTCAATGCTCCAATTCAAACCATTAAATGGCGCTCAAAGTGATCTTTTCTTCAAATTCAGCTTGATAAGATTTTTGATTTCCGAAACAAATCACCCACTACTCGTTTTAGAGGAAAATCATGTATGGGATTTGAAAAGTTGAAACCAGCTCTCAGCATATTACCCTTTCCAATGTTAATAGTGCTTTTTGGCAAAAATGTTAAATACAGAAAATGAAAGATAGGGAAAATTAATAAAATTTGCTTTAGAAAAAGTATAATCGAAATTTGTTATGTATATAAAATATACCCAGTGTTCTATCTTCTGTTTGAAATAAGAATGTCAGAGATAATCTACGGTACAAACAAAAATGACTGTGAGTTGCTATCATTCCACATTTCTAAAAACCAATAGGCCACAATGTAAAGCACCCTGTATTATTAAAATTAACTGAAATTTTACACAAAACTGATCTTCAAAATGATGACAAAGTTTGGTGGTTTATTCTACGAGTACATCAAATAAAATTGTCGGTAGGTAGTTGAATTTCCTTGAAAGAATAAATTGTTACATATTTGTAACAAGGTCAATGAGATGGGAATTACAAATGGATAAAAGTCTTCTGGGTTATTTTACGCCATAAACGGCTGTTTTGCAAGGTCTAGACGAGCTCAAATATGTGAAATGGAATTATATGAATTAGTGATTTATATTGATCTAGTGTTTGCACTTCATTAAAGAGAGGTACTGACAACTATTTATTATTACATTTTTACCTTCTTAGTTTAAATCTAAAAATATGTCGTGTATACTGTTCTATATCTAAATCTATCTATTTTCTTTCAACATATTTAAAATTGTATATTAAAAATTAACGTTTGCAGACCAATATAAATTATCATTTTTCCTATGGTTTGACTCTTATTAAGTAATTTGTTTTTTTTTGTAGAGGAAGGTTGACTTTGTACTGTTTATTTGATATTTGGATAATTATCGGAATAGGTTGATCAAATCAAAGGATAAATATAAAGCTTGAAAAAAAAAATTTTACATTTACTATGTAAGAACTCTACATAACTTTGAAATTGTGTTGAAAGTGGGCCCGGATTGAATATGAAATTAATCACAATTGTCAAAAAGGTCATATAAATTATTTGCCAATAGATGATTTAAATGTAGCTATTAATTATTTCAAGAAAATGTAATACATATCACGTGTAATATCCGTGGAAAAAGAAATAAAAACTAAAAATTGTTGAAAGATTTTAAACAAGTTTGGATCATACGTAGGTATATGTATATATGTATGTTACGCTCAAACACCGAATTCGGCCACTAACCGTTTTTTTCATGCAGAACTCAACGTGGACAAATCAAAATACCCACGTTGCAATATGTGTATTTCTATTCGTTCACTGTCAATGAAATGTCCAGAAAGCGTTATGGGCAAACGCATTTTCCTAATTACGGACAACGAGATCCACCCTTCTGCTCCAAACGTGTTTTAGATCTTTCGTAGGTAGTTGCCCAAACTAACTATAGTTAACTAGTTAACTATATTATAGTGAACCAATAAAATATAATAATTGCGTCGTATATCTGATCGCTAATTACGCATGTAATAAATTCTTAATCAATGTTCAATTACAACTTTTCTAGAAAATTTCGTCTTCTAGGTTTCCTTGCACAATTTAGGTAGCAACACCACTATGTAGAAAAAACACTGCTATAAAATTAAAGAACGAAATTAATTGAAGTTGAATACAACATTTTGGTGACAAAGTAACAGAACTATGTAGGTACTTATGAATGAAAGCCTAAGGCATTAGCAAATAATATAATATTCAATCAAATTATGCACTAAATTAATAAAATATAGTTTTTAATTGAACTTGAAATCGCTTACCCCTACTTTCATACAACGTACGAAAGCAACTTGTATATGTGGCTTAAGAATCGCAATTAATGCGAACTGAAAATAACTTTTATACAAATCTAGAACCACACTTAGAACAAGAATTTTATGAGATATAAACACCAACACGACAACAAAAATAAGAATATGTTACACTCTACGTTTAATATCAATATCACATCAGGTATACGACAAGGTGACAGTCTTAGGCCATACCTCTTGGATCAACTAATAAAATCTGTAAAGAATACAACGGTTACCACATGGAAACACAAAATAGATGTCCTATGGTTCGCAGATGACATTGTGCTTGTCGCTCGCGAAGGATGATATTCGGAACTTCTTGTTCAACCTCGGTAGAGTTCACTTCGGATTGGAAGGAAATTGCATCAACTTTCGTACGGGTAGTACACGTGGTAGAAAACTCGAGTGCTGGGCCCCCGGGCTGGATAGGGAAGTCGTCGCCGTGATACTCGAGTGTAGATCTGGATTGGCTTTTGAGAAGGGGTTTGATTCCTAATAAAAAGTCTTTGAAGGTGAAAAGCACGTGGTAGCTCGGTCTGGCGAAGACAAAAGGAGTACCTCACGAATAACCTCAAGAGCGTGATAGTGATGGTTATACTCCGATCGGAGCACAATCCCTGTCCTACCTCGACACGTGCATTGCAAGAACTTTTAATTTTGTAAAAATATTAAGTATACAGCATTGCCTAGAGCAAGACCCAGCTGTACCGGGTATCTGATTAGGAGAGGTACCCGGCTATATCTCCGAAACTATATGTCCTATAACTTAGGGAGAAACAGTTGTATGACAAATTCGCAAAAGATAGTGTTGGAAATTATTTTCAAGTTTCCTTCTCTTCATTCGTTGAAACAACTGGCATTAAACGAAAATAAAATACATTATTGAGTAATGAATTCCCCTTCCAATAGTAGAAAGTTTGCCAAAATCCATAAAGCGGTACAAAAGTTACAACGATTTTATTGAGGTGAGTTTTCCACTTACCACTAAATGTTATTTTACAAGATAAAGGAAACATTATTGTAGCAAACTTACGTGAAATGATCTGTGAAATATAAATATTTCAGTTTTATGGTACTATTACTCGGCAATTTTTAGAGAAAAATGAGTTTTGTGTTACTTTATAAACTACGCCCCCTTGCGGTAGAGAAGGAAACTTGAAAATAATTTCCAGCCCTATCTTATGCGAATTTATCCTACAATTTTTCTCCCTAAGAATGCAAAATGGTTAAACGCATCCACTAAACAAGAAAATCTAAACCTACAAATCTCAAGAAAAATAAGCAAATGCATGACCATAACCAAATAATTTATACATTGCAAACTAGTTATAGAAGACACAACTACTACCTGACCAAGTAAAGTAATTTGCATATAGAGGTTGTAGAATTAGAGGCAACGAGTTTCTGGAGGAAGAACTAAGATGATGACATCAAAATTGTTACAATATCCGAGTCTGCTCAAACCAATATGGAAAAATAAATATCGACTCAGGAGTTGCTTGTCCAGAATTCATAAAACATGGTAAGAGGAACGTCTTACCACCTAGACCAACTGAGGTCCATACGTTATTTACTTTATATAATAGCACTACAGGCCTTTTGGGCCCCTTGGCTTATTCTGTCTACATATCAGACACCACTTTCAATATATTCCTCCACCTAATTCAATCCTGTGCTAGCCATCTCCATTCTACTTCGACCTTGTTAACATCTTCCAGAACCTTATGCAACCACTTTTGAGAGCACCCACGTTTCGCATTTATACACAACAGTAGGTCTAATTATAGTTTTATATAATCTGATTGTCGCTACTCTGGATAGGTACCTGCTTTGATTCTAATAATGACTTAAGACTGCCTGCCGCTCTGTACCATCAAATTGTTGGGTCCAGAAAATATGTTGCCACATCGATCAATAGACCTCAGTTGTCAAAAATGGTATTGACAGGTTTCAGTCGGTGCAAAATGGATAAACATCGGGCTGATTAGTTTAAGCAGTTTTTAACTTTCTTTCAAAATGGCGTCCATCAAATTTTTTAGAGGGATTCCAAGATGTAGATGCCATTGAAAATATTTTTTATTTATTCACATAATTTCTTAGCATAATTTTTTATTATTACATAAGTTTATTAGGAGCTACCAGTTCATGTATCTATGGAATTCAACTGTTATTTTTACCTTTTGGTAAGAAATCATAAAAAAAATCTATATTCAATCTTACAGAAAATTGCCAGAGTATTCTCTCTATAAAATAATAATAATATGAAGACATGATAAGTGATACTTTCATCGGCTAGTGGATATCTAGGTTCAAACTAGCATATCATATTATCGTTATCGTGTTTAGATAACTTTATTATGCTTGAGGAATGTCAGAGAAGCAATAAAGTGTGAAATTCCCCATATAATATGTATATCGCTGTATGTATTACCATTTTTTGATGAATCGTATAAATATGATCGTTATTCAATAAATTACTGGGAAAAGTCTGAGAAATCTTCTGATTATTATTATTTTAATTTTTATTTATTGATGTATTTCTCAAAAATTAAATAATTTCTTTCAATCATTTAGAATTGATTGTAATTTTTAATCTTGAAGTTGATTGGAAAGTATAAGTGGTTATTTTTTTAATTAATAAGAAAAGTATCAATTATCAGCTTATCTCTTAACAAAGATGGATAATGGATATAAGTTTGATTTAACGATCTCTTACCTATAAAATCATATTGTTACTATGCACCGTCTGTCTGTATTTTAAAAATGTCACAGAAAATGATTGTACAAGTAAGGACTAGAAATAACATGTAATAGGAGTGTAACTTATTCGGTACACAATATGAATTTGAAAGTTTCAAATGATATGAGGACAAATATTTGGGACCTAAAAACATACTATTTTTTTTAATTTATTTATTTTACATCTTTTAGTAGGTAATAACTGATAAAGAAGTCAAATACTTACCTGATTATTATTTTCTTTATAAATCTACAAGAAAGAATATTCAATTTATTCTATCCACAAATCCTGCTGCCTAAATTACAGCCAGATTACAATCTCAAGCGGCCACGGCAACGTTAAAATTTAGCGAAACACTTTTGGACATGGTTACTAAGGAGTCAATAATGTACGAAAGGGTTAATGCGAAAGCAATTACTTTAGATTTATAGCTTTGATATTGATATACAACATTATCGTGCAAATATTTCGAATTATAGCCACGTGATCTAGAAATAAGTTTCTTACACTCTTAGACCTCGAACTACAAAACCATGGGATATATCGAGTATTTTTTAAGTACAAATATTTCAAGAAGGTATGTGATCTAAAAGATGACCGTAAAAAATCTCTATTCTAAAAAAACTGGGTCTGCGTTGGACCAGACGGTGGAAGTTATACTTCTTTGGCTATTCGCACACACCACTCACACACACAGACAGGATATATAAATGAAATATAAGACATTTTTCTCTGTTATTCAGTAAATTTCTCTTCAATATATTACTATGAATGACTTCATTATTATACAATAAACCTATATATTATTATCATTATCAGTAATTTCTTCTCAATCTTGTAATCACACACAGACAGACAGGCAGCTGAAAATCAATCCCATAGGAGGTATTACCCTTACGTATCAAGTTTGGTGTCGATCGGTCAAGTATTTTTCGAGATATAGTGTTGATTGACAGACAGACAGACAGTCAGACCGCCGAAAATCAACCTTATAGGAGGTATTACTCTTACGTATTTGTGTTGACAGACAAAGAGACAGATAGACAGACAGCTGAAAATCAATGCCATAGGACGTATTACCCATAAGTATTTGTGTACCAAGTTTGGTGTTAATCGGTTAAGTATTTTCCGAGTTATAGTGTTGACAAACAGACAGACAGGATGATCAAAACAATAACTACCTCAAAAAAAATCGGTAGTCAATAAGGAAATGTAATATACAATTCAATTATTAAAAATTTCTCTAAAAGCCAGAACGCAGAAAAAAGTATACGAAAACATACAATAGACGATTTTTCTCACTTTTAGCGTGACGCGGTTTCTCGACCAACACACCATTCCAATGAGCCCAAAGAAGTATAACTTCAAAAGTCTGGTGTGTCCACTCATATTTCATTTTGCAGTAAGAGGACCCGTTAAGCCAGAATATGAGAAAATATTTAGACAATTTGACAATTAATTTGAGTATACTCCTTTTCCTGCCTCTTCTCAAAGATATGCGTTATAGCATTTAATACACTACTTCTAGGAGAATATTTTAAGCAAAAGAATCAAAAGCGTAGAGCCGTTAGGGCGCTACAGTCATAAGCGACACCCGTTTTTCACCTGTTTCCTAGCAACCAGTGCGAGAAGGATGCACAATCTGTATCACCGGAGTTCTATATCTATACCCTATAAAACAAAAAATAAATCGAAATAATCTTGACACAGATAGACAGACAAACCAATGGCTGAAATATGTTTTTTCTGGACTCAGAGACCACTGAAGCATAAACATCTGTTGAAAGCTGGACATAGAAAATTATGCACAATTACAATATTTTCCCTACTAAGCTAAGTACTTAGAGTAGCGGTAGGAAAGTAAAAAATATTTTTCGAGCATTCAAAGGGCATCTTCGAGAGGATAAGCCTGATCAATCACTAGAAATTACAATATAGTACCATCTCCCGCATATTCTCTTTGTAATGAAAAAAAGAATCATCAACTTCGGTGCACGTTTACTTTGAGAAACGGGGTTACATACAGTACAGTCTCGCTAATCAAGACTCCAGAAAAATTCAGTTTTACATTATGTACCCTTTAGTCCGGACAAGCTATTGATTCCGTAATCCAGATCGCCACGGGTGACCCACGAAGCCACAATACGAGCATTCAGTGGGCTCTATTAAACAAACAAAACTACAGATTTTAAAAACTAGTTCCTGCAGTTTAATTTCTTCGTGTACACGTATATTTCTTTTTACTTTATGTACCTACGTAGAATGTTATTTCTTTTACAATAAATAATTTTCATGTCTTTTGTAACTGTTATGCACTTGTTTGATAGGGGTTCCAATAATCCGGATCGCCCATGTTTTTATTGATCCAGATTAGTGAGACTCTATTGCACATAGAGATAAAATACAGTTGAATTGTATACTTTCCTCTTTTGGGAAGTCAGTCAAAATACAGGTATTTCTTAGTTAACAGGACAAAAAGATGAATTTAAAATAATTAATAAATTAATCAAGTAAGTATGTCCGTAAATTATTTTATTTTCCTATTACATTTTTCAAGTTTCTGTCTAAATTATAGCTAGATTATGAGAAACAATAAAAAGTTTAATGCCATTTAATGACATCTGATGGTACTTACATTTTCGCTTTTTTTCAAAACTTTATGCAGCCACAATTTTGGAATTGCAACATTGGAACATTGGAACATTGCAGATTATGCTTATCAACAACAGTTACCTTGTTATTTATAGAACTGATTTTTAGTTAGATAATTATACATCAAATGAAACTAGTCCGTCTTCGTTATCATTTTTGCTTCTCGGGATAATTCATAACATACTACACTCACACACATACACGAACAATTTTTTGAAGTTGTGCAGTTGCAGTTAGATTGATAACTTTTGGCACTAACTTCGCAAGTACCAGCACCAATATAATTGATGTTATTATTTTTTTTCAGTGCACCAACTAATAACGTCAGTCCAGTTTTTTGTAAAAAATATTTATTTCACACTTATGAGTGTAACATTAGTCACGAAAATCGTTGAACGTTCACTAATACCAAAGAAGATAGTATTTATCATCTTACCCTCCCTCGTATATTCTTTGCTTCTACTTGTGACTATTTAGAGATCTCAAACGATCACGGTGGAAATACGGATAAGTATTTGAGATTTTACCATTTTACTATTGATGTAACTTGAAAACCGTAACTCTAAGGAAAAATGTTCAGTATAAATCTGGTATTTCATGTAGTATCCTCAGATTTTCAATTTTCCAAATAAATCGCCCCCTCCACATAGCGAAAATACACATATTTTAGATATTAACATCGCTGTAACTCGAAAACCGTATTTTTATTGAAAAAATGTTCAATTAAAACGTTGATATTGTCCTATCTTTAATTCTGCCACCTCAGATTTTGGATTTGAGTTTTTACGAATATGGGGCCATTTCTCAAGTCTTCTCTTTCAAATGAATCGAAAATCATCAAAATCGGAGTACATTTACTAATAAAACGCACGCACAAACCAAAAAAAAGGTTATTTAAAAATGGAGAAATTCTGATATTAGGGGCTATTTTTTAACAAATTGGATTTTTTTAAGCACATCACGTAACATATCAAATGAAGTGGATCATTATGAGAAATCAAAATATTTATTCCTTCATTATCCTAAAATGAAGATATTAAGGAAAATATACGAAAATTAACCATTCCCTTATTATCTCCGTGTATGTGAATGTAAGTATACAAAAACCCTATATGAAAATCCTAAGTACGATACCCTTTCCACGTGACTCCGACTCGCACTCGTCAATTTTCCATAACAGAATTAGAAAGGTATTGTGTTCATATTACATATTAATATGGAATTTTATATAGTTATTATAAAAAAACCTTTATTATCTCCTTAAGCTTAACATTATTTTATATTCAATTAATTTATCTGAGTCCATTATGTCTTTAGAAAAACCATTGGCATGTTCGAGCTTTTACATCTTCTACATTTGCTGGTCGAGTCACGTACAGTTAACCTTTTAAGCATCCCCAAGAGAAGAAATTAACAAGTTCCAAATCTAGCGATCTGGCTAGTTATAAGCATAAATATTTTTTACAAAAAATTGGACCGACGTTATTAGTTGATGCACTGAAAAGTATAGGTTGATAACTTTTGGCACCAACTTCACAAGTACCATCACCAATAGAATTAATATTATTTAATACTTTTCAGTGCATCAACTAATAACGTCGGTCCAATTTTTTGTAAAAAATATTTATTTCACACTTTTGAGTGTACCTAACATTAGCCAACAGAATCGTTGAACGTTCACTAATACCAATGAAGATAGTACTTATCCTATTACCCATTATATTCTTTGCTTGTTGTTGTTATTATTATTATTATTGAGATCTCAACGCATCGCTGCGGAAATACGCTTGAGTATTTTATATGTTACCATTTTAACACCGATTTAACTCGAAAACCCTAACTCTAAGGAAAAAATGTTCATTATAAATGTTGCTACAAATAATTATATCTTTCATGTAGTATCGAAAAATTTTCAATTTTCGAAAGAAATTGCCCTCTCCACATAGCAAAAATACATATTTAACATGCGTCTATCTCGGAAACCGTAACACTTTTGAAAAAATGTTCAATTTAAACGTTTCCGGATATTGTCCTATCTTTAATTATACCAACTCAGATTTTCGAGAAAATTCGCCCACCCCACGCGGTTTTCGGAGGGAAGGAGATTTCGGATTTGCGTTTTTATGAATATGGGACCATTTCTCAAGCCTCCCGTTTCAAATGAATCCAAAATCATCAAAATCGGAGCTCGTTTACAATATAATAGGCGCGCACGAACCAAAAAAAATAAATAAAGCAGAAAGTCCAATTGTACACCTCCTCCGTTCGGGGTTCGTCGGTCAAAAAATACGTGCTATTTGTTGGTAATCCTGAAATAAAAAATGGAGGTTAACATTTAAAACAACTCAATGTCATTTCTCTTTCCTGGCACACTAAAATTGCTGCTCGAGTCACGAACATTTAACTTTGCAAGTACAGAAGAAATCAAGAAGTTTTAAATCTCGCGATCTGGATAGTTGTAAGCGAAAAGACGTGCCCTTTCTAATTCTACAATAACAAATGAGGGTTAACATTTTAAACTAAATTTGAGTTTCACATAGAAAAAGTCTGAAATACGTATAGAAATTGACGAGTTCGTGCTTAATATGTATAAAAATTGACGGGTTCGAGCGTATTTTGTTCGTACTCCCACCCTAATTGTTATTTAATTTACCCGCTACTTTAGAAATTCATTGTAGACAAGTATTTTTTCTGATGTTCTATTAGGTAAATTTCTTATAGAAATATACCTATTGCGATCGTTCACACTTTTGAATTTCGAAAAAATTTCAACGGCATGTTGTTATATGTCTATAAGTTAGTCCAAAAAAACATTTGGTTCAAAAGTTTATATTATATATATATATATATATATATATATATATATATATATATATATATATATATATATATATATATATATATATATATATATATATATATATATGGGATATTACGAAATTTGTTAACACGATAGAGGTCGCAGTTTTGAAGGTATCAAGTTCAAATTTGCTACAAAAATCAATCTCTCAAATATCTCGGTCGAGTTCGTTATTGGGCAATATCGGGTAAGTAGTTTCAAAATGGCGACCATTCAAACATTTAAAAAAATTATCAAAAAAGAGCAGTAGTGTAAATATTATTAAAAATAATTTTAGGTTATAGATATAATCAGTACCTACAACTTTTGTTCAAAGCAATTTTTCATAAAATACACAGGTAAAAAAATAAAAATTAATAAAGAAAAATAACAAATATTGATAAAACATGAACACTCAATATAAATTTGATGTAATTGTACATTTTCTGGAGATCTTGATATAGACCCTGATTAAAAAAATATATAGTATATTTATTGAAAAGAAATAGACGAAAAAAAAATCTGCCTTGAAGTGGACTCGAACCCTGTCTGCTTTATATTCAACAGCCAAAACAAAAACCTCTAACCGCAAGGCTATGACAATTTTATTTAATAACATGTAGGTATACCAATGAAAAGGTTGTTAAAATTTCAATTCAATGAATTTTGAAAAATTTACCTTTCCGCTGACTACAAGCCATCGGGATTTTTTTTTGTTATTGTTTAAATAATATTGGTGTTTTATTTGTTCATTTTTTTAATTGTCAATGTTAAATTGATACAGTAAACACCCTTGGTTTTTTCTGTTGCCGCATCACATTAAATGTATTTATAAAATAAATATATAAATAAATATAAAATAAAATTTTCGTGAGTCTAGACTAGAGTGGACCTTTTGTAATCAGATAAAGGTCCTATTTTGCCAATAAGGTTTTCATTATAATAGAATGATTTTTTTAGTAAACCACCATGATATCATAAACATCTTGATTCGTTACATTGGTTGCTTTTGTTTAAATAATATTGGTTTTTTATTTGCTTATTGTTTTAATTATGTTCATTTCATATTAAAAATAACCTTCATTAACTTGAATAAATTCATAAAGTAAACACCCTTGGTTTCTTTTATTGCCAAAATCACGTTATGTTTAAATTAAAATTATGATGATGAACAAAATTTTCGTGAGTCTAGACTATGGCTATGCCACTTCTAATCAGAAAAAGGCCCTATTTTGCCAATAAGGTTTTGATTATAATAAAATGTTTTTTTTAATAAACGACTATAGGTATCTTCATTCATTGCATTGGCAGACATTATGATAATAAATATTTTTTACAAAAAATTGGACCGACGTTATCAGTTAGTGCACTGAAAAGTAGAAAATAATATTATTTCTATTGGGACTTACTTTTGAAGTTGTGCAGTTGCAGGTAGATTGACAACTTTGGCACCAACTTCACAAGTACCTACCAGCCCCAATAGAATCAATATTATTTTATACTTTTCAGTGCACTAACTAATAACGTCGGTCTAATTTTTTGTAAAAAATATTTATTTCACACTTGAGTGTAACATTAGTCACGAAAATCGTTCACTAATACCAATGAAGATAGTACTTATCCTATTACCAACGTATGTTCTTTGCTTGTAGTTGTTATTATTGAGATCTCAAAACATCGCTGCGGAAATGCGCAAGTATTTTAGTTGTTACCATTTTAACACCGATTTAACTCGAAAACCGTAACTCTAAGGATAAAATGTTCATTATAAATGTTGCTACAAATAATTATGTCTTTCATGTACTGCAAACAGATTTTCAATTTTCGACAGAAATCGCCCTCTCCACGTAGCAAAAATAGGTATATTTGAGAATTTAACATGCCTCCATCTCGAAAACCGTTACTCTTATGAAAAAATGTTCAATTTAAACATTTCCGGATATTGTCCTAAATTTAATTATACCACCGCAGGTTTTCAATTTTCGAGAAAATTTGCCCCATCCACCCCCTTCGGGGGCGTTTTCGGAGGGAACGAGATGTCGGATTCCCGTTTTTATGAATATGGGACCATTTCTCAACCCTCCTCTTTCAAATGAATCAAAAATCATCAAAATTTGAGTGAAACACACAGTCGAATTGTATACCTCCTCCGTTCGTGTATACCTCCTCCGTTCGGGATTCGTTGGTCAAAAAATACAAAAATAACATTCGCCTTTCTTTCTCACTTGAGTATTCTATCAAAAAATCGCTATTCAAAAGATTTCGACAAAATGAATTACCGGATATGTCTAAAATTTCTAGTTCGGTTATACTTTCCCAATACGTGATTTCTTTTCACTTTTAGGCATATGAAACCTTTGCTTTTTATAATGAAAATTAAATTAACAGTATAATTTTTATATCACATTCAATACTCGGAATAATGACAATATGAGTCGTTTTTTGTTTATATGAGAATTACCAAATATGCAACATCGGAAGTCGATATTTTCCATTCACAGTTCAAATAACTTTACAAAATATCTCGTATCTGTGTAAATATATACATATATAATTCAAATATGGAAACATTTTTATATTTATATTCAGGCAGTTCCAGTTAGTAGCCAAAATATTTAACAATCATAATAAGTTTATTGAAGTTTTTATCTGACAGTTTATTCGGTATATAGTATATGTGAGGTATATCGTATCTATGTAATCATATTTACAACAATACAGAGAAGAGATTATCTATCTATCAAATCCTTGAACAAGGGGATAAAAGATAGGTTCTTATCAAAATTTGTCTTATTTCTTCAGTAGAAACGAACACTGATATAGAGTGATAGTTATCGTATTGTGATCTATAGTGATATAGTGATTCAAGTGTAAGTAATAATTGAAAAAAAAGAGTTAATTCTATATTCTTTGTTTTATAATTAATATTAAGAGTATGTATTATTAATTAAACTATAATTTAAAATGTTTAATTTTATCTGGTTGTTTGCTACAACTATCAAAAGAACTTTTTTCTCGCGAAAATAAGAATAAGAAATTACCTTTTGATCTACAACAATTTAACTCAGATTTTTTATTTATTCTTTCTTCTCAAAAAAGTTGTAATGTGTCTGATTTAAAAAATATTGATATACTAATGTATCTCTACGTTTCAAGGTTTTGGAGGTATCAAGTTCAAATTTGCTACAAAAATCAATCTCTCAAATATCTCGGCCAAGTTCGTTATTGGACAAAATCGGGTAAGTAGTTTCAAAATGGACACCGTTCAAACATTTCAAAAAATTATCAAAAAAGAGCCGTAGAGTAAATATCATCAAAAATAATTTTAGGTTATAGATATAATCAGTACCTACAACTTTTGTTCGAAGCAATTCGCCATAAAATGCAGAGATAAAAAAATAAAAATCAATAAAGAAAAAATAACAAATATTTATAAAACATGAACACTCAATACAAATTTGATGTAATTGTACATTTTCTGGAGATCTTAATATAGACCCTGATTAAAAAAATATATAGTATATTTATTGAAAAGAAATAGGCGAAAAAAAAATTCTGCCTTGAAGTGGAACGCGAAACCTGTCTGCTGTATATTCAACAGCCAAAACAAAAAACCTCTAACCGCAAGGCTATGACACATACGGCAATTTTATGTAATAACATGTAGGTATACCAATGAAAAAGTTTTAAAATTTCAATGAATGAATTTTGAGAAATTTACCTTTCCGCTGACTACAGGCCATCGCGATTTTTTTATTTCAAATACATGTAGAGTGCTCTTTTCTCAAAACTTTATATAAGCCAATTCTTTTATTTAAAGAGATACCGACTTAGTACTTCCAATGGCAAATTCGTATTATTCCGGTGTTGCCACATTCCAGGATAAACACGAAAACAATAAATGGCAACACCATATTTTTAGGGTTACGTACCTGAAAGCTATAGACTGGCATTTTCCGGCCTACCTCCCCCACCGAAGCTTGAGGAGTAAAATTTCTGAGAAAAATTGGAGTGGTATAATTTGATGTCTAGGTTACAGGAAAGAATCTATGTCTAATAAATGTATTTGAAAATAATTTCACTTCAAAAAATTCAATTTGACAAATATGTCATCTTTGCACAAAACATTTTCACTCACAGGAAGAAATCTCTCCGACTCAAACCAAACATGACATTTCAATGCTTGCTGGCTGGCGATGTAGTTCAATAGTTTCTACCGGTTTTTGCTTGAGTCAGTGATTGCTCATAAGGTCGTGAGCTCGAATCCCGGTTATGTAAACTTTTTATTTTAATCGTATTATAATTTTTTATTCAAAATAATTATATAATAATTAGAAAATGATGACCACAGTCTATTGGAAACATCACAACAATCGCTTAATCAGTTTTTCTTAATAACCTATATTTCCCGCACTTTGGAATAGTTTTTCAGAAATAGTTTTCTTTATGTTTTATTTACATTTATGTCTTTTTTCTGTCAGAAGAAGGATGGGATATTTTAATGAGGGCTATCTTTTTCGTTCTCACCAGATGGCACCTCGCGGTAGATTCAAGCGTCACTACCCTCATTCCCCGGGAAAAATAATCGCATTAAACATTAATCTCTCTCCTACACTATAAAACATTGCCTCTCCAAAAACCTGACCTCACATGACATTTTTATATCAAATGTAAATAATACATGCCTAAATGCATCTCATCTACTACACATTTTTTATTATCATTTATCAATATTGGAAATTTCCATTTGTTTCCATTCTACAATCTCCCATCATATCTCAAAACGAATATTGTTCAATGATTGACTAAGTGCAATCAAAATCAACATTTATCATATTGTTATATTGTTTTTATCTCATATTATATGCTTGTAACGCTTGTAAACTTATATTGCCAATATCATTATATACATTCATCCTAATTTTATGCATTACTATCAAAAAAATCAAATTCTGTAGTCTAAACAAACAAGTACGATGTTCTCAAAAGGTTGTACCTATATACGAGGCAGGTTAACAACTTTCCTTCAATTTCTTCGAACCGATCGCGATTAGATTACTAGGCCAGAAATACCAAGGTGTTAAAAGGCCAATGATGATGCTAGATTTTTTTTCCTGCTATTTTATTTTGGCTACTTTAATATTTAATATGCAGCCAAATAGTCAGAGGAAGAGCCGGAATAACTCCGAAACGTCACAATCACTTCTGCGAATTTACCTAGTGTCTACAATTTCCGAACTTGATAGCGCCGCACTAGAGAAACATTAAATACCGTTTAGGTTGATTGTCTCTAATTACTTCTAACTTGGTTTCAGCCTCATAAGATTCCCTTACACACGTAATATATGGGTTGAGGAAAGCTTAGCTCATCTTTTACTGAATGAATAAGAATATGGTTTATATTTCCACTAATGATATACGTTCTACCGACATGCAATATTCTCCATGGATTTTGACTCCTCGTTTTGCTTTTGCAAGCCTTTTTTTACGTGCAATGTTTCATTTGTGTTTGACATAATATTTTTAAGGAAATCTTTTACAGCTAGAATCACAGTAGGTACCTAAAATTGCATTGTTTGTTTCTCATGTTTTGTTCATGATTGGAGAACTCATAAACATACAGAAGTTTATAATTATTTTCTTTCCCAAATGACAATGATAACTCACTCATAAACAGATATTTGAAGATTTAAGTTTTGCAACAGCAGGTACTTTCATCTTACCTCGTAAAACCTAAGCTTTAATACGCATCATCGCATCATATGATAAATTCATCACTTCCTTTTCTATTTCGTTTACCGCAACCTTTATTCATATATATTCTTCTCATGAAGAAATAATTAACTGGTCTCCAAATTGGTGTAGGTCCTATTAGAATAGAACTGATTGTGGGTGAAAAATTAATTTTCTTTTTATCCCCTCGTATGGTCGTAAGTTTATCGATTATTGCATTATTGATGCGAAAAGCGATGAACTTGATAATTTACGTAACCTTTTTCAATTAGCTATAACAACTATAGAAACACTTCATATATAGAATAGATAGCGGGTATTAATCTCAATTTTCAACACAATTTCTTACAATTAATCAATCAATAGTATACGTTATAGTGATTCATATTCAATTGTTTCAAACAACAAACAAATATACCATCTATGAGGGTAAGCGAGATTACTTAGCTTATAAGGAAGCTTTTTTATCTTATTACTCATCTCACGGGATAGAGAACATTTTGAATAATAGCAGAATGTAGAGATTCGGGATTTTTCAGTATTTCCATATTAACAGGAAGTTACCCTTGAAATCGGTGCCTGTCAAAATATGATGAATCAATCATCGTAAGTTGTTGACCGAATACAATAATAATATTTACATTAAAAAATTGACCAACTTTGTTAGTTTGTGCACTGAAATTAATTTTAAAGGTATTGGTGATTTTGATGTTGTGAAGTAATAGGTAGATAGACCATTTTTGCACCAACTTTAAAAATACCAACACTATCAGAAACCTAGCTTATATAAAAAATCACATTTTTGTGTATTGCATTAGTTATCAAAATTGTTAAATACTAAATATTCAGTGATTTAACAATGACGCGATACTAATCTTGGACTTTCTAGGTGCTGTAACTCGGAAACCCTTGATTTGATATGTCCAATTTAAACTTTGTCGCAAATTACCTACTTATCTTAATCTTGCTAGATAAAATTATCTAAGAGAATTGTCCTATTAATCCCTTTGGAATATCTTTTGGGGAGAAGAAGTTTTATTTTGAAAAAATATAATCATCATCAAAATCGGTACCAGTTTAGTTTACTATACATGAATATTTTTGACAAAAAATTGGACCGACTTTATTAGTTAGTGTACTGAAAAATACAAAATAATATTAATTCTATTGGTACTGGTAATTTTGAAATTGTTCAGTTGTAGTTAGATTGAAAACTTTTGGCACCTACTTCAAAATTACCAGAACCACTAGAATTAATAATTATTTTGTGTTTTTCAATTCACCAACTAATAAAGTCAGTCCATTTTTTCGTAAAAAATATTTATTCATACTTTTGAGTGTAACGTTAGACATCAAAATCATTCATCGTTCACCAGAGACGGATAATACGTTGCTTATACTTATTCAGAAATTTAAGAGCATCGCGGAAATACACAAACCTATAAGTTTTTTGTCCAATGTAAATTTCGCTACATATAATCTATTTCTGGTTTGGCGGTCTCATATTTTTAATTATCGAAAAAAATTGCCTCTACCACATAGCGGAGACACATATATTTCAGACTTTACCATCGCTGTAACTCGGAAACCTATGATTTTTTTGAAAAATGTCCAATTTAAACGTTGCCGAATATGGTCTCTCCTTTAATTTTGTCCTCTGAAATTTTTGATTCTCGAAAAAAATTTACCTCTCCACCCCCTGTGGGAGAAATTTTGAAGGGGAAGGACATTTTGTATTTCGATTTTTTTTTAATGGGTTCAACTCTTAATAGTCCTTTATCAAACGAAAAAAGAATCATGAAAATCGGAGAAAGTTTACTAGTTATAGGGCGCGAACATCCATGAAAAAACATGCAGAGAAACAGTCGAATTGTATACCTCCTCCATTTGGTTCTTTGGTCAAAAATCGCTTGGATATGTAATAAACTGCAATGTATTATTACCAAATATCAGAATATACCGAGAATTGCGTTTCTGTGGGTTCCAAATTGAGGAGCTATACAATTCGACTGTTTTTTTTTAAATGTGATATGTGTATGTGATGAGTAATTAAAAATTCTTAATATTTTTTACAAAAAATAGGACCGACATTGATTAGTTGGTGTACTAAAAAATACAAAATAATATTAATTCTATTGGTGCGGGTACTTTTGAAGTTGATGCCAAAAATGTTCAATCTACCAATAACTAACTTCACAGCTTCAAAATTTACGGTACCATTAAAATTGATATTAATTTGTATGTTTCCTTGCAGCAGCTGATCAACGTTGGCTCTATTTTTTGTAATTTCAAATTTTGCTGGGCGGAATCCACAACTTTATAAATCAACACCTGCGCAAAAAAAGAATCAATTCAACCATCTAGCTTAGAAATCTGAGGGGTGCTATAGCTGAAATTCAAATATTTTATCTTGAAAAACTATTGTAAAATATATCAGAAATAATCAATCGTACGTTATCATGTTCTGCTCATTTGAGTGCAAAAGTGATTTTGATTGGCGTCATCAACAATATTTTTATGCCTTTGGTATCCATTATTATATTTTAGTCATAATGAACATACTGATGTTCTCCATATATAAAAGCTATCTCAATCATAATTTTGGTTGTTGTTAATACAAAAGCAAATTTCGAGAGATAAGATAAATTACTGTATATAAAGGGGGCACATGTCTATATAAAATAATTTGGATATCGTAGATTAGAGTTTTTAGATCAAAAGATTATTAATTCCGTTTTATGATTTAACGACAGCTAGCAATAACTCATATGTATTAATATTTTTTGTTATAAATACGAGCCGTAGACATACATTTTGACAAATCTATAAAATTACTGCAGAGTTTACGACGAGATGTTACTTTCAAAGTTTTATAAAATTTGAGTTCATTCTGTCATTAATGAATGTATTGTTTGATTCAACAAGTATTATGACACTTGCACAATAATGGAAAAATTATTGAACATGTACAATAATGAAAAATATAAAACTATCAATACCTTAATAATAAAAATCGTTTCAGCCGAGTTATAGCGAGGTAAATTTACAGAGCGGGTGCTTAAGTTTGATTAAAAAATCGTACTACTAAATATAATCCCAAGTTTGAAATGTTAAAAACTTCAAATTTGTATGTCAAGAACAGATATAAAATTTATTTGCCTTTTGAGAAGTATTATGCTTTTTTCATAGCAAATTGCTTATCTTCCAATAAAATATGCAAATATTCATAATACAGAGTGATTATAATGAATTCAATATTAATAGTGAATAACCGGGTATATCTTTAAATAAAAAAATTGTCCTAAGTCAGTCAGTAAAATTCTAATTTAACTACTGACAACGTTCAACTGTTTGACTGTGAAGTGTATCAACTGGTCATTTGAAAAGATTTAAATTAAACTATTTGACATTTTAAAGTTCGGAATATTACACATAGTCGACAATAAAGCGATTTTTTATCAGTGGGGTCGATATCAAGAAAATCTTTTATCTTTACAGTTAATTAAAATAAAACAAAGGTGTAGATATTTCTAAATGTTATAAACATTTGAGTGGTGATAAGAATGAAAAATCTCGTTAATCAGTTAAGTGTTGTTGATTTTGATTTATCTGAAATATCCCATGCCTATTTCAATAGATTTTTCCTTACCATTCTTTTAGAAAAATTCAAATATTAAAATAAAAAAAATATTATATTGTCTAAATTGGCACGTGCTATACAGACAGATATTTATTTTCCACCAGTAAAGAAAAATATATTTTTAGTTACATATTCAGTAGAAAGTGCAATTACTTTTGTACATATATAGATACTAGATCATTATTATCATTAACGATAAAATTGCAATAAGACTAATAAGGAATCCATCAAATCAAAAATGTGGACGTGAATTTCTTCTTCATAAATTTCATTCGAAAGTTTGAATCTAGAATCTCTATAGTATTCTTCTATTAAATAGCCACAAATTATTGAAAGTTTATTTTAATACTACCTAAGTACCTATTTGTTTAATGATGTTTGCTTTTTAGGGTTCCATACCCAAACGTTGCCATTCGTCTGTCCGATTTTCTGCAGGTTGTATCATCTCATGAAACGTAATCTATTGCTGTCATAAGGATAAATAATAAAAATATTTTAAAATTAAACATAAAGTGGCCGCTATACAAAAACGTGATTTTTTCGGCGTTTTCGATCTTAACAATCGCTGTATCTCTTGAACTGTAATAGGTAGACAAGAAATTTTCAAAAATTAGATAATAACAAATAATGAAAATAAAATAAAGTTAAAAATTACCGTAATAGGTAGACACTCCGACTCGCACTTGGCTGGTATCATTGGAAGGGAAGTTTTAAAATCTTTAAATTATTGTACCGATTAATTGAAAGTGCTATTTGATTTTGTTGCCTCTCAAAGATGGGAAATAATATAATAACTTCTTTTGATAAGGCACTGAAAAATTTCATTAGTATTATTTTGTTGGTAGCGATAGTTCTGAAATAGATAGTAGTACTGCTGTAGACAAGAATCTCCTCTTTACCCACATAATTCATATTTAATCTTAAGAACCCCCTTTTCAAAAATGTTCAATTCAGGTATTTGTCTAAGCGATCTCTTAGTTAGTCCTGATAAATAAAATGTGCAATTGTCAGTACAGTTTTCCCCACCATCAAATAGAATCATCCCAATTGCTTCATGTTTACTATATAAAAATAAGAGCATATAAAGGCACCTCCTTGTTATGGTATTATTGAATCTGAGGTAAAAAGCATAAAATAATTGAAACTGATTTCCTCTATAAATAAATAATTCTCAAAATGTTCTATTCCCGCTAAAATGGCGACTAGTTCAAGATATCACTACTCGATATTAAATTGTATGTTGTCATTATCATGTCACCTTATAACCTAGTCTCCATGAAGGTACCTACTTTTAACCTTGCGTGAATTCCGTTGCCACCCTGTTTTGTTTTAACTGTTATGGGGGGTAAGTTGGTAGACAAAATTAAAAATGGTGACCAGATCCTGCTTTCGCATTTGTGTCCGTCATTTTGAATAATTTGAGTCATTTTTTAATTTCAATGGTAATCGTGAATACAAAACAAACAAAAATTTAATTTATTATTTTTACAGGGAAAAATGGGCGTCGATTCGACAAAAGCCAGTACACTACCTCAGTACATTGCTGCTCTATCAGGTAAGTAATCAAAAACTTAAAACCCCCATCACGCTCATCTTGCCCTTGCTCTAACCACAGTATAAAGAACTATACTTTATACTGTGCTCTAACCATACATTTATAAACTCCTATATTGCTAGCACTTTAAAACCTAGGAATCACGGAACTTCTGTCTCTCTCCATTACCGGACAAACGGTACGGCTTCACTGCTACGGCGGCTACTCTTGCAAATTGCAATGACTCTGATATCGGACAGTTCTCGACATCTTTAACAAGAAGTACTGTATATAGATAGGGACGGAGATATGTTTGTCTGCACCGTAGCATTTCGGTCGTTTCACAGACCCAACTAGCAATATAGAAGTATTAAATATAAGATTCCAAAGCACTAGAATATACGAATATGCTCGATAGCCATTAATTTTTCTTCAATCGGCTTTCTATTGATAGCAAGAAGTCCTTTTGACGGGATGGGTCCAAATGGCTATCGAGAATAAAATATATCTTACAGCTCTACTTGTTCCAAAATATTACATATTTGCTTCTAATATATTCCAGTATGTCTTGGCGCTGTAGCTGCTGGCACAGTTCTCGGTTGGACGGCCAACATTTCGGAAAAGGTGCAAGACGATCACGCCCTCAACGATATTGTAGTTGACGATGACGAATTTGGATGGATTGGATCGTTCGCCACATTGGGCGCCATGTTGATGTGCTTTCCGATCGGGTACATTTGTGATTTCATTGGTAGGAAATGGGGTTGTTTGATTACCGTTGTACCATTCAGTATTGGATGGGCGCTCATTATTTTCTCATCGAGTAACATGATGATATATGTGGGAAGGTTTCTGACAGGTAAGAAACATATTCTCAAGGTGCGAACACACGTTTGCAATTACAAATTATGAGCAGAGTTGATAGATCAAGACTTATCAACATTGATCAGTGTCTACAAAATAGGGCAACAGAAAACTTAAATCAACACACACATAGATTAAGACTCTGGTTTCTGCAACAGTTTGAACTTAATTTGATTGACACTAGAAAGAACCACAAAAGCAATTGTTTTTTCTATTGAAAATGGATATCTGAAGACCAAAATGTGAAAATTCAATAAAAAGTTTTTTTCATTATCATTCTCCTATGTTTTTGCGACTGAGGCCATGGTAATGTTAATCTTGGACCAAACCATACCTAGGCTAATTTTGCAATATCTCTATTTTCAACTACTTGTTTCTCAGTTCTATCTTTTATTTTATTCACTTTTTCTTTTCACATACAGGTCTCGCCGGTGGAGCGTTCTGCGTTGCAGCACCCATCTACACCAGTGAAATCGCCCAAAAGGAGATACGTGGTGCCCTGGGCAGCTACTTCCAACTCCTCCTCACCGTCGGCATCCTCATCAGCTACGTGGGCGGTGCCTGCATGGACCCCAAAAGCCTTTCCATACTGTGTGCCATGGTGCCACTCGTGTTTGCCGTCATCTTCTTTTTCCAACCCGAGACACCAGTGTACTACCTTAAGAAGAACGACCGCACTGCTGCCACCAAATCACTGCAGCGTCTGCGCGGTTCACACTACAACGTCGACGCCGAAATCAAGGAAATTGAGGACTCACTACAAGATTCGAATGAAAGCACCAAAGTATCATTCTGGGCATCAGCAACGACAGTGGCTAGCAAAAAGGCTTGCTTAATCTGCTTCGGTCTGATGTTTTTCCAGCAGATGAGCGGCACCAATGCTGTAATATTCTATACTAGAGACATTTTCAAGGCCGCCGGCTCGACCTTGGATCCAGCACTGGCCACCATTATTATTGGAATCGTACAGACAGTTGCCACCTTTCTGTCATCGCTCATTGTTGATCGTTTCGGTAGGAAGGTTTTGCTGCTCTTCTCCATCTTCTTCATGACATTATCTGGGTTTGTGTTGGGTGTCTTCTTTACGCTGAAAGACAGGGAGGTGCTGGACGCCGATGGCATCTCCAGTATTGGCTTCATTCCAGTGCTGTGCCTGATAGTGTTCATTGCCGTGTTCTCATTGGGTTTTGGTCCCATACCGTGGTTGATTTCGGCCGAGCTAATGCCCCCAGAGATCAAGTCCGTGGCGTGCTCGTCAGCTGCCACGTTCAATTGGTTGCTGGCCTTCATTGTCACCAAGTTCTATGCAACTGTGAAGAAAAACATTGGTGGAGATACGACCTTTTACATATTTGCAGGCATTGCTTTATGCGGCACATGTTTTGTGTTCTTGCTGGTGCCTGAGACAAAAGGCAAGAGTACTGCAGAGGTGCAAGCAATACTTTCCGGAGAAGGAGGGAATGCTTCATCGAATAAAAAGTACGGTGTCGACAATCCGAATTTTCAAAAGGCTTAGCTGGTTTTCATGTACCTAACGAAAACGAGTTGTTGTCTTTTATTGAGGGTTCTGTCCGTGTCTACCGCCAAAAAGGGCAGCTCTTTTTTGTGGTAGTTGGAGCGGATATTGTCGTACCTGAGAAAATGAATTATTTATATTATGATTAATATTGTGTTTTATATGTATTTTATCCCCTTTGCATGAAAGTTACATTTTGTATAGATCATATGAAATTTTACTGCTGTCCATGTTCCTATATTAGTAACAGTGATATTACTGAAGCAATGGCCAGTTGCAGATAGACTGCTGTGTATATATTTATATAATATTTTATATTTTAAGTTATATATTTTTATTTATGATGAAGCAATATTAAAAACATTTTATATAAACGGTGTATATTTTAATCATCATTATCTCTAGCATCACCTTTAACTATAGGTCATAAGGAACCTTAGACATCATTTTATCAAAAAAATAGAGGAAAAAAACAAGAATCATATAAAAAGTAAAAATATCATATTATAAATATTAATATTAATCGTCATTAAGTTGAGGCTAATGCCGGTACCGATAAGTAGATATTATGTGCATTTTCAAGCATAAAAGTCAAATTGTCTTGTAGTAAATAGTGTAATAAATAGGCATATGTTTGCATTTAACACGTGGTAGAAGTGAAATTTTCAGAAAACTAAACTGCGAGAGAATGAGACGAATGCAATATCAGGAGGAGGATAATTATAGAGTCTATTTATTTGTTGGTACCATGTTTAAAAGTTATTTTAAATTTTATTGTTCAGACTCCACGTTTTCAATTTCAACAAATGACACGAGTGGTTTGGATTTGATCAATATGTCTTAGAAATTAAGTGCCAATTTCTGATTTTGATCTTGTTGTCGATTCACTGCGGCTGATGAAATTTTAAAATTAATTTGGTGTTGAGGAACTTTTAATTTTTATTAAGCATCAGCGATACTTCTGGTGTAATTCTCATAGATGAACTCAGTAGTTGTATTTATTGATTGGTTAGGAAAAATAACTTGTTTCAAGATTTTAAAATAGAAAAAGTTTTCGTTGGTATCTATCTACACATATGAATATAATAATACAGATCTTAAAAATAAATATAGAAGAATAAAAATTTAAATACAACAGCAGAATGAGTCTGGCCCTCGAAGTCCACACGACGAACTTCCCAGTAGATTTTAAAATATTCGGATGAACATAAAAACCCAATACGAATTTACCGTCGTTCAACTTATACTATGGTAGTACTATCATTGAGCTCCGTGAACAGCTGATAGTGCGGATAGCGACTCCCCGAACACAGCCTCAGTCATCAAAACGCGTCGTGTGTTTCCATTTCGAAAATAGTCAGTAATCAGTCGTGTCCACAAGATACTTGATTTCTGATTGCTAATCGATTGTTAATCAGGCACTACTGGGAACACGACCATGTGTGTCAAAATATATTATCTAAGCATGAACCTTGTGTATATCATGATTTCGAGGTTGTTGCCTCTCATCATTGTCATCATGTCGCAGAGTGAAGAGCCATAATTGATGATGAAATCCTAATTTGGAACTCATACTTGTATCAATAAATAAAAGTACAACAATTCTACAATTGCACAACTTCAAAAGTACCAGCACAATAAAATTAATATTATTTTGTATTGTGACGTTCCATACGCAAATTATAGTCATTGGCGATTTAACAATGATTATAGTTCGTTGCCTGAACCTACAAAGTTTGAAATCAATTCTAAAACAATAGAGAGTCACAAACGATTTCATTATTTTATTTGTGTTTCAAAAACGATTTTTGATAAATTGCATAAAAAATGGAGAATGTAAGGTCTATTTTTAAGACTTGCTGGCTAATCGGTATTATCTAACAATCTAATACTCATTAAATATTGAGCCACAAAAAAATATACGCGTCACAAACGTTCACAAAGGATCTGTATGAAAAGAAATTATTTTTTTTTTCTGTGACGGGAAAAAAGTTTGACGTTTTATCTCTGCTGACAGGTGACAAAGTATCACTTTCTTCCCCACGGGAAAAAAGTGAGTACTTTTTCCCGGGTAGATATATATACACATAAATATCAATCAAAACACAGAATTAAATTGACTGATAATTGATTACTTAGCCACGCATGTCTTCTTGTCGCCTACCACTTTAAAACTTCAAATTTTACTTCGATAATCCTCTGACTTTAATGAATTGTAATATTTATTCAATATTAAATCATCGTTTTTCCGGTCACAGAAAAAAATAGTATATTATACACGGGAAAAATATTACATTTTAGATCTCGGTTTTTTGTCTCACTCCGCTTTGCGTCGGTCGAGAACACAAGATCGAGCTAAAATCTAGTACGTTTTTCCCTTGTATAATAAATAACTATTTTTCGAATTCGTGTTGGCTTATCGGTTCATGGTGTTAAGCAGGCCACTCAATGTCGAATATGCTCGGGAGCATGTTCGTCAACATATTTCCAATTTGCCACACACTTGTCGAGTTTCCGACGAGTTTCAGTTGAAAATCTTTGTACGTCGAACGAATGTGTTACTCTTAAAAATATTCTTAAATACAACTAACTCATTAATCAAAATAATGAAGATCGCCATACACAGCAACATGATTCGCTCCTGTTGTGGCTTTTCGGTCTTTTCCGTCAACCAGCAATTTACGAACATGTTGGCTTACCCACACACAAAAGGAGCTTGTTACTGCGAGTCATGCTGCCGAGCATGCTTCCGAGCTTATTCGCTAGTGAGTGCTATGTCTTCCACAAAATATGATTGACATATGTCATACAATATCTTTCACCTGCTCACAACTAAATTTAAATAGTTCTAAATATATATACCTATACGGCGGCGTCTTCAAAAAATAAGGACAATCAAGTTTTCACTGCAAATGCCGCACCAAACAGTCACTTTGAGGGGATACAATGGATCTTCATGCATTACATGTGGATTCTCTGGGCCTCAGAAATGCAAATTTTGTTTGTTAACATAACCACTTAAGGACTTAAGTGGGAATGGGCTTACACGCTTATGATTTTTGATACGAAGTCATCCTCTTCTTGCACCAAGTAACATTGTCCGACGGTCAGCAGGCAGTAGTTCGTGAAGACTTTGCACTTTATGTAGAGGAACATTATCAAATCTTTCACTAAAATCCGTTGCAACAAATCTGCTGATACCTAATTGTGTTTAGAAATATGCTCTGGCAGAACACATATCTCAGAGTGTAATATACAATCACTCTTATGTGATGTTACCCTGTCTTTGACTGTCCTTGAGGTTTCACCTACGTTTTTTTGTCACAATCATTACACGAAATGCAATATAAGTACAGTGCTTTTATTTGAAAACGAACCACCCTAAATATCTTTTTTTATTCTATTTTTAATTTCTTGAATATTTGCAGGTGGAGTTCTATCCCCGTGTTGTATAAAAAACTCCAGAGGAAAAAGTCTAGAGGACTTAAATCTGGAGACCGTGTGTGCTATTCCACTACTACTTGTCTGCCAATCCATTTTCCCGGAAATTTTTAATTGTTTTAATTGAGCCATTCTCGAACTGCTGCCCACTTGATTTTTCTTGAACTTATCGTCGAAAAGGTAATAACTAATGATTTACATGATATTATTGTTCAGTTTTCTTTTTTCCCAGTTCCTGTCTGAGAGCCAAATCTTCTACTCTTCGAGTTGAGTCAATTATATGTTTAGATAAGAGTCCATTTCTCTTACAATTGAGAAGAAAACATCTTCTGTTATACTCCTTAGAAAGTTTTGTTTCTGTATTTGCTCAAGTCTTTAGATGTATTACCGCTTCTCTGACATAATTACTTTAGATGTTGTGGGAGAGCCCCATATATTTTGCTAAAATGAGTTAATGCTGTCTGGTTAAATTCTAAGGGATTGGTAATTGGGGATTGTACAGCTATAGTAAATGTCAACTAATTTAATACAAGATTTACGTTAGTGTGGATTGACTTGCATTACTCTATATATGAAAAACTGAACGTCTGTAGATATGTGTATGTTTGGGTGAGGATGTGCCGTATTGGCTCTTACACTATTCGATATATCCCAAACAAATTTTACACACGTGTTTATCATACCTTAAGTAAAGGACTGTCATACTTTTAGTGCCCGTGGGACTCCGTACCTAAAAGTCTATTGTCTATTGCATTTTGTCTTTTTGCCATGTATGTATGTAAAATGTTACTAGATTGCTCTGGTGGTGGTCCGTAAGTTTAACTGGGACTCCTAGGTGGAGGTATGTTATACGCCTATATTATTGAATTAATTTTTATTTTAAATATATAGATCTAGTTTATATTTACTAAGACTGAATTTTATTCTTCTGTATGAATTGTTTTGACTCAACCTTTGAACGGGTGTAGGACGTAGCCCTTACGTTTCTGAGGAAATTCGGCCAACCTACGCCCTATTATCCCCTTTAATATAACACATAAATCTTGAAGATCGGCTCAGTACTCACTAAGAACTCAGAATTTCAACTGTGTATTAAATATATAGAAGAATAGTTATAAAGGTTATTATTCCAACGATTGTACCTGCCTCGACTTTTACATTACTGCCTTATAAATAACATCAACACAATATAAGAGATATTTTATTCCGAAGCTTTAACGCATGTGTAAATAATTTAATAATTCTGATACAGTGAAAATAAAGTTAAATCATTTTGTAGATAAAACTGTTCATTACATAGTCCAAAAATATTTTGAAATTAATTCTATGTTAGTGAATTTTTATTACATTTATTTTTTGTCTGAAAATGAAAGAGAAAAACAATCATTTGTAAAAAAATGCATACCATTTATTTGTTCATAACTTAAAATTTACAAAAGAGATTTATAAACAGAAAGTGTCGTTGCCATAGCCGTGCATCAGTGGATCAATCAATTATTTTTCTTCAGCTTAACCTGAAAATGGAGAGAATTATAACATATTTCCTGTTTGTAGTTAATTTTATCTAGATTCAAGAATTTTGCCCTGAGGAAAAGAATAAACATTCTCGAAAGCTTGGCATAATCCAAATAATTTTGTTTAGTAAATGACTGCATCCCCAGCAAAAATATATTTTGTTTAGTATGTATATATTTTAACTTTAAAACTTTAAGTCACTGGTGAGAATATGTCAAAATAATGAAAAGGAAGTTTTTAATCGAATGCAGCTAGTGTGGAAAAGTGTTTCACATATACCTTGAAATACAGAACTGCAATATTTGCAACATTACAAATTTCTTCATACTTCATATAAATGGTATAAATTCTAATATTAATATAATTTTAAAATTATTATTGTCTCATAGAGTATGAGAATGTTTTCTCCATCACGTGATAAATTCGTTAGGGAAGGCAATGAAAGTTATACTTATACTCAGATAGAGCCACTGTTTACTTACCAAAAAAGCCACCCAGTCCACCTAAAACGCCATCGATGATGCCTCCACTGCTCTTAGTAGTGGCAGTTTGTGAACCACCTCCACCTCCAATTTTCAACGTCGTCTTCACCCATGCCTTAATTTCGGTGGTAACACTCGCCGAACCCGACGATTTGATAATCACCGTCACGGACAACGAGCCCTTGCTAGATGAATTGACAGCTGCCGATAGAGCTGCATATATATCCTTAACGATGGGTATGCTCCGGAGGACGCTATCCAAGTTGAAGCCGGTGGCGATGAGTCGTATGATTGTTGACAGGTTGACTGCCTTCAAGATGCTACCAACTAGATTGCCGACTAGGTTGCTTTCGGCAATAATGCCCAAAGCGATCAATAAGCGAACGCCCGCTGCAGTTGTGATGGATCTTAAGAGAGCCAACAGTAGAGATGGTATGGACACAAAGGTCTTCACCACAACATCTAGTTGTAGAAGGACTGAGACCACTACTTCCAACACGTTTTCAACAGCACTGGCAAGTAGCTTGATCAAGACGGATATGTTGATGCCTTTTATAACCAGGTTACCACTGTGTAGCTGCTCAACAAACTTAATGAACACATTGAGGTCTCCCGATCCAGATCCACTAGATTTAATGACTTGAACCAGTTGGATGAGGCCATCAATCTCCACGGCAACATCGATCTCGACGTGACGGTTCTTAGCCTTGTATAGAGCAAACTCAAGCAAACCATCAATAAGTGCATCTAATTTGATGCTATTGTTGACCAGCTTTAGAACCAAAACAATAACCTTGAATATACCTGTTATGCCACTACCGACTCCACCACCCAACTTTACCAACAATTCGAGCAGTTTTTCCACGTTATTCAGTAAGTTTGCCACTACTGATACTCCCAGTCTGGCTACAATGGCAAGCACCAGGTTCACCAGGATTTCAATGCCACTAGAAGCACCGAGAAGTATCTTCAGATCAAGATTCACCCTGGCTTTGATTAAAGCGCCCAAACCACCAGCGATCTGTCCCAGGAAATCACCGAGGCCTTCTAGGACCGTGACGAACCAAGCTAAATCACCATATATTCGGATCGCTCCTTTGCCGGCCAGCTGGAGGATACCTTTAAGGGCCCCATTCAACAGAACCGATAATCTGCTACCAATCTTAACGAGTATCTGTAGCGCCACCTTTAAATCGTCTCCAATTTCAAGTGACAAACCGGCTGAGAGGTGCACCACTAGACCAGCAATGACCTTTAGTATGTTGGTTGGGCACGTCTGGACAGTGAATTCAGTGCCAATGTTGAGTAGGATCTTGAGATTCAACAAAGCACCAAAGTACACCTCAAAAGTTACCTTATCAGACTTCCAGGTCTTGTCCGATTGCCCGGGGGCGATATAGTAGCCCTTTTGCGTGGTCAAATTGATGACAATGGCGGCACCATTGTTACCATCCAGTAGGGCAATGATGTTGGCCGTTATGTCATGAATAAAGGCTATTTTTGCTGTAACATTCACCACACCAATGAGATTTGTGGTGGCATTTATGTAGAGCTCGAATTCCGTTTTTTGGTTACCACCTTCTGGTGTTGTGCAAATGTATGCGCATTCTTGTGATACTGGTGCAGCTCGCTCTTCAAATGGTGAAATGGCCCTTGCAGCTTTGACTTCTTCTGCAAAGTGCTTTGCCCGCAGGACATCTACGTTTCGGAAAAAAAATAGTTTATTTTGTTACTAATTAAGGAAATGAATATACAAGCGATTTTAAACGACATATTTCTTAAAATATTAGCAAAATATTAGCGTACTCTTTCAAATAATAAGGTAAAACTTGAAGACGTAGAAATCATTCATACTTTTGAAAGTTGCGTGTTGGCACCAGGATTAAAACTGTTTTATATTTGATTTAGGCGATAATCAAAGCTTTTAGTTTGAATTCCAATGGAGTAATATCATTTTAAATTATTCTGTGCATTTTAATCCGATGATGTTGATATTATTCTTTAAAGACAGCGCAACAATAAAACTATCGATCACCATCTCCATTTCGAAATGTTAAAACTTTATAGAATGTACCTTGAAAATTTTAGACAGCTTTTCAACCAGAATTTTTCAGACCTGAAAATGGTCTCTTTACTAGATATAGGCTCTTATGAAAACATAACCGAAAGCACATCTGTTTATGTCTAGGTGCAAGAATCTACGGTTCAAACATAGTATAGTGAAAGTTGGATGAAGTCAGATAAACTAAGACTTGACGATCATCTGAAAATTTAGTCAACCTTGAAAACAGGGTTGTGTAAGCGACCAAATGAATTATGTTTCTTAGCTATGAAGGGTTAATGTGTAAAGCTAGCGCTGCATACAGCATGAGTAAAATGAACTTTTTAAATTCAGTTTATCAATATACAAAACAGTAAATACCCCGGACTTCCGCGATAGGTGAGACCAAGCGATAACCGAGTATTCGAATTCGTGTAAGTCGGGTTTCAACATTGCATATAAATACCTATATATACCAATAGAATTGATGTTATTATTTGTTTTCAGTGCACCAAATGTCGGTTCAATTTTTTGGAAAAAATATTTATTTCACACTTTAGAGTGTAACATTATTAACGAAAATCATTGTTCAATCAATAAATGTTCACTTATACCAAAGAAGAACCCATATATTATATTCTTTGCTTTTTTTGTTACGAGTATTATTTGGAGATCTCAAATCTTCGCGCTGGAAATAGTTATATGTACACAATTTTCAGACTTTACCACTACTGTAACTCGAAAACTGTTACTCTATGAAAAAAATGTTCAATATAAATGTTGTTCTGTACATTAATTTGGCATTCTAAGATTTTCAAATTTCGAAAGAAGTTGCTCCTAAATTCAATTTTTAACATTGTCGAAACTCGACAACCGCAACTCTCACTTTCAAATGAATCAAGAATCATCAAAATCGGAGTACGTTTATTATATACAGGTCGCGTACAAACCAAAAAAAAGCAGAAAGTCGAACTTTATTCAACCTCCGTTTGGTTTTGTCGGTCAAAAAATACAATTTCTAAAGCTCTCTCTTGGACGAATATGTGCAATGTTTCTTATTGAATAGCTATAGGTAATTTTACAAAGCAGCTTGTTTTTTAAACAACTGTAAGAAAAAAAAAGTACTCCGACTTCCATGGACAGATTTCCTCACTAATGGTTATCGATTAGATTTCTCTGCAATATGAAAGAGGCATATTTTTCTACAAACTATGAATTTTCGAATAATAGAAACATATATCTGTGCTCCTCCTACCAGATGTTCTAATTGTCTAATGGTCTCCTCAAAATTCATTACTCACGCTAAAGGTCCCTAATTGGGTCATCTAATTCAGTAATAATTATAAAACTCAACTTTTCCCCCAATTGACTGTAGGTAATAGGGGGACGAAGAGACTGACAGGACTGTGATCTTATAATATATAGTAATTACTTAGTATTTTAACAAAAAGTTGACGTTCTAAAGTAATCTTAACATATCGAAACTGTCCGTACAGGTAATCTGGTTCAAAAACACAAGAATTTATTCGATAAATTCAGTGAGTGAGAACCGCTTTGGGAACTCCCTAGGGTCGTTAAAGATCTCAAGTTTTTTTAAAAGAATGTCCATGTTCCTACCAGAGTCGTTAGAATTTTCAAAAAATACCCAAATAGTGTTTCTTAGATTTTTTTGAAAGAACGACTTTTGGGAAAACTAAATTAAAGGACCATATTTTTGTATATAGATGAAAAAACAGACTGGATTTTTTTACTAAACTTACCGTGTCCTAGAGTGCTGGCCACCAAAGCACAAAGCAAAATGGAAGTCAATTTTTGAGCCTGCATTTTCGATTTTGAACTGCACTTCCAAGTCCATCGTGTCATCCTTTTATATTGAATTGGTTGAAAATATTTGAAATTGAGTGCATTTTGTTAGTGTTCAAGTATGCATGAAACATGTGCGTTATGTAGATTTGTTCGGTACTATCTTCGAAGATATTTGTGTTATTCGAATGGATATTTTTTTTTGTGGAATGTTTCCTTGACAAGTTAATATTTACGTAGGTATGACTTACCAAAACTATTAAATATAATGGAAAATTATTGTATACTAGCTAATGCTCCCGAGATTGTCTGACCAATATAAACTATTTTACAAATAATATAGGTAGATGATAGTAATAATACGTAATAAAAATTTATAAGAAAATGTTTAACAGAATGCAAATTTGTATCTGTTTTCGCTCTAAAGAAAGTTGTTTCCGCCACACACCAACAAACAAATAACTCCTATTAATGTCCTATATTGCCATGGAGTGTTCAGAGTTTCAGATAGTCATAATGATTAAACAGACATAACATTCCTATAGTTGGAATTTAGGCAATGAAAACACAATAACAAATTAGGATGACTAAAAGTTGGTATACACTTCGGGTATTATTAAATGTTTAAGCCCATGGGCGACTTAAAAATCCTCGGTTCTAGAGGCCCTCGGGTACCTAAGAATTATGTACGTATATCATGACATGAATCGAATGTAACGTCATATTTGATAGTTCTATATTCTAAATTATTTTGATATCAAATATTTCACTCTCTGTGAGAGGCAAATCCGAGCTGATTATATTGGCATCTTGACATGTACTTAATTGAGTAACATGGAAAATTATAAGAGCGAAAAGTCAACCCTTTTTTACGGTAGCTTAAAAATTATAGATTTTCTGGATTTAAGAATAATACATTCCTTCGGCACTTCTTAGACAGGTTTTTTCTGTTTCTGACTAACGAGCTGTTATTACTAATAGCCACCATGTTTAATTTTTCTTACGTTAAATAGGTACTGCTTCGAAAAAACTTTCCAAGCCACATTTGGCTAGTGGTATTTCTAAATAAGCCTTATTTGAATTTAATCCAACATTGAGAAGATAAATATCTCTTATTATATGTTATCATTGTAAAGGTGAAACGAAGGTAGGTAAAATCAAAAAAGATATACATAATATATTATAGAAAATTCATTGGTAATTACCTATAAGTTACAAGTTATGAGTTTCAAGTTCTTAAATCTATGAAATTTATTGATAAGTGACTATTAAAACAAATACATAGTATAAAAGTAATTATTGTAGAGAAAGTTAGATCAGTTAAGGAATTAATTTGTTGAGATATATTTAAATCGAGATAGATCTAGATCTATTGCCGATTAATCACATAATCTTTTTTTATCATTTAGACAATAATCAAGTGGAAGTGGCTCAAAAATCAATAATCCAACTGAAGATTTTAAATTACTTAGGTGGTTGAAAAGATTTAGGCATCTGAAAAATATTTTGTTCTTTTCACAACTGCAAATAATGAATTATTTAGAAGAACTAATAGATTCTAAAAATATCTAGTCCTGTTAGAACAGAAGAGAATATAGCTAAATTAAGTATTTACAATACACATTTATCTACATGGTATCATGAAAACATCAAATGATGTGGCTTCAGAACATTAGTAGAATACATGTTAAAATAATCTTCTAAACAATATTGCTCTAAATCTAATAAAAGTTGTTTTGATTTTGTTTTAAATTGTTTAAAACTTTGTAGATTTTTTAGTTGGTAGGTAGCTTATTAAATATTTTGACACACATACAAGACGGATGCTTTTCTGTGAATGTTATTGTTTTATTATGTTATCTAAGTTTTTTTGTGTATTAATTTATAAAGGTGTCTGGAATACCTACTTATTTACTTTTTCTTTCTTGGTCATTCGAGATCCCTAATAGTCTTTTTGCCCATCTTCCGTCCTATTTTTATTAAATTGTGGTAACAAATTATAAAATTTTGGACCCAGATATACAAAGGATGTTTCGAAGTACGCTCTGTTCACTTTTGTTGTACGATAAAATCCCGATTGTCTGTTTCTAGTTCCATAATTATGGTCATAATGGTTTTTATTGCCGAGTTGCCCACTTCTTTGGAAATATATATTTTTAAAACCTTGAACACAAATAGGTGTTAGAATGGCAGAATTTTTAGCTCTCTAAAAAATGGCAAAGATGACTCCCTTCTTTTTTGGAATAAAATTATTCCAATGTAATGTTTCTGAGTTTTTGCTAGTTTTTTATTAATTTTTGAAAAGCCCCTCCCCAACAATGAACTGCATTTTGCAGACGTGAGTGTATTAGTTTAGTTATAATATAAAGATTTTAATGGCTCTCTCTCACAATGATTCCGTAAATAGTAAAAAGTTCGTATACTTTTTCTTAAAGTTATATTTAGTTCTGAAATGTGTTTTTCCACAACAGATTTCTATCTAAATAAATCCCCAAATACTTATTTTTTTTTAGTTTCTCGACTTAGAACTGTATATATTAGTTTGGCAGGTTATGTCATGATAAATTATGAGTCTATCAAAATCAAATGGAGAGGTATTAAAATTGACATATTCAGTTTTTGAGATATTTACTACCATACAATTATAATGACACCATTCTCTTAAACTCTCCAAATACTTATTTATTGATTCCCATATATAAGTATTCTCCCAGTGCGAATAAGAAAATAAAATTTCGTCTGCAAAAGCCGTGATATTTCTAAATGGTCATTAATAAAAATTAGGAAAAGTGTTGCCGATAAGCATGAACCCTAAGGAACCCGTTTCCAAATAGTTCTAGTTGAACTTTGAACATTTTTAAATTTAAATTTCTGTTCCCTACCCACTAACTAACTTTTGAACCATAACAAGGCATTTCCCTCACTCGAATTCTTTCAATTTTTTCAATAATTAATTAGTGGTCAACTAAATCAAATGCCTTCTTAAAATCAATAAGAACTGCATAAGTTTTGTGTTTTGTATTTATGCTGTTATAAAGGAACTCCACAAAACTCATACTGGTTTAAACTAAAAAAAAAAAACATTTAAAAACTATATTATCCTCTTTTTCATTAATTTTTCCAAGACTTTAGACAAAACTGGTAACAAGCTTGTAGGCCTAAGACAATCCACATTAACATCTTTAGGTTTTTATTGATAGTTTTAAATACAGTTGAAAATTTACCGATCACAAAGCTTAGATTAAATATATGACTGAGAACATTATGTACTTATACCTATATCTTTTAGGAAGTTTACTGTTATTTTGTCAATTCCACATGCGTTTTTATTTTTCAGACCATTAATAGTACTGATTATTTGCTCATTACAAGTAGGTAAAATAAAAAGAAGTCACTTAAACTAGTTTTATACGAAACGTTATAATATTTTTTGCGGTCTCTTCACACATACGTGAATGTGTATAAATAAAATATTTTTTTAATTCCTCACACATTAACTCATGATCTGTTATACTTTCCCCGTTTTATGAAATAATGTTATCAAAAGATTGTTTTTTACTGTTGCCTGTTATGTGATGGATTATTTTGCACTATTCTTTAGAATTCGATTAGTTTAAAAGGTATTTATAATAAGTGTGTTTGTCTAGAGTTATACTAGAGTTAAGTTCAATTTTAAATTTTTCAAAATAATTTCTTAATCTATTATCATTGAGGCTCCTTAAAATAATGCTATAAAGCTTATCTTTGGGTATTTAAAAAGAAATGATTTATCCATGGACTTCTTATTTTTGCTTTTATAAACCTAGTTGACCATTTTTTTACGAAATATTTTGAATGAATCTACAAGAAAACACCTTATTCCAATTACCATTCTGTAAATCGGTTTTGATATTTTCATTGTCTACATAACTTTTACAATTATTAACAAACCTAGATTTTTCTGTTTCACATTATTATTTTTGAAATTAAAACTTATAGCTATTAAATAATGGTCAGATAGTCCCAAATCAAAAACACCCAATTTTAAATTCCTTCATTCTTCCATAACTTGTCCAGTTAGCTCTGCTGTTTGGTTACCTCTGCTCAATTATCTTTTTCAACCAATTGTATTTATTTGCCTACTGCCTCCAGTTGTTCACTGAGGACCGTGTTCGTCATCATTTTGGTTTTATCATAATTTCTATTTACGCCAATTTTAATCTAGCTTTTTGTAGTTCTTGGAACATGTCTTTTATGAATGCAAAATATTCCGCTCAAGGACTACATCATCCGCAAAGCAAAGATGGCTTAACGTATAAGATAGCAGTGAAACCACTTAAAAAATACTAACACTACCTGAACTTGTTGCTAATTTTTGGTGGAAGATAGTGAAAAGAAAATTAAAAATAAATAAAAAATATAGGTATAAATAAAAATAAAAAAAATATGTTAAAAAGAAAATCGAACTTTACAGTATTGCATCCTAATGATACAATAATCCAAAACTCAAAAAATATCAAATAGTTAAGATATCCAGTGATTAACCTGAAATCAAGTTTTGTTGTTGATGAATACGAATAATAAACTTATAATTTTATTGGTGTCGCAGTGTTTTAGTCCCACAAAATGCAGTTAAAAACAGCAAAAATCTTATATAAATCCAAAGATGAATCTGGGCAAAGACGATTACCGCACCTAATTTCGCATACATATTATATCTCTATTTCTCTATTATATGTTGAGATGGTATGGAGATACGTAAGAAACTGGCCGTATTTGTGTGGTTCCCAAAATCACAGAAGCATACGTGTGTTGTAATTGGTCGATCATCCAACGTGGAAAGCGGTGACCTTTTCAAAATTAGTGTTTTGTCAAAAAATAACTTATCAGAAAAAGAGGTCCAATAATTGTCAGCCGTAGTTCCTTACATTACCTATTGGGGCCGGCGTGAGTTGTAACTATAACAATTAAACAGTAGTTACATTACATTAGAGATAGAATAAATTCAATCATATTTGTTTCTGAAAAAAATATCTAGATATCACCAACAACATCGTTTCTAAGGAGAAATAAAATCATTCTGATAGCAACACCAAAAAAATTCAATTACAAGTTTATTATTGATAATAGCGACACCAATAAAATTCAATTACAAGTTTATTATTCGTAATATTCTTTCTTTGGCTGGTTATTCAAGCACTACTAAAGACTTATCTAATATGCAACAAAAATTCTGCTTGAAATTAAGAGAGATAATGGAGGTTTTCTGATAGCCACATAAAAAAATTCAGTTACAAGTTTATTATTGGTAATATTCTTTGTTTGTATTTTGTTGCTGGTTATTCAAGCACTAATGAAGACTTATCTAACGAGCAACAACATTTCTGCTAGAAATTAAGAGAGAAAATGAAGGTATTCTAATAGCGACACCAATAAAATTCAATTACAAGTTTATTATTCGCAATATTCTTTGTTTGTATTTTGTTGCGGGTTATTCAAGCACTAATGTGACTCACAAGAGACTTTTAAAAAGATTTATTTAATTATATAAATGTTCATATGACAACGAGATGATGACAAAAAGCATCTTAAATCTAAGTACAAATGTTTTTATATTATAATTATGCTGACGGATGCACACTGGTTGTTGCTCCGCGATGTCAGCGTCTTGGTAGCGGGTTGAAGGTTCATAACTCCTCCGTCCTTAGGACGAGAAAATAAGGGACATATTTTTGAGAGGTTGGTCTGTATTTTCTTCCTCTTCTGTACGTTTCTGGCTAAGTATGGATTTTAGCTTTCTTCTCTTAATAATAGATACTGCCATTGTTACAATTACGATTAATATAGTAGATGATCCAATTATTGATGGAATTATGTATGTAGGTTCTTCGTTGATGATTGGTTTCAGTTGGCTGTCTATTTCATTAATTCGGCCGATTTCTTCCAGGATCAAATTTGTAATATTTATTGTTTTGAAAAATCGGTGATTTTCAAAATCAAGGCTTGAAAGTTTTGGTAGAATCAGAGGTTTCCCTTTGCTAGAAGTATTACAATTTGAGAAAGTTTTCCCGTCTATATGGATTTCGCAACTATGTGGGATCTTTAACAGTGTTGGTTTATAAATTTCAAAGTATTTATCCGATTTACATTTTGAAAAGATTATTTCTTTTATCAACTAGAGTAACTAGTAGGTCTTCGTCTGTGAGATGTTCAATAGTAGTTTCGGTGAGTTTCACTTGAATGGTTCGACATTCTTGAGTAGGATTTCTATTTAGAATTTTTAGTGTACAATTATCTGCAGGGAAATGGTTTTCTTGACAGAAGTATTTGTCCTCGAGTTTAGGACATTCATGATAAATAAATTTTGTTTTTGATTCTGATCGTGCCAAATATGGGTATTTTGGGATAAATATTTGATGGTTTTGGATAACAGGATATAGGTGGTATAGGTTCAATGTAATGTTATTCAGTATTGGGACATGTAAAGCAAAGATAAGCTTATGATTCAAAAAATTAACTTGAGTTCCCAAAAACTGATAGTAAGTAAGAATATTTCTGAATAGTGGAATTTGATTTGAACTATATATTTTTTCGATATATTTAAGCATTTCTTGAAGTTCAGAGCTGGATATTATTGAGTTGTGTAGAACATGAAGTTTGGAAAATACTATCGCATCTTCTATATTGTCCATGAAATTTATCAAACTTTGGCAATCCAAATTCATCTTAGAAATAATTAATAATGGTTGTAGAAGTCCATTCTCGAAGTGGAGTGAAATGGTAAGACCAAAAAAAAAACACGAAGTCTTCTCCACAGTTTATTATTAAGGATTAATTACTGATGAGACATGTTTCGAGATTGTACAATCTCATTTTCAATCGAAATATAGAAAGTTATGGAGATGAAAATATGAAAAATTTAAGAGAAGAAAAACATTATGTAAACGATCCCAAAACTAGTACAATAATTGAAATTAACATATATATACTTGAAAATAAAATAAATAAATTATCCCGTTATGAAATTAAAAAATTAAAAATAGTAAAATAAAGTCACATTCTAAAAAATAAAATACGATATTCTACGTCACGTCACATTGTCCGAGTATGAGTGTTCGTGCCCGGTGACTACATATTGGTCAGCTGATGGTAAAAGAAACATGTCTCATCAGTAATTAATCCTTAATAATAAACTGTGGAGAAGACTTCGTGTTTTTTTTTGGTCTTAGAAATAATTGCTTGGCAATTCAAATATTCATCTATATTAGTAATTATACCTTGAACAAATGTTTTTAATAGTTCAATTTGCTGAGATAATTTATTTTGATTTTCTATAAGTTCAAAGACACTATCATTGTAACTGTGAATCAATTTCTTCGATAATGATATCTGTAAATTACTCTCTTGAATAATACTTCTTTTATTTTGTTGAAGTGTTTGGATAACATCTTCGTATCTGATTCCATCGTCGACGTCCAAAGTACCGAATATCCATTTGTCAATTTTACCTGCAATATTAAATAAGCCCCTCTTGCTACGTCTCTGTAGGTAAAGATTAAGATTATCATATTTTCTCTCAGCTGATTTGATGAGATAATTTGTTCTGAGTAACATGCTGTCGGCTAGGCCGTGATATGATATCATATTTCTGCTCATTGTTGAATTTACATTTTCAATGCTATTTTTAATTCTTTGAAATGTATCTTTTAAGTTAATTATTTGGTCAATTATAGGTTGTAGATCGATATAGTGTAAAAATGTATGTTTTGTATAAATTAATTTAACTTTTCCTAATTGGATAGGGAGTATGAGATTGTCGACTGCTGTCATTTGTATGTCCAAACTATGAACTACTATTATCTGAAGAATCATGTTGAGGGTTGATATGACTTGATAATGGATCTTCATTATCTTCCTGTAACAAAGATTTTATATTGGTTGGTGGTTTTCTAGCAAGGTTTTTATGATAAGTTCCCTTGGGTATTATGAGTTTTAGCCTAGATTCGTCTATAATTTTCAATTTCTCGAATTTAGGTAATTTTTTATCTCTTGCTTTAGTTTTAATAAAGGCAATTTTTTTATTGTCAAAATTAGGTGGATCGGTTCTAGCTTGGTTTAGTTTAGAGATTATTTTATCTTTTGTGTGTTCGTTGATTTGTTTTATGTTTTCGTAGATTTTCTTTGCTGTTTCTTTATGATTTTGAACATACTCTGAAATCACGAGATGATCATTTAAGTCATATGGGTTAATGTTATTGATATGTCCCTTTATGACTTCAAAAGGAGTAAATTTTGTGACGCTATGAATGCTATTAATATATCCTAATATTGCCCGTTTCGTTAATTGTTGTGTATTGAAAGATTTGTTTTCTTCTCTTAAGCATCTGAAGTGTTCGATTATAGTAGAATGGAATCGTTCGACAGGTGAGTTCGAATTACTATTCTTTGCTGTGGTGTAATGTAGTTCGATGCTATGTAGCTTACAAAAATTTTCAAGATCAAAATTCTTAAATTCGGTTCCTCGATCTGTTGTTATTTTTTCTGGAATTCCATGGTGAGATATAAAATCTATTAAATTATCAACTACAGCAACTCCTGTTAAGACTTTCATCGGATATGCTTGTCCATATCGTGAAAATGTATCAATTATCGTTAAAAATGCTTCATTTGAAATTTTCCATGTGTCCATATGTATATGTTCAAAGGGTTTTGAGGTCGTAGGTGTTAGGTTAAACTTAATGATGGGTGGTGTTCTATCATATTTATTTCTTAAGCAAATTTCGCAATTGTTAACGTATTGTTCTATGTCAGAGTTCATAGTCGGCCAATAGTATAATTTACTAAGGGAAGCTTTCATTTCATTCATGCCGCTATGACATGTTTTTCCCACATGGTAATAGTTCAATTTTTCGTTCTGTTCTTCCTGTATTTCTACGTCCGTTAGTATTTTAGTACTCTGGATGAGTTTGTACGTTGAATTCTTAAATGTTCTATGTACTACAGGAGGTAAAATGTGGGATAATAAGGGGTTGTGGAAATATAGTGCGTACGTTTGCTTTGGGTTGAGAAAATTTTTGATAAATTCAGCTATGTGAAATTCGGTGTTATTTTTTGGTAGAGTTATATATGTTCTCGTGTTATTGAAAATTTTCTCTCTTCTAGATTGTGTTTCTGAGATGTCACCTATCGTTAAAAACAGTTGGTTTTGAATGATCTCTCAGAAATTGGAATATCTAATACGGGATTTTCATGAGAAATATGGGCAGTTTCCGTACTACTTCTGTACTACTGTCATCATTGATTAGTCCATCATTGGGCGGTATTATATAGTGATTAATTATATTTATCTTAGGTCTTGTTGGATTCGTATTTGCTTTATCAATGTTAGTTGAGCATTCGCCTAAAATTTCTGTTATAGTTGAGTTGTCTAGTTGTGGAAGGGGGCCTATTCTATCTAATTCTCGCTGAACAATTTTATCGATATCACCTGTATTGTTATCTAGGGATGCTGTTTCGAAACCGTTATTTTCATTCATTCAGTACCTTTAGGATGGGATCTTCCTCCTGGTCTTTTTGAAGTTCATTCGGTTTTTTTCTCCCTTTTCCATCAACACCAATATCCAAGATGGAATTTGGCTATAAGCATCCTCAATCTTGGTCGCTGTTCGCTTTTCAATCCCTTTGATGATGTAGCCACTTATTCCGAAAGCTTATCAGATAACCGAGCAGGGGTTTCGGCGATAACATTTAAGCTCCTCACTATTGAAGATTTGCTCATCATCCATCTGTGGTTCAAACATCATAATGCTTCCCTTTAGATTAGAGCCATCTTCCACCAGAGCTTCTATGACCACCTCACTTTATTCTAGTATCACAGCCTCTTCGGCTAGTATTACTCTTACAGTTTCCTCTTGTCTGCGGTGAAGAACAACTTCCTCATCATTAACTTAGATTAGGCCACTCTTCAAGTCCAGTTGGAATCCATTCGAGCCCATAATTTCCTTTCCAACTATCACCTCGTCCTCTGTGTCTGCTACCAAAGCTGGGTGTCTAATATACGTGTTACCAATTTTTATATTTATTTCAATTTCACCATGGATTTTCACAAAGTCACCAGTAGCAGTACTTACGCAGCCTCCACCTAGATGTTTTCACATAACTATTACCTGTTTCCACATCAGGTCTAACAATAGTTTTCGTAGCTCCAGTATCCAAAAACAAACACTTGTGCTTCATGGATGCCACGCAGGCAATCTTTCTTGAAGTATTTCGGACACGAGTCGATGATCGCCTCCTCTCTTCGTTCCCACATAGTTTTTCCGCCGCAAATTGCGGTTCCATGTCCTTCTTTTCCTTACGGTGACTTACAACATGACCAGGCTGACCACAATACCAACATCGAATATCTTCCTTCTTTGCCAAAGATTCGTTCAGGTCGTTAGGCGAGTATTTGTTTCTTCAAATGGCTCCTGGGATTGGCTCTCTTCTATCCTCGGTATGCGAGATTGAATCTTGCAAGACCTCTTGAGATATTTCTGGGTATTTACCTTCCTCAACAAGTCGATCTTGTAGGTCCTGTTTCCTTTCAGTTGTCTCCTCGCCAAGCTCCTCCAATTCTCTTTTAAATTCCGAGACCTTCAACTCCATTAATTTCGACATTTTCTCCAAATGTCTTTAACTTATTTTAACAATTTCTATCCACCCCAGACCTGACACCAATTATAATGTTCTTCATTCTTATGTGGATAGAAATACACATACACACTGATTTATTTAATATAAAATAAATTCACAATTCACACACTCAAAGCTTCTCCCTTGGTCAGAGTGTAGTTCAAGCGGTACCCCAAAACGGTATATCAAATCCTTGACCAAAGCACCAGCACTGCTGTGGCTTCCTGGTTTGGCAATGCGCATGCTTCTACCTACTTGCTGAAGTAGATGTATTAGATCCCAGCTTCACTTTCTGGAAAGGGTCCCGCTACATATCTCGAATGGACTTCCAACATTGTACTGGTGCTTTTGGATGTCTTTGTGTTCCATTGCTAGCTGCGCAAATCGCACATTTCTTACACCAGTTGTGCACGTAGTTTTCCTTCCAGTTGACCTACTAAAATCGCTCCCGGAGTTTCTACAAGGTCTTAGCTAAGCCTAAATGATCTCCATTGGTCCCACCGTAGATCTCTTCCAAAATTTCAGCCCCCTTCATGTGATGTCTCCAACTCGCTTCTCAGTTCATTTACCACGGCTTCTAATTGTTCTTTTAAAACTCCAAAATTACCTAAGAACTTCTCCTCCAAACTTCGAGAATTTTATAATAATCGTTCATCAAATCTCTTTTTTAATTTTTCACTTGTTCTAATTTCTACCCTAAGCTTACTTGTACTTGCTTCAAGCTCAATTCTTGTTCTTATTTCTGTGCCACATTTATTTACTCTTGTTTCACATTGTCTTGCACTTGTTTTATATACTGTCCCATATTAACTTGCCCTTGTTTTACATTATCTTGCACTTGTCTTATATTCTGTTCCATTCTTTCGAAGTCCGACGTTCCGACAGTACGAATTGAAAAGTTTCTGGGTCTTCACCTTCCTCAACAAGTCTTTTCTGAAGTCGATATTATAGGTCCAGGTTCCTTCCATTGAGCCAAGCTCTTCCAATTCTCTTTTTAACATCCGAGACCTTCAGCTCCATTACTCGTAATTTCGGCATTTTCTCAAAATTTCCAACATTGTCTATCCACCCCATACCTGAAACTAATTGTAATGTTCTTTGTTCTTATCTGGATAGAGATTCACATACACACTGAATAATAAAGTCTATTTAGCCAATTAAGGAGAACATGATTCTGGCTCAGCTTAGATTTATTTGTTTTAAAATACATATTTGTTTCTAGATATTATTTATATACCTATTGTACATATTTTCGGAGCACTATTTTTTATACCAAATATACCTACGCGTTTTGTACAAGATATATATATATATATATCCACGTTAATAAAGTTTCCGTTCCTGATATTGTGTAACCAATCTGTCAACTGCTTTCTACTGATTTTTTAAATGTCGATCTACTGAAATAAAAATATATGATCTGGCAACACTAGCCAGAGGCGTCACATCGCCCAGTTGCTTAGGTCTGGGTAACATTACATTATTCTGCTGGTGTGTGTGGCATATTTTATTTATTTATTTAAAAATAAATCGTATTGGAACATATCAAATTAGATAAACAGAGTCTGAATAACAATATGTGTAGCATTGTTTTTTTTAGAAACTGATTTTTTTCACAAAATCAAAAAAAAATGTTTTAATAAAAGCGTAAAATAAAAATTGTATTGGTGGGAGAAATGCGCGTTGATTCTAAAATTAAATTTACTTAGAGTTTGTGTTGCATGTGTGGCGTTGGGTTGATGGTGAAGATGAAATCCTACACCGTAAAGTTCTGTCCTTCGGGTTAGCGTCCGCGAGTTAAGTTTCAATGACCGAGAAATACCTTTTTAAAAAGATTTATTTCACATTCAAGTATACAATTACAAGACAAGATTATATCTAATCTGAGAACAAGTATTACATGGCTTTTATAGTTTAACAAATGAAAGATCAGCATTTAGTTGTAATATGATCATCAGAGACGTTGTGGAGCTGTGTCTGGCTACATGACTCCTCCCCTCTAGGTTTGAAGCACGTCCTCGTGGTTCGACTTAAGGATTGATCTAGGTAATTTTCTTTCTTCTAATGGAATTTCGATGATAGCAGATGGACTTGGTCTCCTTGATGGTAGAATATTTATTTTTCTACTTATCAGGTAAATGATGGTAAAAATGATGATAAGTACGATGCAGGCAAGAGTGATTCCAAAATGTCCTTGGTGGAACTCGATTGGAAGTAATTTGGGCTCTTCATATAGGGGTATCATTTTAGTTGGATCGTCTAGGTGGAGTGGTTTGACATTTAACCTATGTTTAATTTTTGATGGTTCTTGGTGACTAGGCCATTCTTGTGAAAATGTTTTATTTGAACCTATCCATGTATACTTTTGAAACGAATACGTGCAGTCTGTGTTCCCTAGAATAGCATTACATTTTGAAATTTTAACAGACTTAAAGGATTTTGAGCAATCTTCATTGATGTCTTCTGGTTGTTTTGTACATATGATTGTGTTTCCATTCGATAGTTGAGTAAATAAAGTAAAATTATTATCAACAGTGGCAAAATTGCATTGTGATAAATCGTCTAGGCTGCAGAGGTCTTCATGTGGCACTTTTTGGCAGTACCAGAGAGAGAACGTTTTAATGCAGTCTTCGTTGGTCCATTTAGTTGATCCTTTTGAGTTGAGTGCAAATGTATGGGGTGGTATTAGGATATTGTTATGGGTACTAGGAATAGGAATTATTTTGGACAGATGGTATAATTCATTGGCCAATATAGGTATTTTCAAAGTACAAATTAGTGTTTTTGTAGTAAACATAAGATTAATTTTGGTGATCTCTAATAAAGTTGGTATGTCGGGAGCAACTTCAGTGTGGGAGTGAATCGATTTAAGATAATTGAAAATTTCTTGTAGTTCCCGTTGGTTAATCAATTCAACATTAAGTATACCTTGATTACTAAATGATATAGTTCTCAAGAGTCTCTGGATGTAATTTCTTAAGTTTCGAATCTGTTCTAGTTCTATATGAATAATTATTTCACTATTCAGTCTATCCTCTATATCAGATAGATCTTTATAAACATTTTCTGCATGTGCTTGAATTTTGAGTAGATCTTTTTGCCATCTTTCAGTTATTTGACCTGCTAGTGTATGTAGTTTGGAGATTTCAGTCATTAACTTCTCTTCGTTGGAATTTATTCTCATAAAATTATTTTTTATATCAATTAAATCATTTTGGTCTAGATTACCTGAAATATATCTAATAGCTGAACCTAAGCCATCGAACAGACTTCTTTTCTGATTTTTGTCAGGGCGGGAGTATATTCTTAATTTGTTGATATCTTCGGATAGAAGGTCAATGTCTCTTTTGTAAGTAGTTAGTAAATTAGGTTTGTCATTTTTAACTTGATTCATTATAGGTATTTGATTTAAAGATAATTTAGCATAAGTTGTTTCAATACTTTCTATACTTATTGTAAAATAAACTTTGTGGTAATTAACTTTATATTTAGCTAAGCCTAAGTCGTCTAAAATGTATCCAGGGGGGTCAATTGGTGTCAGCTGAAGTGCCTGGTTGGTGGTTGTCAGTGTCATTGTCAATCTGAAAACATTTGGTGTTTTTGATCATGTGCTTACTAATTTTCTTTCCTTTTTGTGAGATAAGAGTTTGTTCATTTGATTTGTTTGGGTCTAGAAGCACTTTCTTGTATTTAGGTTTAATCTTATTTCTAGGTTCTGTATTCAGATATACAATATCGGTCTTAGGAATTTTTCCGGTACGTTCTGTATTTACTTTTTCTAAGTGATTTGTTCGTTTCTTGAGTTGTTTTTGATATAGATCGTTATAGAAAGGGATGATCTCTTGTTTTCTGTGTTCATTGTAGTCCTGAAATATTTGCTTATCTAGGTTGATCTCATGTAGATTGAGGTTTTCATATGGGCCATAAAGTAATGAAAATGGTGTGAAATTCGTTACTGAATGAACAGATTGATTGTATATTAGGATCGCGGTGGTAAGTATATCCGTTGTACTTTCTTTTGATTTTTGCCTAAGGATACGCAATTTTTCTATTAAAGTAGAATGTGCTCTTTCTATTGGGGAATTTCCCGTATGAGCTTGAGGTGTGGTGTAGTGAACTCGAATTTGGAACATGGACATGAATTCCTTAAAAGTTTCACTAGAAAATTCTTTAGCATTGTCACATGTTATTTGTGATGGATAATTGTGATGAGAAAAGTAATGTCTTAATTTGCTAAGAATAGTTATAGAATTTGTGTCAGGAAGTTCATATGCTTGAAGATATCTGGTAAATAAATCGATTATTGTTAAGAATCGCTTATTTTCAACAAAAAATGTATCTATGTGAATTATTTCGAAAGGTCTTTTGGCTATAAGTGGACCGGAAAATGGAAATTTTCGAGGATTTCGATCGTATTTCGAAGTAAGGCATAAATCGCATTTATTAATATGATTTGTAACAAGATCCTGAATTTTTGGGAAATAGTATTGGGACTGAAGATGTTTTATTGTTTCAATTATTCCATTGTGGGTATGTGAGTGATAATCTGAGATTATCTGTATCTGTTCTTCTTTGTTAAGTATGTCCTCTAAAAACGTATTGACTTTAATGATTTTAACGTTGGGCTCAAATATTTCTGAACATTTTCTGTACGCTGATTGAATAAGGTTATCATCTGGGCAGTAGATGTAGTATGTTTTCGTAGGGTCTATTATTTCATGAAACATATTGCCTAGTACAGTTTCGTCAAGTCCTTTTCTAAATGTCAAAGTATATCTATTTTTACCAAAAGGTTTTGTGAATTCAATATCATTCTTTTCACCATATTTCAGTAGAATCTGATAATGGGTAGAATTTAAAGATTTCTCAGATATTGGAAAATTAAAAACTGGATTTTCTTGTGCTGTATGTCTGGTTTCACCTGAATCATTGTTGCTTATTTTCTCATCATCATCATTTTGTATACTGGATTGATTTGAGAAAGGGTTGGCGTTTAAAATATTATCCGCTTCACTATTTGTTATGGATAAATTGGATTCTGAGCCGAATGTTGGTAGTATTGATAAAAGGTCGGTATCTCTATCCTGATCATTTTTTATTAAGTCTAAGTTTTTCTTTGCGGTATTTGTGGGTGGCTTGACTACAATATCGCTGATGATGTTTATTTTTGGGTCTTTTCGAGCAGATTTTATAAGTGCTAAGTTTTTTCTATTGCGTCTGTTTGGTATGGTCTTATCTATAGCATTTATTTCAATTCTTGAAAGAGCATCGGCAACAAAGTTCTCTTTTCCTTTTTTATACTTGATTTCGAAATTAAATTCCTCAAGTTTAAGTTTCCATCTAATAAGTCGTTGATTCGGTTCTTTTAGTGAGTGTAACCAAACCAAAGGTTTGTGATCGGTTTCTATAACAAATTTCCTGCCAAATAAATATGGGCGGAAATGTTTACAGCTATCGATGATTGCGAGCAGTTCTTTCTCAATAGTACCATAATTTCTTTCAGCGGAGTTTAGAGTTCTCGAGTAAAATGCAATAGGGTGTGAATTTTGGGAAATAACACTACCTATAGCCACGTTGCTAGCATCTGTTGTTAAAGTGAAAGTTTTTGAAAAATCCGGGTATGCAAGAACAGGGGCGTTACAAATAATTTGTTTGCATTTTTCAAATGCATTAATATATTCCTGATCGCTCGTATTGATTTTAGTATTTTTCTTAAGGTATTTATTGATTGGGTGGGAAATTTTGGCAAAGTCTTTGATAAATTTGCGGTAATATGAAATCATACCGAGGAATGATCTTATTTGCTTTTCTGTTTTTGGAAGGGGGAATGACTGAATTGCTTCAATTTTATCTGGATTGGGTTTAATTCCATTTGGGGTGATGATATGTCCTAGAAATGCTACTTCTTTTCTAAGGAATTCGGATTTGTCTAATTGAATTTTCAAATTGTGGTTCTGAAGTTGTTGAAAAATTTGTTTAACATGAAGAATATGTTCTTGGAGTGACCTAGAGAATATAACAATATCATCCATATAAACGAAGCAGAACTTATATAGAAAGGGTCGTAAAATTGTATCCATAACCCGCTGGAATGTTGCTGGAGCATTCTTAAGACCAAATGGCATACGAGTATATTCATAATGGCCATTATCAACAGTAAAGGCTGTTTTCTCAGCAGAGTCTGGATGAATTTCTATTTGGTGGAATCCCTGGGCAAGATCTAGTGTCGAAAAGTAAACACATCTGCCAAGATTGTCGAGAATTTCATCAATTCTAGGAAGAGGGTATTTATCTTCGATGGTTTTTTCGTTCAATTTCCGGTAGTCGATGACCATACGGAATTTTCTTTTGCCGCTAGAGTCTAATTTTTTTGGAACAATCCAGACAGGAGAACTATAAGGCGAAATACTGGGTTTTATAATCTTATTGTCTAGAAGTTTCTGAATCTGATTCTGGATTTCTTCCTTAAGGTGGTACGGATACCTATATGATTTTTGATAAATAGGTTCTTCATCAATAGTTCTTATGTTGTGTTTTACCATGTGAGTAAATGATAAGTCGGAGTTCTCATTATAAAAGACGTTCTTAAATGATTTACAAAGTGATATTATCTGGCTTTTTTCTTCGGGATTGAGATGTTCGGTACGGATAAGTTTACTTATATCGATGTTATTGGTTTCACAGTTTGGATTAGATTGTTGGAATTTTGAGAGGGGTTGTACTAGAATTGGTTCGTGATAGTTTATAGCGATATGAGATAATGGTAGATCTTGTTCAATTGGAATATGAACGTATCCATCTAAAGCTGAAGTTATACATTCAGGGATAAAAATGTTATTCAAGGATATTTCCGGAAAAATTACTGGTCCGTTTTCTATAGTAACAGGAATTTTAAGAATGGGTTTATTAAGCTTTTGTTCATATGGTTTAAATAAACTAGGATTTAGTTCAAAATAAAATGGTATTCTAATATTTCCTATTTTTAAAATATGGTTACTATAATCGATTAGAGCCTTAAGAATATCAAAGTCTTGGCTACCAATAAGAGCGTCGAATCTTTCATGCCACGGTACTATAAACATATCGAAGATGTGTTCAATTCCAAACTCATTGAGTAGGGGATATTGACAACTTAGGGAACCATTATATGTAGTTTGAATAGATTTAACAGAAAATTTTGATTCGTAAATGTAATTTGAAAATAATTTAAAAGCTGGTTTCGGATTAATTATTGAATTAGTGGCTCCTGGATCGATCAAAATCTTAAGGTCCAATCCGGCAAGATAGATAAAAGGTAGTTTTGGCGATGAGTTTATATTATTAATATCTATTCCGAGGCTATTAATTAAAAATTTTCGGTATCATCGTTTTCTTCTATATTTAAATTTTGAAATTGATCATCTGTATAATCTAAGTATGTTTGTTCGTCATGTGTATAGTCATCTTCATAATTATCGTAATATTGGTTTTCATCAGCGTTGTGGTCTTGTTCAACATTAAATAGCTCTTCCACCATTACTCTGGGAGGGCCAGTTTGCTTAAAGTGATTCTGGGGTCTATTTTGGGGTCTGAATGTATGAGCGGTTGATATGCTCATTGGTGTGGGTTTGTAGTTATCATGTGGTTTCTGTTGTCTTTTAAAAACTTGAGAGTTAGAAGGGAATTGTTTGGGTGGGGTGGGCTTATTTTCCGTTGGAAATCTCTGAGGAAATTGGGGTCTGAATTGCTGGTTTTGCAGGAATTGATTTGGAATTTGATGTTGAACTTGTTGATATTGTAAAGGTTGAATTTGCATTTGTGGCTGAAACTGTTGAGGTTGATTCAACATATGAGGCCTGAATTGTTGATATTGGAAAGATGAATTTTGGGGCTTAAAATGATGAGATTGGGATAGTTGTTTAGATTGATAGTTTGGAAATTGAGATTTCGGGAGTGGACGTGATTTAGAAGTTTTTTGAGCTCTTAGGAAATTTGCGAACTCTATTTGGGATCTTTCATTATCAAGTTTCTTGCATTCGAACAGAGCATGTTCGAGGCTAGGAACAGAGATATGAAGGAGATGATCTCGATAGGGTTCTAAAAGACCTGCTTTGAATATTGCAAGGGCTTGTTCAGTATACATTTCTTCTTTTGATTTACGAACACTTGCATCATTAGTATTGATCGCTAAATGTTCTTTAAGAATTTGTAATTTGGAGATCACTTCTTCGTAAAATTCGGAAAAGGTTTGAGGATATATTTGAATCGAAATATTTAAGTCATGAGCAAGTAGCTCTTCAGATCTAGGATCGCCGAAACGTTCAGTAAGGGCTTTCTTTAGGCTTATCCAATTTTCAAAAGATTGATTGATTATGACATCCCTAGCTGGACCGGAAAGTTTAGCTTTAATTTGTTCTAGAACCAGGGTGTTGAACAATGCATTATCTTTCGTTTCCAAAAGTACAATGTATTTTTCGGATTGTCTAATAAAATATGCAAGGTCTTTCGAACCTCCCGAATATTTCGGCAGAAGGTTGTTGGCCATGCTAATTTCAAGTTGAGTGATTGGATTAGACATGTTTGATGTTTGATTGGTGGAAGAAATATTCAATTGTTTGAGTTGTTCTAATAAACTGTCCGTCTGTATAGGTGATCTAGATCGACTACGATTTTTGCTCATAAATAAATTGATTGAAAAAAAAAAATCGAGAGAAATTAATTACTTCACTATTTTTGTCTATATATAAATGATTTAAAAATCAAGCAAATCTTGCAGTGAATGTTTTGTAAAAAAAAAAAATTATTCGAAAATGAATAAAATTAATCTTATCTTATAAAAATATGTTCTCTGAAGGAACTCTATTTTTGTACTAGATTCTACAGATGAGAATTAGCCAATAAATTAAATTAAAGGAAAAATGACTCACAGGATGATGCACAGAAGGATCATTTGCCAGCTTATTCCTTGTCTCTTGGTTCACTGGAGGAACTGGAGCCTGTCTTTTCGACCTGGATTCCTCTGAAGGGTTCTGATGTAGGCCGGAGATATAACCTTTGATGCACCTCGTAATTGCACTTGGTCACTAATGTCTTTTTTAATTTTTGTTCGTGATATCGTCCGAATTTCTTGATAGAAAACAGTAAAACTATTATCGCACTGAAGGGATAACTTTATTGATTTACCGACGATATCCTGTTCGCAGCGCCAGTTAAGTTTCAATGACCGAGAAATACCTTTTTAAAAAGATTTATTTCACATTCAAGTATACAATTACAAGACAAGATTATATCTAATCTGAGAACAAGTATTACATGGCTTTTATAGTTTAACAAATGAAAGATCAGCATTTAGTTGTAATATGATCATCAGAGACGTTGTGGAGCTGTGTCTGGCTACATGACTCGCGTGTTCCCAAAGTCGGAGCGTCGGTCTCGGCACAGGCACAGATTAAAGAATCTGTGGCACAGGTGTTTTTTGTACCTATGTCTGGTGGGGATGCAATCCTACTCCTCAAGCGTGTTCCCGATGTAGAAGAGACCCACGGTCCGTGAGGAGACCGTCCGCTTCAGCAGTTTTTTTTAACTAATGTTTTTCTTCTTTATATATCTTCATTGTATTATTTTTTGATAACCTTCTTATCTAATTATATTAAACGAGCAATGCTTGTATAGGTATATATATATATATATATATATATATATATATATATATATATATATATATATATATATATATATTGATTTTGTATTCTTGACTGGATTTATAATAAATAAAAAGATGTTCTTGGGGATGCAGTCATATATTCAATAAAATTCTTTGACTGAAGCCGAGCTTTCGAGAATGTTTATTCTCTTCTTCAGGGCAAAAATCGTGAATTTAGAATAAATTAACCAAAAAGAAGAGAATAAACATTCTCGAAAGCTCGGCTTCAGTCAAAGAATTTTATTGAATATATGACTGCATCCCCAAGAACATCTTTTTATTTATATATATATATATATATATATATATATATATATATATATATATATATATATATATATAAATGATCAATTAACGACGCTTTATTATAAATTTGATATGTGTAACACCAAAGGATGCGTCCAGGTGAGGCACAATGATGACTAAGCCAATATGTGTAGAAATTTATTTTTTGATGCGGAATTTTCGGTGACAGTTTTCACCTTCATCAGCGCCTGAAGGGATTAACAAAAGTAATTGTATGGAATGTGTTTAACTATAGGTATGCTTAACTTACATAAAAATGTATTCTTATGGACCTGAATTAAGTAAAAAATCGACCTTCATAACATATAGAAATAATAAACAATTATGTATTAGATAAAAGTACCGACTTATAGAATAGAACGATTAGACGGTTGGAACATTAAACAATAAAAGATGCCATACGACACGGACAACGCGACAAACTGACTAGTGCTTGACATATTACACATTTACTAAATAAACAACAAAAGAAGAAGAAGAGAGACTGTGTTGTCATTGTCTCAAAAATTCTTAACCTATCGTGAACACCTAAAATAATAATACAAATAGTCAACATTACGACACCAAAACATTACATAGGCCAAGGGGGCTTCCTTGTTGTTATATCCTGGCATAGGAGGTATGTGTAGATGGAACTCACACCTGCTACGTCTTTCTTGAAATTCATTGAAGCTGAACAAGCCTTGATGTAACACATTTCAACGAATTTTCTTTTGGACTGGTTGTTTACCTGTTCAAGGACCTTAACACTTCCATAGTCTATGATGTGTGATGTTGAGTTGACGTGTTGGCTGAGTGCTGTTACTGTTGGTTTATGCACTGTGTCACTTTTGTGGAGAGCGATACGTTTGGATAATTTTTGGCACGATTCCCCGATGTACACCTTCTCACATCCGCCACACTTGATAGAGTAAACTGTGTCTGATTTTGACAGGGTAGGAACCTTGTCTTTAAGATTTGTGAAATATTTATTCAATCTGTTGTAGGTTGTGGAAGATACTACAATGTTGTACTTTCGTAGCATGCCTGTTATCTGGGGTGTTAAACCCACGATGAACGGTAACTTTGCGTAAGCTACTTCCACTGGGGCATCTGTTAGGGGATGTCTTGGAGGTCCTGGAAGGTGCGGAGATTGGCCAAACATCAAAAAATAAATTTCTACACATATTGGCTTAGTCATCATTGTGCCTCACCTGGACGCATCCTTTGGTGTTACACATATCAAATTTATATATATATATATATATATATATATGCAAATTTTATCTCGGAATCTGGTCTACCGATTTCGATGAAAATTCATATTTATGGGTTTTAGAGTGTATTCACATTCACAAGAAAAATCGTTTTCTGCAATTAATATTCTCATTTCACGAGTTCTACAGATTATATTTAGTATATCAAGATGAACACAATGACATCCTAGGAAAAAATAGTCCTATGGTTAACCATCCGGGTATTGATCTAGAGTTCCTCGGTTCGAATTCTGATCACCCTAGAGTTTTTTTTTAACAGAACCCATTTTTTTCAATAAATGATGTTAATATGAGCTTCTAATAATTTAATCGGAAATTTTCAATGAAAATTTGTACATATCTAATATGTTGCGACCCTTAAGGTACACATTAGCTATTTCAAGGAAGAGTTAGCAGATTTTGGTAAAAATTATCAAAGGGGTTTTCAGAGTCGAGAAATCGATTGACGATATTTTCATATTTAATTGGTGTGACCCTCGAGGTCCATCCACACTTGCTATTTCAAGAGTTTTGGTATATTTATCAGTTATATTACACATTCATATTTTTTTCGAAATCTATAACCTACGAATATGTGAACAATAGAAGCAGTATTTACCGATCGCAATACATTTTAACCAAAAATATGCACATTTTTTAATAAGTTTAAATATCTTTAGTAACTCTTATAGACCCATCTTGAATCCTGTTTCAACCGAGAAAAGCTCGATCTCCAGATGTTGCAATCTTATTTGTGTGCAATTCTTCTTTGTTGATTCTTCTTTCCATTTTTTTTATATTCGTTTCTTCTTTTTGGATTTCTTTGAAAACAATTTTATTTGATTTTATAGTTTATTTCTTCGACTAAACAATTTTGAAATTACTAGCCGAAACTGAGATTAACAGAAAAGAGTCTGCTCTATAACTACTGTTATAAAAACTTTCCATATAATCTCTGAATCGCCCTTCGATGATCATTTATATACTTTCTAGTGTAAGGTAAGCTAGATTGTGACAAAACCTCACAATTTCTTAGAATTCAAGTTACTTGATATATTAACAAAAAGTACTCTATTGGCAGGAAGCTGTAGGTATATAAATTGTCTAGCCGTACCTACCTAATATAATTTATAATCTATAGATTTAAAACATGAATTTTGATATCTGAACGTGACTTTTGATGAAATAGGTGGTACAGCTCTTATTGAACTATTAGAAAATTTGGGTGACGTGGATATAATTGATTCAGTAGAGAATCTATGATAATAAAATTGTTTCTGGGATCACCTTTACACATTTTGGCCATAGTATGGCCATAGAATATACTGCATTCTTGTAACATGCGAAAGCTGAAACTATGGTGGCCCCACATGTAAGCTGTGGCATATCCTTGTACGGTCTTGGACGCATCCGTGTAGATTTGGAGGAATTGAGGGTAGTTGGAGATGGTTTCGTGGAATACGGATTGGTCGTTGTGAGGATTTGTGTTTTTTTTAGGGTAAACAGTTAGGACTTTATTTATTGGTTTTAGGTATTTTGATTTTCCATAGAGATTGATTTAAGGCAAAGAAATATTGATCGTGTTAATAATGGCAGCGGTTGCGACATGTCTTCCTTAAAGTTAATACTTAGAGGACAAGTTCCCAAAACAATATGTCACAGCTGAGTGTGGGTTCACACTAGAAATCATTAAATTATTTTAAGTTTTTAAATGACACGGATAATTAAAGCGATGAAATTGACAGAATAAATTCATACACAATAAAACACATACACACGATTGTTAATAAATACTTTACTTATATAAAAAATAAAATATAAACCAGTTGTAAGATGGCATCAACAAATTATACTACAATAAAAGTCAACGTACGTGATGAGTCTGTGACGTATAAGCAAACTTATCATAAGAAATACTTAAATATTGCCATATAAGTTACAAAATACACTAAAATCAATAATAGTCTTCATTTTTCTCCAGCATTGGATATAACTCTAGGAGCACGATATCCAGCAAGTTGTAAGCCAGCTGTAACAGAAAAAAAAAATCTTCTTTATGTATATACAGGCTGTTAGGTAAACATGCGGCAAAAATGAAAGGAGTTATTCCTTGGCCTATTCTAAGAATATTTTGTCCTATGATGATTTTTTTTAAATCCCTTTGTTTCGAAGATACAGGGCGGATAAAATTTGCGACGATAACAACATTTTATTATCAGAAAGAGAAAGTATATTTAAATTTGCTCAATCTACCATAAATCTTCTCGTCATTGACTGCCGAACTCTTCCAAATACACCAGGGTCGTTTCTAATTGAATTACACCCAGCAATTATTACAAGTTCCTCTTTTACATCGAACTTGTAATAACAATCATGTAGTCGACTAGTCCACGTCAGGTTAGAATTTATTTTTTGGTTTTTATTTTTTAGAATTTAATTTTATTCTATTTTGGGGTTCACAATGTGAAAGTTAAGTTTTTTATTCTCGGAATTTAATTTTATTTTATTGACTAATTTTGGTTCTAGATCAGGTTTATTTTCATCTCCACAACCTTTTTTTTAAGATTGATAATGAGACTATATAGTCTCGAAACATGTCTCTTCTGTTAATTGTAATGTAATCAATATATTGTGGAGAAGACATAGAGTTTCTTTCTTTCAACACTCTAGATAAACATTACTAAATAGTGATACTACGTCTAAGTTCGCTAGCCGTCATATTGCCTTTATCGGATTTTGTGAGGACTAAGTTGGGATTGTTTTTCAGAAATTTCTTAGCTTTAAAAAGAAGGTTGCGTAGCCACGAAGACTTTTTTGAGAGTTATGCAATTCATTGGTTATTATATTTGTAGCTCTTGCTCTAATGGTACTTTTCATGATTCTGTCATCTATAATAGCCGTATGATAATCTATATCTGGTAAAAGACTTGTTACGGATATGTCTTTACCTAATATTGGTTCAATGCTAAACTTGGGCCCTAATGCAAAAAACTGTAAAACGTCTTCCGGGATTTCAACCCCACTAATATTCTTAATCCAATTCGTTTTAGTTATTAATTTACGATCTATTTTTAAAACGTGTTGGCTATCTGGTATCAAATAATTAACAATCTAATTACTCATTAACTATTGACTCATAAACAAAAGAAACGTGTAACAAACACTTACAAACGACTTACAAACGATTGCCATCAATAGAAATTGAAAAATATATTTTTTTAAAATTCGTGTTGGCTGTCGCTTATTTTGTTCTTGGTAGCGCCACCTTTTGACGATTAGATGAAACTCACGACACGATATGGTATTACTGTGTCGAATACTGTTTGACAGCGACTGCCAACACGAATTTTTTAAAAATATATATTTGAATTTCTATTGATGGCAATCTTTTATATGTCGTTTGTAAGTGTTTGTAACACTTTTCTTTTTGTTTGTGAGTCAATAGTTGATGAGTAAATTAGATTGTTAATTATTTGATACCAGATAGCCAACAATTTAAAAAATAGACCGTAACAAATATATTATACACTTTTTGAAAAAGCAGAGAGTCACAAACGCTTTCATTATTATATTTGAGACTTACAAATGATATCTGATCGTTTGAGTGTATAATATATTTGTTACGATCTCTTTTTAAAACGTATTGGCTATCTGGTATCAAATAATTAAAAATCTAATTAGTGAATTACTGAACTATTGACTCACAAACAAAAAGAAAAGTGTTACACTTACAAAACATTGCCATCAATAAAAATTTAAAAAAAAATATTTTTTTTTTTAAATTCGTGTTGGCTATCTGTTAGTCGCTCTGTTTGACATATCCGCGAGGAATAATATGACAGATGGACAATCTTAATTTCTTAATTTATAAAAAATTAATTACCTGTATATTTTTTCGGTAAATTTTTTAATAGTTATTCTTTTATTCTATACAGAGAGGAATCCAAAAAATTAAGAGATATTTAAAATTTGTCCAACCAATCTTGAGTTATAAATGATGTAACTTACACCACTTTGTTATATATATATATATATATATATATATATATATATATATATATATATGAGATATAAGATAAGAAGTAACGCTGCACTACGTGATTAACAGTTTAGTAGATATAACAGCAAAAATTGGCCAATTTCGTAAACTCTATATTTCACATCAACGTTTCGACATAATGCATGTCTTCATCAGGATGCAAAACTGTAAGGGTATTAAAAATTGACAAATTTAGAAAAATATCAGGATATACATATCAATAGTAATACTTGGACCGCTTTTTTATAAATTATATGTTAAAAATCTTTATTTCAATAGCAGCTACGAAATAATTTTGAAATATTTTGTCAAAGGACTAATTATTTATTTCCCGTTATATATATATATATATATATATATATATATATATATATATATATAAATCAATTGCTGTTCGTTAGTCTCGCTAAAACTCAAAAACGGCTTGACCGATTTGAATAATTTTTGTTTTGTTTTGTTTGCCCTAAAACAGTGGAGGTTTAAAAGAGAAAAAAAACCATAAAAACAGTTGAAAAATTATAAAATTCAAAATTGGTAATTTTGTATGGAAATCGCCTGTTTGTATTACTTTCAATAAGTTGCATAGTGGTGTACCTATCGTCTTTTGTCTAACAGATGCCAGAATAATACTTAGTTACTGTCAATCATTTCGTGAAGTTGTGTGAAATTTGTTACCTTCTTAAAATGAAAATACTATTAGTTTTGATAATGATAATAGTCGTACTTGAATGTCCGAATCGCGTTCTAAAGTTGAAAACGATTGAGAAGTTGATAGATTAGGAATTCAACGAGTTCGTGAACATCAAACAAAACAACATCGAGCACAACACAATGAACATGGACCTTGCCGATCTTTCAAGAATATCTCACCCTGTATGATCGACGGTAAGTATTTCAAGTGATATCCGAAAGACCTAATCTGACTTAATTGATGACACCATCATAGGCAATGACGGATACCCATTATATCGTCACCAATCAGTTGCGGACAATGGACGATCTATAGTTATGAAGGTCCAAGGACAAGACATTATTGTGAATAATCGTTGGAGTGTGCCATACTCGCCAATATTGTCCAAAACTTTTGAAGCTCATAGCAGTGGCGGCTTGTGGTCGAAATGAGTGATGAGGCAAATATGTAATACTGGGTAAAATGCGCCGCAGGCAAAATTTTTTTCACACTTTCAAGGTCACACCCTAATAGGGGCATAATTCCAATCAAAATTAAGTTTTATTTTCTTTACGTTAGTTGCGCCCATGTCTCGGTGTTTAGCTACCAATATTGATTTCGAAAATAAGAAAGTTACGGGATTTGATCTTTACTCAATCAGAGGTGCATTTTAGGGAAGATGTGTACCTTAGAACTAGGTCAGATATTTGTTCCATAATTTTGTGGCAATATTTGTTAAAAAAATGAAAATCTGTAAATACTTTTGTTTAGAAATGTTTGCGGTAGGATTCTTATTAATTTAAAAATAATTTAAATATGTAAAAGTAAATTATTTGCTATTCAAAAGAAAAGAAAATAATCGGTAGCATATACTAAAACAATAAAATCTTATATATATAAATAAAACAAAAAGTGGTTAACAAATAAAACAAAATTCTGAGTGAGAACATACTAATTTGTGGAAGCATCTCGACAAGCAGCATACGATAGAGGTAAAACTATCTTTCTATAAAATGATGATCCTTGATTTTTGTTTTTATTTTTTTATTGAAATTTTTGCCGTATTGCTTAAAACTGAAGTGTTTCTTATGTAAGACTTTATTCTTTTAAGTGCCCAAAAACGTCTCTCTATGGATGCCGTTGATACCGTTAGAACGAGAACAACAGCGAAGCAAATCAGTTTAAAAAGATCTGGCATGCAAGATTTTAGATCGTTTTTATGCCAATATTTAAGCATGGCATAGGGCATAGGCAGTACCACAGTTAAAACTTTCAAATCTAAAATCCAGTCATTCTTCAGACCTTTTCTCTAGTATACGGAACAATATACATGGCCAGCCAAAATAATTTATTTTTTTCTAGACTTTCTGTCAGCCAATCGTATTTTTACCAATTATTAGTAAAACCACAACTTGTCACATAGGACATTTATTTTCTTTGATAATAATCAATTTTTCATCGTTGTTTAAGTGAGAAAATGACCACGTATTAATTAAAAAAATAACAATAGCTTTACAATTTTAAATTTAAATTTAAATCGACTTTGATCCCATCTACTTGGGTACTGTATCCCAGAAGTTCCATTTGTGTATAATTATACTAAACTAACATTTAATATTGCTAGGAACCGCGAAAGAAATTTAAGTACATCATTAACACAAAGTTCAGATGAAACACCTAAGTTACCATATTTTGAAGTTTTCAATAATAATTCCTTCGCGTTATAATAACACAACAAGGAAAAAAGTAAAAAAAAACTGTGGTTGAACTAATGTAACTCTTCTTTCCCTAAATAAAGAGTTTTATTACATAAGTATTATTAAAAAGCAAACCCTACAATAATCACATTTGCATTACCATTATACACCATTTACCATAGACTTATTACCACAGAATCATAGATAAAATATTTATCACAGAAGAACTAACTATATAACATATTCTGTGTTACTACCCTGTAGCTACAGACCGTGTGTACACACTACTGCTACGGTTATCTATGTATCTCTGTCAGACGCGTTGTAATATGGAGCTGAGGCTAGCCTCAAGATGGTCCTTTTCTAGCACATTATATCCCGATCGCTAGCGCCGTGTTTTCTATCGACAGTGTTACGGTCTAGAGAGAAATAAGTGTATGCGTGATTCTGTAGGCTAGAATGAAACAAATGAATATATGATGAGGCATCTCCCATCTCCCATTTCTCGATGTATGTGGGTAGCAGTAAATTGGACAACGGTTTAATTTTTAAACTCGCGCCGAGGATAGCAATGGTCAACTGGTCAGCGTTTAAATTTTATTAACATTATTTATTTTAAATAAAAATGCAAGGCATTACGATTAAAAAATGTGATGAGGCACTGCCTCACCTGCCTCATAGGACAAGCCGCCACTGGCTCACAGCAGTGTAGAATACTGTAAGTCGGCGGAAACAAGGAACACCGGTTGAGGAACATCTACATGTATATGCTTCAGAAGCTTTGGGCCGCATCTACACTGAGCATCAAATTAAAAACGAATGCTATTATCTGCAATTGTTGTTGGTGAATGTTTTTGGTCCGATTTCGTTTCAATAGCTGAGAACAGTGAATATGGAAATACGTGTGCAACTTACCGTGAACCGTGTCAACATCAAATTCGTACATCAAATCAACATGTTTATCTTCGAATCCGAACGATTTGTGGGTCAAAAATAAGGATGATATTTCTGAAGATGTTTTGCATAATGTGCGCTGTCAATCTTTAACTCCAACCCTACAAATGATGGCAGACGTTTACAATAAACATTGTTTATGATAGAAGACATGTGTTTGTTGATGGCGAATAAGTTGTCATGTTTGGGTATGATATCACCCAAACGTCCAATGCACAATGCATTTAACCAAGAGTTTCAAAGAGAACAACAATACGACACCGAAGCATTAGCCGAAGCAGTTTGTACAAAGTACAAATGTTCCACAATTGAATCAACAACAAAAAATTGTTTACGACTCTTTGGCAGAAGCTGCGAACAGTGGAATTGGTAGAATTTATTTTCTGGCTCCAGGGGGGACCGGAAAAACTTTCTTAATTTCACTTCCTTTGGCAAAAATCCGATTCCAGAATGAAGTTGCCTAGCATTGGCTTCATCGGGAATAGCAGCAAATTTACTAGAAGGCGGACGAACTGCAAATTCTGCCTTGAAATTGCCACTGAACCCACGAGACAGCAGCTTGCAACAACGCCAAAAACAGCGCTATGACGAAAATTCCAAAGGTATGCAAATTGATCGTTCGGGACGAATGCACGATGGCCCACAAAATGTCGCTGGAGGCGCTGAACAGAACTTTGAAAGATATTGGAGACAACCAAAACATTTTCCACGATTCTGTTGTCTGGTGATTTTCACCAGACTTTTCCAGTTAATCCTCGATCAACTGTTGCTGAGGAACTAAACACTTGCTTAAAATCATGAAATTGTGGCGGCATGTGGAGACAAAGTACAATTAACGACAAACATGCGAGTGTTTTTGCAGTAAGACGATATATATATATATATATATATATATATATATATATATATATATATATATATATATAAACAAAGGCGAAAGTAAAACGCCAATAGATAGCGTTAAACTCGGCGTTAAATAGAGGTGAACAACAAATAAAGTGGCGATAAGGAAATGCGTCAACAGCTATAAATTTAAAAATCTTTTGGGGGCTGTATGCAAGTTTTGTCTAATGTAAGAATCTTGTGAGAATACAAACACTGAAAGGTGAATTCAAAGGATCTCTTTATATATGAAATAAATCTGTCTAAGAAAACAACAACTGAGAGAAATACTAGTAGAAAATGGTGAAACATATATGCGTAAAAATATTATTTAAAATAGATTTGTTGTGCTTCTTTGTCATTTGAGATACCAAAAAGAAGAGAGGTGTTAGTAAATATGTAATGTAATTAGATTAACGGGAAAGCATACATGATGTTTTCATAGAGTAAAGAGGTTAGGTTGATGGTTTGTTGTTCACCTGTATTTGGTCAGTTGCGGCTCGTGACATTTATTGCAGAGGGGGCCAACAAAATTACTAAAAGAATACAACTTGCACTTTTCCATACGACCACTGGAGATAGTGCTACGGCGCCTTACCTTTTTCGTAGTAGGTCGTTCATGTTCAATTATTGAGAGAACTAACGTTTTAAATTAATACGCACCTATGTCAAAATATGAATTTGCCTTAAATTGTACCGGCCTCCTCTAAGGAGCTGCCACTGATTTAAGTACTCTCTAATGATAATAGATGGCGAACACTTCGTTCACGATCGCGAATATATGAGGCGTCCGGTATCTCCAGATCCTAGATAAAAGTTTTTTCAGGAAATCCAAAAAACATGTATTGTCATATGCTTATTCAATATGTTTTTAATATTTGGTATATGTGAAAAGGGGGCTCTTATAATAGAATTTTTCAACAAAAACAATATCGTTTTATATAAATAAAGAAAAAAATTCATAAAAAAGTTTGGATGTAAAGAGTTTTGTTACCAAACAGTGGAATGAACGAGTTAGAAAACCTCAAGGTAAAAGCAATCAGTATGATTGTTTATTAAGCTGATGTACTATTTATTAAGAAGAAGAACTTAGCCCATCGTCATCTTCAATATTTTCTTCTTCATCATTCGAATCATCATCGTCTTCTTCGAGAGCACTGGTATTGTCGATTATGTCTATAAAAACCTAAATCTTCTTTGTGTATCAAACGTTACTAAACACTCAAAATACTTTAGAGAATTGAAGCAGTTTTGATACCGTGCGAGAATAATGTACTACTTTACTATTGGATGTACGCAGTTTTGATACCAGCATACAAGCATGGAAAGACAGAGTTTTGAAACAGTGTTTATAAAGGACTGAGGAAGTTCTGTTACGGTACTCGGATTATTATATTTAATATCCATTGAACTGAGGAACTTTTGTTTGCAGGTGATTTAAGAAACTGATAAAAGAGTTATGTAGATGGCAGCACCGATCTTACCTCATTTAAAAAAAATGGATTTAGTGAGTTTTGAAACCGGACGCCTCATATAAATTACTAATAAATAATCTATTACTTCTTGAAGCATTGGTATCAAAAAACGCTATAATACCTGTTTGTTATAATGAGGATGTTGAAGAATCTCCAACAACGTCCTACAGCCATCGTTTACTCCGGGACCCAGAGTTTTTTTCAAAATTGCTGGCACAGCACTATCAAGTTCATTAAAAGCACGAATTTTTCGTTTTTCCAAATCCTCTTTGGTTGGAGCAATGTGGCCCAAGAATACAACATCTACAAATAATTCAGAAAAGGAAAGTTGATCTATTTTCTTAGATTATTTCAAATGATTGAGATGAGACATGTTACTCACTTTCCAACAATTTAATGAGGTAAGCCAAATTCGACTGACAAAGACCAGACTTTAATTTCCGATCAATAATTATTCGACTGATTAAGTCGATTAGATTCTGAGCTACCGTGCAAATGGCGGCATACAATCTTAGACAAATATTGGGAACTTTGAATATATGCTTTACTATAAATTAAGTAATAGTTATTTTCAATATATTAAGTAATAAACTCAAAGTAATTCTTACGTAAGTAAAAGATGCATTCAACAAAACATTCAGGATTAAACGATCCACTCATTGTTTCCTTCAAGCTCTTGTATTGAACACCGAAATTGTCATTGAAAATGTGATTCCTATTAGTTTTTGGTATTGGGACATTGACTCTCAATTTCGATTCTAATGTTTCAAAGGCCTCTCCAACTTCAGCCCACTCCAATTTACTGAAACCATAAAATCCAGTCCAAAAATAATAAATCGACATGGAAAAAATCTGCAAATTCTCAAATGCCGAAATAATAACTTACTCGTTGCGAGGTTCTCGGACAGAATTCAAAAACGACGTCATAAAAGAATCCAAATGTTGTCCTTTCTCCTTACGTAATTTATAGGCCATAGATTGATAAATATTTCCAATATCTTGAATATTGCTCGCATTTGTGGCAATGTAAATGGTGAAGTCTTCTTCTGTTGTTAGGAAAGCGTACAACAAATCACTACCTCTAAGTGTGGGCTTTCGCAGCAATCTTTTAAGGAATTCCTCATATTTCGACATGCGTCTATCAACAGCCGATCCAAGCCTATATAAAAGAACAACCATCAGGCAAGACAATGAAAATCTTGAATAATTGACTAAGAATTAATTAAATCTTACTTCTTACCCTCTTTATAATTTTAGCGTGTTAAGCATATCGCAGACAGCTACCAGAGTCTACATTTATTTTTCAACATACTCTTTTAAGTAGATGAGCTCTATGAAAGTTTTCTGACATTGTTTTTAAGGAAATTGAAAAGTCACAAAAGAAGATTACTGTTTTAAAACGATATTCAAAAGTAGGCGGAATAATAGCTTTAAAACTTTAAATATGTTTTAACTAAAAGAAGATGTTGAATACGGTTGTTAGCATAGATGTCTATGGTTGTTAGAATTTAAATTCTCACGACATTTTGAAATGAAAACTCTAAAATATGTTGCAAGCCCTAGTTCTATATCGTATTCCTTACTTCCTTGATGGCAGTGGTGAGTCGCATATCTCACCTTCACCATGGAATTCAACTAATTTGGCCTTTAGAGTATAGAAATCCTGATCTTTCCGAAGTACAACCCAATGTTTTTTCGTAGCATCGTCGGAAAGAACATCAGTCCTTTCTACATTTATGTAAAAGTAAATCACTTTATTGGAAGGACTTGTCTACAACGCAATGATTATCTGTCCTGGTATTTTATTTTCAATTAAAGATTTGTACCTGATATGAAGGTATCGTTACATTCCATGTACTCAGATCCCTAAATAATGTCTTGCAATCACCCAATAAAATATCCTCTACCATTCCATTATCAACACTTTGAGGCTCCATGGAATAGAAGGCTCCCTCGACGGTTTGAGTCGTTTTGAGAGCACCTCTTATTTTACCAATACCCGTACTCAGTTTTGCTACAGCGCTCTGCATTGTTGGATCGTAATATTTCTTTGACCTCAAAAAAAACCTTATGTTAGTAGATTATAGTTTAAGGGGCGACTGTTAGAAAAACGAATTGAATTTAATTTTTAATAGCAAACTTCTTCATGTCTTCTGATATTTTAAAATAAATTCAAATTATTTTACTTACTTATTAGTTGCCAACTGTTTATTATATGTTGAAACTACTTTTGATCCACAGATGTGTGCATAGAACTAAAAAAAAATTGTATACGGCAACTCCCTAATAATCATATTCTCACCTCATTGCTATGAAAAAACTGAGGCAACCAAAATGATTCCAGTAGTGCAAATGTCAGATCGTAAGCCTTATATAGCAGCTTCGATAATCTTGTTAGTTTATCCAAGCTAAAATTTTCTTGTATGATATTTTTAAAATCATTAGATATACCCGACGGGCAATTGATAAAGTTGTAGCTATCCTTTTCCAAGTATTCTCTGTATAATTTGAGAATGTCTGCATGGAGGCTGTCTAATTGCTTCACCGAAAGATCGGGAGTGAGAAGTCGAGTATTGAATTCATCTTGAAAATACAGATCAAACACCACTTTAAATGGAATCAAAGTAGACATTTCCTCAATTGAACTCACCAACGTCTAAACAAAATTGCAAGAGGTTATCATGGTCCTGTTTTTTCAAAAACTGCATCAAGGCGTTGAGTAGGTCAACGTTATTTTTAATTTTATTCAAATTTGTTGAGAAAGATGAGTTTCCTTTATCAATTATACTGTAATTGTGTAAAAACTCAACTATTTCTTCAGGCTTGTTACTTTTAACTGTTTTCTTAGCTTTATAAGTACAAGCAAGTATTACCAAAGAATTAAGGATATTCGGATCTGCCAAAACATCCATCATTGGTAAGAAGACCCAACCAGCCAAAATTTCTCTAATCATGACAGAATAATTCCTATAAAATAAGATTCACACTCGTACGTACCGAAATTTTACAAAATCAACGAACATTACCTGCATTTCAAGTAATTATCTGGTAAAATATGTGTTAACAGGGCCGATACCAAATGTTGCAGGTAAGCAATTTCATTCTTTCTATTTGTAGCTGCAATATGAAGTCTTTTCCCCAAATATTCTACAATGACTTCATTAAATCTGGCATTCTTGAGTTTCCCAATCTGACGTATGTACAAGTAATCGTCAACATGCTTAACAGCGCATGGTACCAATTTATTGGCAATAATATTAGCAATATCAATTTCCAGTAATCTATTAACAATTGTAGCACTAGCGTATCGCAAACAATGTCTAAGTTCATTTATGAAGTCTGTATCGTCTGTGAAAGCTCTGTACCATGTGTTGACGAAATTATCAAGTATGTGCTCGTAAAACTGTAAGAAATGTGTGTCACATAAACATATTGGTCAAGGTACTTCTGAGATATAACTTACACTCTCAATGGAGGCATCAAGATCTTTCGAAATATAGAGATGTTTCCAGGGAGTAAGACTAGCACTCTGCTGGTGTCTTCTGCATGATAGATTATCACAAATACTACAAGAATGCGTCAAGGATCTTTTGATGAGAAATCTTTCACGACAAAAGCTGTTCAATCGTTGTACAAAGAAACCCGTTTTTTTCTGATACCTGATCAATAACCAAGCGAAAACATATCCTGCAATGTAGGAAATGTATATCACCAGAGCTGTAATTGAGCTAAAATAATTAAATGTGAGATGAGTTGCTCTAGGAGGACTACTTCTCTTGAAAATCAATACCTATAAAAAACTGTTAATAGTAAGCAAAATATTGTGAGTAGTATTGCTAGGTTTCTTGTGATTTTCTCTCTGACAACTAACCGAAGGATCTGAACTATTTCTTGGTATATCATTTTTATTTTTTATATTTAAAATTTTCTGTTTACATTTCAAACTTTGTCATAAATCCTAAGATTTTCAACGTCAGTGTCAAGTGTCAGTCTTGCTTTGTGTCACTATGACATGTCACATGTCACATGACACAACTATTTCAAGCAGAGACAACCTTGAAGGGCTCTAAAAATCAAAGGAAGTTTATGTTCCAAGCAAATAAGCAAATTAATAATCTGTGGCATCTGTGGCCTGTGGTAGCCTAGTGGTAGGGTAGGTTATTTACAAAATGGCAGTGTTTATGTTGGTAATTATAAATATGTATTAAACAATTTTTATTCTCTTCTCAAGTTTATTGCTTAATTCTCATGTAAAGCACAAACTTGAATGTGAATCATAACTGAGAAATGAAAAGTCTTGAATATGATTCAGAGAACAATAGCGAAAATAAAGATGAAGCAGATTCAGTCAAGGATCTGCTAATTAATAGAACGCCCCGAAAATCTAATGAAGATACTTTGAAGAAAACCAATAGACCCAATGATCTGCCAAATGGAAAGAAAATCATAGATTGTAAATTAGTTTGCATTCAGAACAAACAAGAATGTAGAAGTATCAGCCTTCCAGATTGTGCGGCTGAAAGTGTCACAGGTTTTCACGGCAATCCTGGTAATGATCCACATTGTAATACTCACTCAAAATTACTGATAAATGAAAACGAATCGCCAGAAATTCCACCTACTGATTCATGGTTCAAAACTTGGCCTGAAAGATATGATAAACTCAGAAGTGTCGATTCCAGTCCAGTTCAATCGACAGCTGCAACGCCTTCGCCAAAATCTCGAGCTAGTGATACTACAGTTCCCAAACTTGCAGAAAATAATATTGTTAAAAATAAGTTTACTCTTAACGAAGCATTACAAAACATATCATTAGCGTATAGCCCAGTTACAAAAAAACTACACTTAGTGGATTCGTCCGATCGTAGGGTAAACGATGAATCATCGTATTTAACTAACGAAATCGATGCTAGCAGTAAATGCGAGGATAAATCTCAGGAACTGACAATACAAAAAAAATCAGGTCACAAGAGGACTGAAGCTGGTTCGTTTTCAAGTACCATTTCCACACTTAGTTATATAAGTGAACCGTCTACATCTGGTAGCCTTATAGGGGTGGATGATAGATCTGTTTCCAGCTTTGATATATCAAATACTAAACCGAGAAAGAAAAGCCTGACTAATTTTATTTCAAAGTAAGCGTTCAATTATAATAATATATTGTATCTGTCATAGCTATCATATTATTTTTCAGACATGTGTTCTCTTGGAAAAGTAGCGCTCAAGAATCAACAACCGCTGGTGGTGGAGGCATTTGGAAATTTTTCGGTAAATCATCTAGTGAGAATGTATCACCACTCCATGTAGTTGCCAGCTCTACTGCCCTCATACAACATGAAAGGTAGACTACTGATAAAAATTTTCTAAATATAATCAAGTATATTATAGCAATCAGCCCACTCAGAATGTTTAGCTTATTATATATATTTAAAGTGTAAATCAGGTCAAACTCATGTTTGTTTTGTTGTCGATTGGCTCGCATGCTACTCTTTTTAATTTGGATTGAATTTTTTTTGAATGAGCTGGACGAAGTATCTGAAGCATCATTGTTGATACCAGACCTAAAAAAATATCAGTTACCTAACAATAGAAATAATCTCAAACTGAACTAGGACTATTCATGTGTTAAACAAATCTCAATCTAAAAAATATTATACTCTGTTGTGACAGAAATGATAATTGATTCAATTTCATAATTTTTGGCTTAGTCTAAATATATTCAGACTTTGTTATGCAGAATCTTCTAACTTTATCTATCTTTTTTCATCTGATAAATATATAATTGGAAGAAAATAATGTCAAGTGTGAAGTGGGCGGCATATTATGTCTATGATGTATTTGTTTGAGAAACATTTTTTTCTCGTAGACCTTCCAATTTACCCGCAAAAACATTTGAAGAGGAACAAAGACACCGAGACGAGTACAAGGCCATTGTCCTGGCCGCCAAAAGAAAGGAGGCTCAAACAACGGCGGCCAAGCAGAGGCAACAGAAAATTCAACTAAAGTTGGAGGAACAACAAGCGGCCTCCACGAAACACTTCATTCAAAATGTCTTACCAAATTGGGAAATAATGTGAGTATCATCAATATACGTCCTGGCGTTTACATAAACGAAATTTCGGTTATTTAATGTTCGGAAATGTTTTTTTCTCAAACTCTCAAATTTGTCGTAATAGCCGAAAGCTTATTGTCGAAAATATGATTAATTTAAACCCGAGTACTTTTAATTGTATACATGAACTGCTCAGCAATCCAACATTTTAAATATATCCCAGATATGAAACATTTCTTTCAACTTACAACTATCTAAAAACCTATTCAATGATTTTTGTTATCGTATGTTGGGTTTTGTATATGTAAAAAATGTCTACTGATCTTGATGCTTGCTGTACTAAACATCTATATGTATATGAGCATCTAAAATTTACATCAGAAAAATGTGTTATATCGATCTGTATTATCTCTATAATGCGCTTAGCCTTTATACGTACTCTCTACACACCTTTGATTTTATATTATTATATTATTTCCAAAGCTTTCCTACATTTTCTCATAAGCACAACTAGGACAACCTTAGAACGTCGTGTGCCCAGCAAGACACACCTTGGATACTCTTTTTGGTCCCGATTGTTTTCTACATTGGAAATGAAAAGTGGTTTGTGGGAATTGAGGGCTTTCCCCATATGATCAAGGTTTTGGCAATTTACTGTGACGCCGTTCGGTCAATGAAAGCGGTTATGTATTGGTGTGGCAAACCTGTATAGTATGGCCTTCTCACCAAGGTCTGTTTTGTAAGAGTTTTCAGAGTGCATATGTGCCTCTGACAAGACATGTCGTCTACGTAGCTTGGGCCAACGGCTTAACGTGTCTTCCGAAACACGGAATCGGAAAAATCCTATTGGTGTTGCCGAAAATCGAACCCGAATCTATTGGTGGTAGGCCAATACCCTACCTACTGAGTCACGATTGCTCACCTGTATAGTATATTTGAACGAGGTAATCGAGGTAGGAAAAACCTAATTTCACATGGTTTGTAAACCATCCATCCATCCATGTGTACATGGCATTCCTAACCTATTGTATAGTCTCTACTGTTTTTTTCTCCTATTCTCAAATACACCTTGTATCAAACAAAACTGATTTTATGTAATAAATGTCAAGAACTAAAAAATATTAATCATTACTGTCACATTATAACTTATAACCCGCGATGAAATCAAACGATTGTGTTGATTCTTCCATGGAAGAAAGTGGTTATAAAAGTAGTCATCTGTGTTGTCGAAATAGACAGAAAGATAAGAGAAAGTCATCGGGAACCAGAAATAGAAAAAGGCGTTTTTCCGAAAAGTTCTTTCAGGAAGCTGATGAGAATACTGGAATTGATAAACGTAATCAATCTGAAGGAGACTTCTGTGAATTGAAGAATGTAACTACGAGAAGAGGCGGATTCAATACGAAATTCTCAGTTGGTGAAGAAATTGATCCTAGCATGGAAAATTATGGCTTTGACGATTTTAATACTTTTGAAGAGGTTATTGTGAAAAAAATTAACCAGAAACATAGGAAAACTGTGGGTGGTGTTGATTTCGTGCTTTTAAGTAAAAATGATGCTAATAATGCCAGTTCAGTTGCTAATTACTCCAAACCAAAGTCACTTAGAAGATCTAATAGGCTAAAAAAAGTCGATACATACTTTGTTAATGACAACTTGTCAGTTTCTTTTGATAATAAATTGGCATGTTGTACAGTGGAGGAAAATGTTGTAAGCTCTTTTTCACTTGCAGCTAATACCGTAGAGAATGAAATAATGATGACTGTAGAAGATGGAGAAAAGAATCAAACTTCAGTTTATGAAGAAAATCAAGAGTACATTGAAGAGATATATTTAAACAAAACTGTAACTTATGTCAAAACAATGCTTGAAACTATTTATGAGACTGGTCGAAAAAAAACAATGAGTAAGAGGAAATACAAACGTTTGATTAATTTCGCTGACTCTTACAGTGAAAGTAGAAGACAAAAACGAATTGCGAAAGCCAATAAAATTACAAGTGCTATAGATTGGGAAGGGCTATCTTCTAGAATTTATTTATAATGAATTTATCCGCTTTTTTAATGTGTTCATTTTATTTAATAAAAAACCTTAACACTTTAAAACATTGATTTTTCTTCCTATAAAAATTGAGATGACTTTTATTACTAACGGGTTAATTTCTTTGAAGGTCGAAATGTTGAAACCCATGTGATTTTGATCTGCCCCTCGTGGGCGCCTCTGCGAATGAGGGTATTTGATTCTCAGATACTGAGCCAAGGGGGATTTCCAGGCTTTTCTTGAACGCCTAAGGAGCAGATAAAGGAAAAGAAGGCTAAAAATGGGCTCGGTGCTGAAGCTCTGTGTTTGAGCTTACTTAGAACTCGGACAAGGCCAACCTGAATCTAGTTTAGGTACGGTCATAACCATGCCGTCATGATGGGACTGTTTGGTTACCTGATATTCAAGGACCTAATATATATTTTTTTTAAATTGATTATTCTCTAGTTTTAGTTCAGTTTCTTTATTACAAACTACAAGATGGCCCAGTTGTACAAAAGACAAGTAGGTTACCACCAGAGCATTTATTGTGGTCATATGACGTATATGACCATAATATAAACGGCTGGTTAACGTAAATTTACTTTTTTAACTTCGCCATATATGCTTTTACTATGCCAAATTTTATATTCCGCCGTGGTCGTATTATCCTTAAGATGGGGTCCCAATAATTCGCATCAGGTATATACATAATTCCGTATCGCATTTCAGGCATACAAACAAGAAAACACTCGACCTATGGTGGCAAGGTCTTCCTTCGAGCATTAGAGGCAAAGTGTGGCGCTTGGCCATCGGCAACGAATTAAATCTAACACCGCAATTATACGAGATATGTCTTTGTCGTGCTCAAAATCGTCTAAATAGTCCCGAGCCACCACAATGTGACTCAGATGTGGATCAGGAGAGCAGTATGGATGTCATACAACTGGATATATCCCGAACATTTCCAAACTTATGCATATTCCAAGAAGGTGGTCCCTATTCGGAAACCTTGCACTCGCTGCTAGCAGCTTATGTTTGCTATCGACCCGATGTGGGATACGTGCAAGGCATGTCATACATTGCCGCCATTTTGATATTGAATATGGAGCAATTTGATGCCTTCATCTGTTTTGCCAATCTGCTTAATCAACCGCTACATTTGTCGGCATTTACATTAAATCAAACTCAGATGCAAGCCTATTATAATGCCTACAATAAAGTGTTTGCTTACAATTTGCCAAAGTTGCATTTCCATTTTGAAAAATCCGGCTTGACACCAGATCTCTATCTTCACGATTGGATCTACACTATATTTGCCAAGGCAATGCCATTGGATATTGCGTGCAGAGTTTGGGATATCTTTTTAAGAGATGGTTATGAATTTATCTTCCGCACTGCTCTAGGTAAGCTAAAACTCATTATGTTTATTAAATGTTTGCAAAGTTGTGTCGTATAGGCGGAGATATGTTTTTTTTTGTTTCTTATATTGTTGTTTTCGTCCGCCAGGTATTCTCCATATGAACCAAGACATTCTCATAGAGATGGACTTTTTGCTTGGCGCTCAGTTCCTCACTCGATTACCGGACGATATGTCTTCTGATCAATTGTTCAAGAGCATACAATTGGTAAGCACCAATGTTGGAAAACAAACTTTCACTCAAATTTTCGATAAGTGTCTTTTATCTTTAACAAAGTTATGTAGTTAGTAAAAAGTGGTTAAAGTTAAAAGTATAATAAAACGAACGCATTGGAATTGAACTCCATTTTAGCTTTATAGACTCATTTGTAGGATGTGGGGCTATATATGATGTATATAGAAGAAATAATCATTCCTTGGTAAGATTTACAGAAAAAAAAGATTATGAGTTTTATTTCTTCTGTAAAATTTATCTTTCTCCGTCCAAAAATAAACAGATAAATTTTGGGTGCTTTTTAAATGTGTTTCAAACTGTTCAGTCTTTATATATACCTACCTACATACTATATTGGTATTGATAATAATTTTTATTCTGATTTTAATTTATATGCTTTTGCCGTGTAGTTATGATCTTATAATAATATATTGAATCTCATAATATAATTAAGCGAATATGATAAATTTCATATAAAGTTTTCAATTTTTTTTGCTAAAACTAACTGAATTGTAGCAAAAAAAGTTGCGCATGTGTAGATTGTTATTTTGGTTGGTGTAAAAGACATAAAAATTGAAAATTTATACTTTAACTAAAATTGATATTATATTTTTGTATAAAATGATTATATTTATTTATACCTATTTATTCAATATTTTGGCATTTCTGCGATTCCTACGGTTTGTGATACATACTTTATTTTTTATTTGAACTTGTAACATCTTCCATATTAATAAATTTCATCTATAATTTTATGTTATCATAAATCCAATGTATTGTAGAAAAAATGCCTTAGTAAAATGGCAAATTTCCATGACAAATTACCTCTTTTTCTTTCTTCGCAAGAAAATCCTGTTGAAATAAAGTTTAGTCCATAAAAAATTGAATTTTGTATGACAGAAAACATTCTGATAATTGATCTTTCAATTTAAATGTATTATGAGGTGTCTTGTAAGTTTAAATCCAAGTTTTCGTTAATGGGGGAAAGGGCCGCGTTTTTTGCAAAAATAAATCCTAAACGTTACGTTGAACGATGAAATTATTATTGATATATTTTTAACAATCATCTCGTTTATACATTTTCTATAATTTTTGTTCAAAACTTTTTCCACATAGTTTAATAACTTTGGAAATAAAATTACTCGAAAAGATGCAGCGAAGAAATTACTATCTGCATTAGATTTTTATTTATTGCATGATGCATTTTTCAGATTCATTTACTTCTTATGATCCGCAAACAAAATTTCAAAGCTTTGAAAATCATTCTTCCTGTTCCAAACAAATATAATTGTGGAACTTTGTCCCTGACACTTTCGATTGATATATTATCCTTTCTTCATTTTTCTCTCGGTTAAGTTTAAGAATTACGGCCGATATGGTGCTAAGAATGTACATGGTTATTGGCATTCATTGGTTATATTTGCGTACCCCCTACAGTTTAATAGAAATAGAATTTATTTCAGTATAGGTACATCCTTATACTTATTTACAGATCTCATAAAGGATAATTTACTACACAGCAAGCATACTTTAGCACTAACAATTTCTTACTTCAGTGCAACAAAATACACGTTTTCTTGTTTTCTTGTTTCAGGTGCTCTTTAAAGCATTTTTTTGAGGTATCACATTTTTTATATATTTGAGAACAGAGTTATGTTCATTTAAGCCTTTATAAAACATTGAGTTCATAGCCCTATTGGTAAGCATTCTACCTAGATAAAAATCATCGTGACATCTTGTTCTGTATTCATGTATTTCTTTACTAAACACAGCAAAGGGCATTAAGCCCTTCAATAGCTTAAAAATTATATAAAAAATATAATAGTTATGTCACTGATTTACATGTAAAGCGAATTTGCATTTTTTTTTTCAACATACAACCTTCACAGTTTTGTTTGTACGCAAATAAAACCAATAACTGTACGTTCAGTGTATGAAGCAATGTTCATTTCATTTCCAAATAATTTATGAAAATGTTTTCATTATTTGGACTTTTCTCCGATGTCCCCTTTTATTTATTTATCCTTTGGTAATAAAAAAATCGAATGTTTTTTGCATATTATCACATTATCAAGGTAATTATATGCTAAATGAGAAAGTTTCAATAAGTAAACGAAACTAAAGTACCAAGCACCGATGTTACAATTTGTTTAAGATGGTGAATAACGCGACCTCTCCCCTGAATTGAAAACCTGGATTTACACAAATACAAAGAAAAATCTTTTATCAGGTTTTTTATTTTATGGTCCTATTTTGGAGTACTGGCGGTAGTGAAGTGATATCAATTTAAAGATTTGTAAATTAGTGAAACAGTCTTTGTATTGTGCCAAAATATACATTCATTTTGAGCCTCTCTTTCATGAGAACATTACAAAAAAAATTCTCTCGAACAAAACCTCCATGTTTTTCTTTAATAAAACTATTTAAGAGGTACTTTGTTTTCTAGCTTTAAGTTTAATCTAACGTATATGTGATATTTATAATACTGCAAAATTATTATTTTTACATTTTATCGTCGTGTTATTTGAGAAAAGAATCTATTGCCAATTTAATAGAAACGCTTGAAAATGAAAATAAAAATTGCAAAAACATAAATACACAATACGATCTTTTCCTATGTTGATAATAGCTTTGTATACATTTTACTTTAAATAAAGATTATTTTTAAACCCGGGAATATATTATTCATAGCAGACGCTAAGATGATATATGTAAATAAAACCAAAAAGATGTTAAATATAAATATTTTAATTAAGGTCTCTATCTTCTAAGTATTTATACTCAAAGGTGAATCCTTCTTTCTTTCTTTGTCCCCACTTTTCATAATCGAAGTAAATATAGGTTCCCTAGAAGAAAAAAACAAAACATTAGAGCTCGAATAAAATAACATACTAACAACTGTCTGCCCTATACACTATACACACGGTATTCGATGTAGGTCAGTCATAGAAGTTTTGAGAAACTACTCAAATTCTAGTTCTGAAAGTTGTATATTCCGAAAAAAAGATCAAAGAAACCAGCACCTTCTTCTTGAACAAATTCCATCAACTTAAATGGAGCATATTCAACCGTATTCATAATCAATCTTAGTTCGGTACTAGCATAGTAGAAAATATACTAGTAGATTCACTCAGCCAAAACCCTTTGATCTTTTAATGCCACTTTTTTGTCACGGCACGCGATCACCGTTGTAGATGAGTATAGCCGAATTGCTTCCTATCACAGCAGACTGCGGCCAACAAAGCGAAGTATGACAATCGCAGAGATGTGTTTAGGTAAAGGTGGGTACACACTAGAATAAAGAATATCTTTTGATCATCGAGTGGGAAACTATCCCATTCAATCTGCTTTTTTATTATCAATATAATAATATTGATGATTTATAAGTAATAATCATCCGTAATTCCTTGAAAATTTCTCGGCTTGAGACACCCAACAGCAACTCAAAGTTTTGCACTCTTTTTCGCCAGTCCGACACTGTTCTAACAAGTGCAAACGGTACGCATGCTGCCAACAGACGGAAAATATTTGGGAAAGTGAAACTACTAGGTTATTTATATTATGGTACTAGTTTAGTTTGTTATTTTCTTTTACAACGATAATATCAAACAAGGCAGTTTTAGTATCACTAGTACATAGCTAAGAATGATTATGAATAGCTACTGCTGATTGAGTTTGCATTCCATCATATTTATTTTAGTTATTTGTAGTAGACAAAATTATCACAAATTTCTAATACTGTAAAAAGTCGAGAAAACAAAAATTGTTATATTCGAGTATTTTAAGGTGGCTAAGCAATGACAATTATTACAATGGTTCGGAATCTTTTACATTATTCGAAAGCTTAAATATAACTTTCTGTAAATAGTTTTTGAAAATTAAAAAATCATGTTATAAAGAGACTAGATTACTAGATGATACCAACGACTTCGTACGCCCGTTGATAAATCAAATAACATATTATTATAATTATTGTACCTAATATGAAGATCCGCACAAAGAGGAGAAGGCCGATCATTTTTTGATAATCCCAAGAGCTGTTACGCTATGTGCAATAGGGTGCAGTCAGAAAAAAATTGGAAGCGTTCGAGTGGTCAAGATTGTAAGCGCTCCGCTTACCATTTTCAAGACGAAAGCTACCAGCTGGCTAAAATTTTTGATTATAACTGAACCAATCAAATTTTTTTACCAGCCAGCTGGTATGTTTCAACTCGAAAACGGTATCTGGTTCTGTGTCAATGTAACACCATTTTAACCTTAAAAATTATCAATTTACAGAAATGATGATTTTGAGATCATTTACAACAACGTTTTGTTGACCAAATGTCAAATTTCTGGTAAATGATTGGTGCAATAGTAAGTTCGGCTAGTTTCGTTAAACACAAGGACTGTTGTGTTTTGTATCTCCAAATAATCATAAGACAGTAATCGTAAATGTGAAACGCTATTCCTATTGCCGGTTTGGCGGGTGTGTCGTTAGCAAAATTTAGGTCGATAAACCAACCGGTCTAAAATTTTGAAGGCACATTCTAAGAAGCTTTAAATACAATCTGCTGCTTTAACGAAATGTAAATTTTTGGTTTTATTGCTAAGCTCCCATAAAGGGATCATACAATATTTTATTTCTGCGTTGCGTCCAGAAGGGACAACTCATGTGATAAATAACCGTCTTTGTTGCTTAACATTATATATGAAATTAGTTATAATTTATTTTACCGATATCTTGTATATTTTATCACGTGTCTATCTGGGTCAAACAGAAAGATTGACTTTTTTTTAAACTGTTGAAATATTATCCCTTGTTCTTAAATGTATTAAGTCACCCCTTTTTTTTTTTTTAGTGAATGAAAAAATCTTGAATGTTTTTTTCAGTTAGGAGATGGAACAATAAAGTTAGTAATCTACCTACCGAACGGAAGTAAATGTATCTCCACATTTTTACTTGTCTCAAAACGTCAAATAGGCTACTCAGCGTGATTCATCCTTTCATTTTTATCTATATGTTGAATTCATAAGGTTGTAATTTTTTTTTCAAAACAAATTAATTAGCTAAAATTAAAAAACCAACACGAAGTTCTAAACTCTTTTATTTGGGGTACAGTGTTGGCATATCCTGTAAAACAGAAATGAAAAATATAGTTTTTTTCTTATTTCTTGTAATAATTGTAAATTTCAATCGTTATCTGTATTCAACGAAAATGTATTGAACCGTTTGAGTATGAGCCTATGAGGAATTAATCAAATACTTATTTATATTAAGAGCAAAACACTAATATAAATAAATATATAAAGAAGTTGTGGTGGAAACCTATAAAAAATTTAACTTCTAAAAAATATAACTTTAAAAGATTGATGTACAAAGGATCGCAATAATCATTTGATTTGAGCTAATCGCACTATCTTCGTCACTGGTTTTTCAAAATATTATCAATTTGATATAAAATTGCAAATAGTTCTTACATATGTACAAATTTTGATTTAGTTGTGTGTTAATCAAATGAAATATCAGAAAAAAATCTATATTTTTTAACTATCTTGAAATCAGAAAATTTGTGTACTGGAGTGTTACTCTGTAACTCAAAAAATAGATATTCTCCTCTTTTTTTCATCGTTCCGTATGATTTCGATTGCGTCCCATCATTCTTGGATTGCAATAACACTGAAAAGCGAGCTCTTTTGCACCTTACAGACATATCTACGTCATCCTCTATCATTCTCTACGTCTCTATTGTAGGACATAGGTTAGGTTAGATTAGCGAGAGCCGATGGTAGAACAACCTTCAAATCTCACTATCGCTTTATAATATGCTTACGGAGTACCCACCCGTTTTCAGTTTTAGTGACATCCACTTTCGACTGATACCACAAATTATAGGATTTTCAATGTTAACCTGTACATAGTACATTACTATTAACTATTACTACTCATACCACCCACCTGTTCATACTCCTCGTTGATGATTTTCGGCTCCTCATGCCTCTGAAACCACATCATGTACTTGGTGTGGAATCGCCAGCTTTGCTTCTTGAGCGCTTTAGCGGCCAGGTACTGCGCCTTTGTGCCCTCCATATAATAGAAGACAAAGAACAACGTTTCAGTCGCCAATCGCTGATAGAATTCCAAACTATCTGAATGCGCCAATGGCGTTTGTATATAATATGAAGGCGTTGTACACGGATTCCGAGGCAAATAAGTGCGAATGCGTTCTGAATCTGATGGGTGAGGCATATGATAGAAGGCGGCTTCCATAAGCTTGAATTGTGTCTGATGTTCCTGTTGCAGGGGCACTGCACCCAAAGGTGCTACCCCCAATAGGGGTGGAATGTGTGCTTCGGAAAAACCGCCGTGATTTTGCGTTTTGCTGTTTGGCTCAAGTATCACTTGGTTGCTGTTCTGATTCTGCAGACCGGCCTGATCAATCACTTGTTGCGCCATTGACTTCAACGAAGTCATACCGTCAGAGATCTGGGAGAAGGGGAATATATATTTCACTAAAAGCCAGCAATGTATTTTGCGAAGTCAATTCAAAATTCGAGAAAACCTGTAAAATTTCTGCTAAATAATAAAAGTATATCCTGACAACTGGGTTATAGCACACATAAATCACAAAGACAGTGAGAAATACGATTAAATTTATTTAAAGTATTTCGCAAATAATATTTCCTGAGCATTTTTCTATTACCTCAAAGATGACAGGTAATATAAAAATAATGGTATGCCGATATGCATCTGAAGAGTACCCGATACATGAGCACGACTCGAACATCGTTTTTACTAAACTTCGGGTAGTCGGCAATCACGAACTTGAGCTCATAAGTCTGCATACTATTGTTTTTATATTATGTGTTGAAAGAGCATTGTGAAAGTAAATGGCTCTATTCGTTACTGATATTTTAAGCTCAATGTGAACATTTGCTCTTTTTTATCAATCAGTAACGAATCAGCCAATAGGTATGCTAACTTTTTTGTTATTTCATCATTTATGAACTATCATCAGAACAAATAAAATATTATGGTTTCTAATATATATATATATATATATATATATATATATATATATATATATATATATATATATATATATATATATATATATATATATGAAAGAATATAACAATAAAAAAAATTGTAGTATAGCCATAGAAAATTTGCGGGAGTAATTAACATTCAATCAGCTGTTTTGAAACAAACTTAAAATGTGATAAAAATTGGGAGTATTTAAATTAATTTTGCCCAGAAATGTCATTTTGGTGACGGTTACCATAGGCTCCTCCCACGAGTCTCAAAAACGCTCTTCATCAACTTTTATTTGGTCTCTTCAACCTGCCCATACACGGTTCAACATTTACCTAGACTCGGCCAAGTTGAGGGCCATGTCCGAGTGTGTATGGGCCCCATTAGGAAAAAACGTACCGTATCTACCCCACTGGTCACTGAATATTAATATAGATTTTATTACACCTCCACTTTTTCTTTCAGTTTAATATGGAACCAATTTTCTATATTACACATCTTTCATGTTTTATTTGTTCTGACAAAATTTCAAGACCAATGAAATAACAAGGATATTATTTTTTTAAATCTTTCACAGCGTTATATCGAAATTAAGGAGACGGGAAATGCCCAGGAAATATTATTTGTACATTGAGGAGCAGTACAGTCTGTCGTCACCTCTGAAACTTTTTTTATAAATATTACAAAAATATTGAATATGAAAACTGTAGGGTTTTATTTCAACTCTTCAATGCCTCAAGTTTTATTATTTTTAATTTGACACCTTATATATTATTGAATTTTTGGATTTAAAGTAAAATTTTAAGCTGATTTCATGTAGCATACCGTATACCAATGTTCAACTGATTCAAAGAATAAGTAATATTAATCAAAACTGGCTGTACGATAGGGTAAGTACCACAATCATGGTGCCCATCAGCAATTAGCAACTCAAGATAGCTTCTAAAAAGTTGAGAGAGGAATGTGAAATCCATTTTGCTTTTTGATAGGGTTTTCTCACTGAACTGGTGCAAGAGTAGACAAATTAATAATTTACAACTGTTCATTATACCATTACCTATAACTTCTGTGATAAAATACTATATATGAAACTTTATTATAGTCCAATATTATACACGGTGTATAAATAAAACTTAGCCAAAAGCCATTAAAGGAAACCCTACATTATTCATTTTTTTAACTTGTAAAATAAAGAAGTTACGGGGACGATGACTGACTTTGGGTCCTCACTGTAACCAGTTGCATTTTACATCAAAGGTGTACTAATATTCCGGAAATTTTCAACATTGCCAAATCACAATTAATTATAATAATTTAATTATCTGTCATAGATTGTTATTATTTCTCCTGTCACATTCATCTCTCGAAATAAACGACATAAATAAAAATAATTTCTCGAACATTATTACGATTGGCTTGATGATACAGGTACAAACATAACAAACACAATAGGCAACAGATTAGGCATCTCTCTAAAATTTCATTATTACAACTATGATGCAAATCCCCTAGGTGGTAACGTAGACTCGTTGCTTATTTAAGTAGACTTTACATAGAGAAACCGTATCTACAAAAATAGCATGACTAACTTTTTTAGACTATTAAATTAAAACTTAATTTTCACCCTCTATGTAATGTTTACGCAGACGTCCGCCAGAATCTACTTAATATTACATATTCAGCAGGTTTTTAAGATTTAGTAGATTTTTTAAATGGCTTGATCTGATGAGACTAACCTTTTCATTCGTTCCTCCATTAGCAATAATAACATGTGATGCATCTGTTGTATTATTCAGTGGTGAGGATTCTTTACTGTTATTTGGTTCCGGACTTATGCAATTACTTTGTACATGTTGTTGTTGGAGCGGTTCGATAAATGATTTTTGAGTTGGATTTGTTGAATTTTGCGTTCCCTATAATTAAATAGAAATGATTGAATATATATATGAGTGCTTAAACCTCGGCCCAGTGCACACTTTTCTCTCTCTCTCACTCTCTCTCTATTATGGAATGAAATAAATAGAACAAATTATAATCACAATAAAGTGAACAATTCTCTTAAAAATCATAAAAGATGATAGATATTATTATTTAATATCTATTAGACATGATGCGCAGAGATGAATATTACTCGGAAGGAGTCTTAAAGAGATGGAAATAATGGTAAGGAATCCGTGTAGTATATTGATAACTGTCACAATTTTCGTTAGAAAACCTGTTTAGGTGAAGATTAGCAGCCTACTTTCTTTGAAAGTATATACCAAATCTTAAATATTCATCAAAATTGTTCTCCTATTCTCTTAACGAAGGTTCGCAACTTGCAATACATAGGTACTCTATTCGTAGTTAGAATCTACGCTGGTTCTTGACGATCAAATTTAGATGAGTCAACTAGTACTTCTTTGAGAAAAATATCTCTAACATCAAATGAAAATATGAATAATGAATAAAATCTCCTCTTGCTCTGATAAAATAGACCTTGTCAAGTCTGAGACTAGTGATGGTGGATTTTGAGCCTTGACAGGTGAACTGCTAGAAAAATCTTCAATTTTACGGAACACCTGTTCAATCTCCTGTATTGCGACTACGGTATGCTATGGCGATAAAACCTGGTTTCGATCGTTCTTCCATTTAAATCGCACCTACATGAACCATTTCATAGCCAAATCGGGAACAGAACAATCAGACTTCACCAGCTCAATAGCCAATTCTTCGTGTGTGAAACATACGCAATCTTAAGATGGGTACGTTGTGGACCCGTCGCTTTGTTTTTCGTTTTACAAAAAATATTTGTCGCATCACAAAGTTGTTGAAACAACTGAATTTTATTAAGCATTGTAGTTTCTTAATTGGTTCATGCGTACATTGTTTAGAGTCTTTACCCTATATCATAAGATCCACGTACCCTTGAAACCATTACAATTGACAAATCAAGTCGCTGAGCAACAATTCATTTGCTCTAGCAACTTTACAAAACAATTACATGCTCGGTTCTCCTTAGCGTATTATTAATTTGAAACCCTTTGAAGCTAACCAAATCACAGAAATCCAATCTAGTTCAAACTATTTCAGAAACCAATGTTTCTGTCAATATTGAGTTGCCATACTTTGAAGGTAATGTGCACTTCTGATAACTTTATAATCATTTTTAATTTTGATAAAGTTTTGTTCACTTTTGGAGAAAAATAATTAAAAATTGTGAATTGGGCCGATTTCTATACACTCAGGTATATATTATAATAAAATAGTACGTATCAATTTTTCAATTGACTAATAATTATGTGTATGTGAACTTACTAATGCTAACGAGGGATTCATATGAACTGAAGAATTAATGGCATTGGATGTAGTATTATGGGATTGAACTTGACTAACGTTGGTTATCACAGATGATGGATTGGTGTTGGTGTCTCCGCTTGCTGTAATGAAAACTCAGTTTTTATATGTTCATCCCTCAAAATGAGATTCAAAATACAGTAGAATAACAATAATTTTAGCCCTACTAGGTCCCTAGTTCAATAAAGATATTTTATATGAGAAAAGTTCAAAGAGGACTGGCTACCACTGACGTAGAAAGGGTTCTTCCTGAATATATGCCCCGTTATAACCCCTGTTTCAAAGATCAATTTGAGTTGTCAATGCACGATACATATTAAGACAACCTTTATAGAATGTATACTTGAAATTTAAGACCCGATTTTCGAGATAAATCTTTTACAACACTTGTACAAAATTGTTCAATGGCTCTTATAGAACCTTCCCGAAGTTGGAGTAGTATTTGTTATTTTTCTACTAAACTTTTGCCATTGCTCCATTTTATGTAAACCGATTCTCGAAGTGACTGTAGTTTTTTAAACTACTTACTCTCTTTAATTTTCCAGTGAGCTACCCTAACGGAACTGTTGATTTGGATGAATTAAAACTGTCTAGACATCCGTAGTATCAGATCAGTTTTAAAGTAAATGTAATTTAATAGTATAAATGATGCATTAAACATCACCAGGGAAAATCTTCACATACGACCGAGTTGAACAATCGGATATAGAATTCAAATTCAGATACATATTTGCACATGCAAATTATGGAAGAATCAAATTTTTGGAGCTTTCCTAGAAACAAATGCATACATTTTTATCAGTTCTTATGTATATATTTTAAATTGCTTGGCTATCTTCATTTTAGAATTCACCTAAATAAAACCTGGGAAAATGTTAAACAATGAATCAACATGAATACAAATCTTATCAAAAATGAACAATCAATTTTCGACTCAGTCAGCAAAATGACGATATCACAGAATAAATAAGTGAGAAATGTACACGAAGCACTTTTTAGGTATATTGGAATTTTATTAGAACATGCGAGTTTTATGTAAGCAAGTTCTAGAATGAGCTTGTTAAAAACAGTTTTAAACTGCACTTCAAGAAGTGCTAATCCATGTCCTCAAGTAAGTACCCGAACAATATTAGTTGATAATACGTTGTAGAATACAGGAATAGCAACAAGAATAAATGTTTAAAAAACGGTCGAGTGAAAGTTGGGTTTCGGTGGAAAAGGTTCTGTAAACTTTGATAGAACCTATTGATATTTTGTGTTTTTTACGCTCAGCATTTTCGGAGATAAGAAGGGAAAGATCGGTTTTTGAATTTTGAGAAATCCCTTCATTTAATTATGAATAAAAAAAATATTCTTTTAATCTACAAACTTTTTCGTAATGTAATTTAGGAGAAAATAGGCGGTGACAGACATACATCAGAGTTTTTTTCATTTTTTTTTTTTGGTTGGATGTACGGAACCCTGAAATAACGATAATAATGAGAACATTCAAGCTACAACCCCAGTATTTTTGAATTTTTCGGATTGTTTAACGTAGACTTAGGTACGTTTCAACACACAGGGACTACTATAAAGCAAAAATTTTACTACGAAATTCAACTCCAGCAGAACGCTAAAATTCCTGATTCAAAACTGATGGGATCTGCCTGGGTACGGGTATCACACTAAATCACAGTTAACAAATTTTTGACATATTTGGGTGATGAAAGTCTACGTTAAACCTTAGTGGTCGTTCTTAAGGATTCTGTCTCTCTTCATATTTTTAATAGATTTAGACGGATAGCCAGCACTGTATTTTGATTTATTATTTCAAAGTCGTAGCAATTTAGATTCTACATCATGTATTCATACTGAACAATAAAATTCGATTCTGTAAGCCATCTACGGTAGGATAAGATTACAATCAAGGTAAGAAATAAGATTCAATTTATTGAAGTTTAGAGGATTACTTTTGATGTTCTTCTCTATTTATGAGCACTTCAAATCAAGCTTGAGGGGTGTCAGGTGACATATATGGAGGATATCAATGGCCTACATTTACACCGCTTATTTAGTTGCTTGTGCTTCGAGAATTGGTTACTCGTCTAAAATTTTGGGTGTCCGGTTTTTAAGAGATATTTAGGTACGTTTTAAGGCACTTTGAATCTAGATGAAATTATCAGCCATTGGTCTGTCTGTTATCTGTGCCAAAAGTACCTCGGAAACGGATATATCGATTTTGTTGCTTTCATTTTTGTTTTGTAGAGTATTGATACCAATCGCTTATGGCACAAAATGGTCATCCTGCTCGCACTACTTGCTAGGCAACTGCCGAAAAACTAGTCTAAAACATTCTTGTTACAGCACTTTAACACCATCTAAAGGTTCATCTCTGAGAAAAGATAGGAAAAAAGTTATACTCAAATGAACTATCAAACTATATTACTGTTTATTCATTTTCAAATGATCATTATTGTTTGTCGACCTGATCAAAAGATTCTCATATTCGATGGAATTTGTTTGAGTAAGAAACTCATGTGAATAGACACACTATTTTTAAGATTAAGTTTTTTTAGATATTCACGACTTTTGAAATGATAAGTCGAAATACAATGCTAGGCTCTTGGTCTACAATACATGAGCTTAAAATTGGACATTAAACCACTTATCAAACTAGTACAATTGCAACACTTACTTGTCGTCGCCTTACTAGTGGCATTAAGACTAGCCGCCACGGCGGCAAAATTGTTGGAAGTGACCAGGACGGGAGAACTTTCACGCGGCAACAGTGACGGGGGCGGCTTGCTGCTCGGTGTTGTTGTACTGCTGACAGTTGACGGCAATGATGATGGAGCTGGTTGTAGTTGTTGTTGTACTGCCACCGTTGTCGTCGACAAAGACGATTTACTACTACTTACTGGAGCCGCTGCAACTGCTGCAACTGCGGCCGCCGATAACGACGACAACAATGGGGCCGATGAAGCAGTAGGTACTGCTACTACAGAGGCGACTGCCATCATCCCACCCCCAATACCACCGCCACCGCTATTGCTGCTGTAATTTAGTACCGAGTTTGTCGTGTTGCTGCTTGATGTGTTGATGTTGTTCATGGAAGGCGTCGTCGTTGTGACGGCCCTCAGGGGCGTCGGTTTGACCGGCTACTCAGATAAATTGAAAAAAATAATTTATGAATGAAATACACACTAAATTGGAAAACTATTTCGTACTCATAATCAAAAGTTAGTATGAGTTATTATATATAATTTATAATTGATAAAATACTAAAATAAAGACACTATGATATGATATTATCTAAAAGTGGATATACAAGGTGTCTCTAAAGAGCATTTACAAAATGCTACATATTCCTGAAATCAAAATACACAACGCAAACTTACCTTGATATAAATACAGGTATTTTTTCTACCCATGCTATCAATTTGATATTTTTTTGAACGATAATTCCTGAGGCACATTCTCAAAATATTTTTATTTATATACAGGTAAAGTAAGATAAACAATCAAGTTCTGTGTGGGCACCCCTCCATTTTTAGTACATTTTTATATTTTTCAATAAATTGTCGATATAACGCACCAATGTATCTGTATTAGTTTTTGACTTGTTTCAAAAAATCTACGTGCATATACCCACAAAAAAAACTTCAGACTTCAGAACCACTCAAGATAACTAGACCAACTTCTTTTCAATCTATTCCTTAAGCTTCATAGTATTTTTTGTGATATAAGTGAACTTAAGAGTTGATGTTCCGATTTTTTTTAATTTAAGACTAGATACCAACTTTTTTTAATGCAACAAACTGTTTATTGCACCTTTGCATATCATTGCATTGCATCATGCATCATCTTGTTTCACACTAGCTACTATTCTTCTAGTAAATGAACCCCGAACTCTAGAAACTATCAATCCATCAATTAAACGACGAGCTTCCTTGATCCTGTTTTCATATCACGAGCGGTTGTTGAACAATCTTTGAAAACCCTTTCTTCCACGTATCTCCAATGACATAAATCTAAAGGAGTAAGGTCTGGGGATCGCGCAGGCCAAGGTATAGTATCTCTTATGTGCCTATACAAAGATTAGGAAAAATAATTATCTAAAAGCTATCGTAGAATCACAAGGTTATTCAACGAAATGGTGTTTCTGTGGTTCAAATCTATTACAACAATCTGGGAAGATGTTCGCGAAGAAAATGTCATCATTCAGCACATTGTCGAAAAAGTGACTTTTAATAGCATAATAATTATGTCAGTTCCCGTATTGTTCTTAAATGAAAAATTGTCTTCAAAAAATTATTATAATCCTCGTCAATAATGCGATTTATTTGAATCAGAACAGAAACCTATTCAATGATACAATAAAATAGAGGCTGCATTTGAAAATGTTATTTTCATTAGTATTTTAATAGAAATAGATAGCAAAAACGTTGGTTAAATAAATTATCTTGGATGGTTCTGAAGTACTGAATTTTTTTGGATCTATGCACGGAGCTTTTTGGCACAAAAATCAAAAGTCAAAAATTATTACAAAATTTAAGAAACCTGAGTACGTTATATTGACAATTTTGTGACAAATCTAAAAATGTACTAAAAATGGAGGGTTGTCATTTAAGAAGACAGAACTCATTTGCTTATCTTACTTTAGGACACCCTGTATATGAATATAAAGATTAGTGAACAGCCTAATCAAAACTGTATACTCAACAAATACGCCTTCCGCCTTAGAAGATATGATCCATTTATACTAAACCATAACCACAAATCATAATACCTAAGAAACTAAAAATTTTAAATACACTCACTGGTTCAAGAATACCCAAAGAGTTCCTACAAAAACATTCATATCTATTTCCGTAGAATTTGGCAATACAACTTATTTTGATCCCAGGAATATTTGATATCATTTTATAGACACACCCTGTAGAATAAATTTTATATTACTTTTTTTGACTCTTATCAGTTGTAGACTTTGTGCATAGAGTCATAGATATACTTAAGCTTGTACTTACTAGTGATATACTATGAGTCCTATGCTAAAACATTGTACTGCCAACTATGCAGAACATTATCATAATTTGAATTGAAAAAAAAATTTATTCCAATCGTGGCTTTATTTAAGAATCCAGCCGGATTTAGTACGAAAATAAATGGTATATTACACATTAAAAAAGCTCATTTTGCGCATAATTTCGAAAGAAATGCACATTTATGTAATTTAGCATGATTCTATGCTATATAATTTTTCATAACTTGCCGCTAGATGGCACTACAGTGTATCAACTTCTACACCGTTTCACGGATCACCATGATCCGCAGATTGAGACATTGATAATGTTTTAACACTGCCACTCTGTTAAAACTTGCAGCTAGATTGCACTCCAGTTCTATACCGTTTAACCTATCGCCACAAAAATTGGTATACGTAAATGTTTGAGGCAGGACAACGTGTGCCGGGTTCTACTAGTAATTTATAATTATCATTTTTTACGATTCTTATTTTTCTAATACTTAATACACAACCAACTTTTGACACTAACGTTCAAAAGATTCAATAATTAAATTAAGAAAGTTCGATTTTTCCAATCTGATGATACAAGTTTTCGATACTTTTCATCATTCTAAAATTGCTCTACAAAATGATACATTGATAGGAAATATTTGGAGATAGGGTCGGCTCTATGAGATTTTGTTCTTATAACAAATTTTCCACTTTTGTCAACGTTTTTTTTTATCCTTTCTAGGCAAAAGTTGGTTCTAGCCATAACATATTGGCATTTTTTTCGAATTTTCTCAAAACACAAAACAACTAATTTCGCTATATTCCAAATTTGTATAAAAATTATATACAGTGAATCACCGGAACAGGATCATAGCTCATACATAGTGATGACTGAATAACTAAGACTAATTCAAATGTGTCTGACCGCACGCATAGTAACCGCACGCATAGTAAAGTTCTGGCGGATTGGGAATTAACTATGAGCATTTTCCTACCATCTTTTAGATGTGGGTTTGAGCCATAGTAGAGTCAATATTTTTCAAGACATGATCCTATTTTGATGATTCGCGCTTTAAACTTATCTTACCTTTGGTTGTTCTTTGCCAATCACTTTCTTATCAGCCTCATTAGAACTATCACTGGAATGATTGTAGGTCTGATTGCTAAGAGGTGGCGGGGAGGATATTGGGGAAGAGCCCGATATAATTGATGTAGGTGTACCGCCCGTTTCATTGCTGTCAGTCGTCGCAGATGAGGGTAGTCCGACACCGGTCAACTCGAGATCATCAATACCGATAATGTCATCGTAGATGAATTCATTATCTTCGAAATCGGGCTCCTGTGAGGATTCAATGTAATATTCTACATTGTCCTTTATCCTCTTGATCTTAAAACACCAACCAATATAAAAAAATACGTCACAATTTAAATTCGAGTCAATATCACCTGCTGAACTTCAACAGACATATTATCCAACATCCGTAATAATGTTTCCAATTTCCGTATGTGAAACCTGTGCCTTTCCAATCGAGATTTCAACTCGTCCATACGGTCTTGCTTGTCTTTGTCCAGTTTTTTCTTTTTGTTTGATAGTAATAACTCAATCTCACTTTCAAATGCATCAGTCTGAAAAATAGAAAACCGACAACTCAATAGTGCAAATCCCTATTTTGATAGTCTATCTACAATGGAAAAATTTAGAGACACGGATTCTTGGAGACACATACTTCGTATACTTTTTAGAAGCACTGGTATACGTGGATTATGCTCAAAACAGAAACTTGAAAGTAAATTATTTGGGATACATGTATCTCAGATCATTCCATGAATCAAAATGCTATTGTTAAAATTCCAAGTATTCAGCTTCTTTAGCTAAATGTTCTGAGTCTCCAAACAAAAGACACCTTGTGCCACTATTTTCATAGCGAATGATTCTTACTTGAATATTTAATTGGTCTATCGAGTAAACCAGCCAATGTTGAATCGCATCTCTCTCTTTTTGGGCAGGATCTAATTTCTGAGCAGCACCAAGGCCTTCCTTTGAGTATGCTTTCGTTTTTGTTTCACGTTCAACTACTTTGAACCTTTCCATTTGCTACAATATTTTAAATATATAACAATCAGAACCATGACTAAGTATTTTTTTTGTTTTTCACACTACCGTTTCTATAAGCTTCCTATTGTCCATAAGAATGCTCTTATCCTTGATTTCGCCAGATGCTATCCAACTTTTAATTTGATCCCGTAACCTCTGCAGCTTCTTAATTTCCTTCTTGAGATCGGCCTCATATTTCTCTTTTTGGTTACTATTAGTAGCATTGTGGACTTTCTGCCAGATATCTTCGAATGTTTCAACACCTTCGGTAACTTTTTTAAGACAACGGTCAATCTCACCTGAAATTTTTATTAGAAAAAACAAATGTTTTAAAAGTACAGGAATATATGAGCCATATTTGGTTTAAAGTGCAAACTCTAATACGTGTCTACTATTACAGCGATATTTAGAAAAATAGATAGTGTTATTACAATAATAGAAAGCTGATGACCAAATTTGAAATTCTTATCTAAATCAACAGTGATATCTTTAATGAAAAATATGTTAAACAGCTTTACTGCCACTGTGGATCAAATTATTTTAGTTATTGTGGCAAGGTTAGGTATAAATGGAATTGATTTGATAGATTTGTGGCCAAAAAAACCTGCTTTAAATTTACTTACCTTGTAATTTTCGCGTAGCCGCCATGTCTAAATACCTTCAGTTCATAGTAAAAATATTTTACCACTTAAATATCCTAAAGAACTAATATTGTTGAGCTCATACAAAATGTAGACCTAGGTTCACCTAAACAGCTAATAGCTGTAAAATTGTAAAGTTCTTATTAAATATTTATTTTAAAACATAAAATCTGTCGAATGTCGCTTTTTGCTTGACACCAAAACCAAAAAGTTCCAGAAACAGAATTACCAATCGTCGTAAGTAGAATTTGACGTTGACATTATAAAAAATGACAAATATTCCATTTTTTATCATTGCGATTACAAAACAAGCTGTTAATTTTCCAAAAATATGATTTTATTTTTCTCAAACAAAAAAAAATGCAATCAAAATAGTTTTGTAGTATTTACAAATATACATTCATACTTCACTCTTCTAAATGCATAAAACAGATAGATAGAATGACGGAACATTACATCGGACTGTCAGATGATTTTTTGTTTTGTCATTAAGGTTATGAAAAAGATTTATACACTTTTCTTCTACACATCATATTTCAGATTTCAGTAAACTTCAAATTCTTATTGCGTGGTAAAGAAAATTTATTTATTGAAAGTTGATATGGCTGCGAAAATTATCGCTTTTGATCCTCCTTCTTCCGCCAGCTCTGATAGGTAAATATTTTTTAGTATTCTGTGAGGTAAATTCAAAGCACACTTGATCATTTCCAACATGTGTTAGGAATCAAAAGTTTTGCTTCTTTTTAGAAATATTAAATTATAATTTTTAATTTCTAGTGACACCGAAGTGACTCAAGCGGAATTATCAGAGGTATTCCCAGACTGTGACAACGAGGAAGAAAAAATGAGCGGCGAATTTTATCACACTCCAGCATCGCCGATTACTGTTCCTTATTGTCCACGGCCACCGTCCACTGGTAAATTACTAGATAATGTTTTCAAAAACCAATGAATTTTTTGAAAAAAAAATTGCACTGTTTAGGCTCTCAGAAATCACCGAGGTCGCGAAGACAAAGAACCACTTCACTAAACCAAAAGAAATCAGCAGCTGAATCTATTATAAGAACACAGCATAGGACAATATACACTGCGGGCAGGCCCCCTTGGTATAATAGTGTCGGAGAAAAAGTCGAGCCTTTTGTTATAGGTATTTATTTCGATAATAGTTTTTCTTTCAATTTTTAATACACTGAGGTTGAAATCAAGTTTGATGCCTCTGTGAGATATTGCTTTTAGTCGATATACCAAATTTCTTGGAATTGGTTATTAAAAGTTTCAGACACTTCTAACAATATAAATATTTACATAAGATAACGATAAATTTTATTTATTATGATATTTTATTGACAATACCCTGTTTCCAGGTATTTGCGGAGGCAGTGCTTCTGGCAAAACAACAGTTGCCGAAAAAATAATCGAATCATTAGGTGTACCATGGGTTACGTTATTGAGCATGGATTCATTTTATAAAGTATTGAATGAAAAACAACATGCAATTGCCGATCGAAATGAATACAACTTTGATCATCCTGATGCATTTGATTTTGAATTACTATTGACCACATTACAAAGACTGAAAGAGGGCAGGAAAGTGGAAGTTCCTATTTATAATTTTCTGACGCACTCGAGAGAATCGAGGACTGTAAGATATAAAAGATTCCGCAATAATTTTCACATGACTAAGAAAAAAATGTATTCCAGAAAACTATGTACGGAGCAAATGTTATAATTTTCGAAGGTATTCTTACCTTTCATCACCCCAAAGTAACGGAGATGCTCGATATGAAAATATTCGTCGATACTGATGCTGATGTTCGATTAGTACGTCGCCTCAGAAGAGATATCAGCCAAAGGGGTAGAGATTTGGTGGGGGTGCTGAAACAGTATACCTGCATGGTGCAACCGTCATTCAACCATTACATTGCCCCGTTGATGAGCTATGCAGATATAATTGTACCTCGTGGCGGTGAGAATGAGGTGGCCATACAACTGATTGTTCAGCATGTCCAGAGTCAACTGTTACTGGTAAATAATACCAATACTGGCGGCTATTGATTTGTCTGTTCAATATAAATTTTTCAAACGATTTGAAACTGGCGTCCCAACGAGCTAGATACTTGAAACTTAACTCTGAATTAGGTAACAATGCATTGATGACGGAAAATCAGAAATACATATTTTAATACATGTTCATGAGCAAGGTATGAAAATCCTATGAACAGGTATATGGATGAGCTTGTGTGAGTGAATATAAGGTACTAACTGAGCATGATGAAGACTGGCTTCACTTTTGGTTCATGTTATGAATAATATTTCAATCAAAACAGAGAAACCGATGTATGTACTAAATAAGATTATAGAGGGTTGCTAGGTCTAATTCATTCGTGATGTCGTTTTCTCTCTTACTACCAGACAAACTGGGCTGCAAATATATCATTTCCCGAGAAATTAAAATACAACCGGACGTAACATCATATTGCATCATCCTGACAAAATTGCCCCGTTTGAAAAGGTATAGGACAGTATTACTGACTCACCCAAAATCATACATGTATTTTATGCATAGGATATATACATAACGCGGGCTCTCGGACTATACTACCCTGAGTTATTCGACTTAAATATAGTTATAATAAAACTATTTCTTTTGTGTCTACTGTAAGGTTTATTATCATATATAGTTTTCCCTAGAAAATGATTTACGTTAAATCTTTGTTTTTAGCGTGGTTTGAAATCGCGTGAGGAACTTGCCCAAGCATTTGCCAGCAACAAACAACCTCGACCAGATACGGTGAAACTGTTGCCAACTACACCACAAATCCGTGGTTTGCACACATTTATTCGCAACAAAGATACACCCAGGGATGAATTTATATTTTATAGTAAACGTTTGATTAGATTAGTCATTGAATATACACTATCATTGATGACATTTGTAGATAAAACAGTGGAAACGCCTCAAGGTGTTCTGTATCATGGTAAATATTAATCAACAAATGATAAATCTTAATAAAAAAAACTAATAACTAACATAGGTAAACGTATGGCCACCAATAATATCTGTGGAGTTTCAATACTACGAGCTGGTGAAACTATGGAGCAAGCAGTTTGTGATGTTTGCAAAGATATAAGAATAGGAAAAATACTGATACAAACAAATTTGGCTACAGGTGAACCAGAAGTAAGTTATTTTAAATTTTAATCTGGGTACTTGGTACTAATGTTTAAATTACTCTATTTGTGATTTTAAAAGGAGCGCGTGGATTCGGGCTAACACTGACCAACTTCGTTCATCGAAGTTAAGCAGCGTAGTGCGTAGCGAAAGTTTTGGGCGAATGATCGGTAATGAGACGGGTGCGCGTTCGAGTCATTATCTGTCTATCTTATTATATACTCCTCCAGCTTATCTAGATGTATTAAGATTTATCTTGAGACATGTCGGTGGTTCGATATGCATGGTAAAATATAGATACTCTCTCCTCTTGTCTGTGCATTTTTATATATCAATATGAAGTTGTTTTAAGATGCAGACAATCCAATGATTCATATCAATGTGTCTGCGCAGCACCCATCAAATTATAAAATTAGTGAAGAATAATGAAAAATAAAATTTTCTATTTCCAAGAGCTCTGATTCGAAACCGATTGAGAATCATCAAAATCAAAGCACGTTTAAAAAGCAAACTTAAATAAGAAATACATTTTTATATCTTTTAGTGGTTACGGAATACCTCTCTACAAAATTTGATTAGTTACAAATAATAATCAAGTACCCAATAGCAGATAATATTTTGTATCAATTTATCCTTTTGCAGCTGTATTATTTGCGACTTCCCAAGGATATCAAGGACTACAAAGTCATCTTAATGGATGCTACTGTAGCAACTGGTGCAGCAGCCATGATGGCCATTCGTGTTCTACTCGATCATGATGTTTTAGAAAACAACATTGTGATTGTTTCGTTATTGATGGCTGAATCGGGTGTTCAGTCAATTGCTTATGCCTTTCCCAAAGTACAGATTGTCACAACTGCCATTGATCCAGAGATAAATGATAAATTTTATGTGTTACCGGGTATTGGTAATTTTGGTGACCGATATTTTGGTACAGAGCCGTCGGAAATTTAATAAAACTCCAACATAAGAACTGTTGTTCTTATAACTATCTCGATATTTCCCGAATATTGTATTTTGTAGGATCATGTATTAGTCAGCCTTCAGCCCGCTTAGAAAAGGGGCCAATTGAACCCAGTATTGTTTTCTTTAAATATACTGAGAAAAAAATATATATTCTTCTTGAAATCTTAAATAGGTAAAATTGGTAAGGGGGTAATCTCTGGAACTAATGTTCTGATTCATAAACTCCGAGTACTATATATCTGTCAATTATATTTGTATCGTCTGTTTTAGACGAGCTATTACGATTTTTGTCTAGTAAGTCTGAGAAAATACCGTTTTAATTTTTTTTCTATCATATAAAAGTATACTCCTTATATTCAGATTGTAATTTCAAGTTACCTATTAATAGTTGTGTCTGTTATTAAATTGTTTCAAATGCGTTTTGGAAAGTCATAAATGTCAGCTTTGAATGAAACATCAAAATTATTATATAACGCTCAATACGGATTTCGAAAATAACTCAGTTCCACCTTGATGTGGAGAAAAAAATTGTGTACTTTTATAGTTGGATCTGAGTTGAATATTATATGGGTGTTAGGGGGAGTTGTATACAATCGTATTATGTGGTGTTCCACAAGGGTCAGTCTTCGAACCCGTTCTTTTTCTCATGTATATAAATTCTTTGGCAAGTTTGGAATTGAATGTAAAAATAAATGTGTTTGCTTATGATACTACTATAAGTATATAGTGGAAGTAATTTACAAGGAATCAAAATTAGTATGATGCAAGATATTAGGAAAATCTCCAGTTGGTTAAGATGTCATAAACTAACACTAAATCATAAAAAAGCATCGTTTACATACATAGTCAGGAAGACATATCTAGTGATTTTGAAAAAATCAAATTAAATTCAATAATGACAATATCAAATACTTCTCTACTATAAAATTTCTTGGACTAGTTATATATGAAAATCTATCATGGTCCAAATATATTGAAAAATTGAGGAAACAGATAGCTCCAATAATTGGATTTTTTTTAGAATACCTTAAATTAATATACTTCTCATTAGTTTATTCAAAGCTTCAATATTTGATTTCAGTTTGGGACTCAGCAACAAAATTTTTACTGAAACCTTTGAAAATTATTCATAATGAAGTTATAGAGTGCATATTTAAACTGGATTACAAATTTGTTCATTATATAAATTCAAAAAAAATATATTCATTCATCTTGTCATAAATAATTTGGAACATTTAAATTTTATTTTTTTCTAGTTAATAGTGATCAACACAATCATTTAACTAAATGTTGCAATAATCTGATCAATAAAAATTAAAACAATAATTGACAAACAATCAATTCTTTATAATGGGATAAAGCTACATAATTTTTTTTATTTGTCAAAACAAGATTCAAAAATAGTTAAAAAAATAATTATTGTTAATGTAAATATAATAAATAATTTTTATACAGTTGATTTTATCACATTTCTGATTTCATTGCTCATTCCAATACTTTATATATATATTTTTTCCCTGTTATGTTTCTTGGGAAATAAATCGGTATTATTATTTTACACAATAATTTTCAATAATATAATAATATATATTAATTTTTATACCATAGTCGTATCTTTTTAGATGATATAGAAGGTATTTTGAAAACTGCTGTTTCTAAGATTCCTAACTTATTCTAAAATTTCAAAAATGTAATGTCAGAAACTTTTGGTAATGTCAGTCATTTATCTTTTCAGTTAGGTCAAAGCTTACGGAATAAAATATTAGTTGCCCACTCGTTACATCTTCTATCGCTTGCTTTGCAACTCGCACAAAATTTTATAGGTCTATAACTGAAAATAATTTATGATCAGTTGTATATGTAATAAGAGGAGTCATGGTTCGTGGAAGTGAAGCCTCCTGAGTTTTTTTTTCTATAAAATTTTATTATATTTGATCAACATATCACTACCGATTTTGATTTTACATTGAATTTAATTCTAAAATATTTACCAGAAGGCTTACTAGACAAAAAATCAATTCCAATAATGTCGTTTATTATTTATTATGTAAATCTCTTATAGAAATGTACTTATTGTGATCGTTTAAATTTTTGAATTACGAGAAAAATTCAATGGCATGTTGTTATATATCTATAAGTAGATCCAAAAAAACTTCAAATGTTATATATATATATATATATATATATATATATATATATATATATATATATATATATATATATATATATATATATATATATATATGGGATATTACGAATTTTGTTAGCATGATAGAGGTCGCAGTTTTGAAGGTATCAAGTTCAAATTTGTTACAAAAATCCATCTCTTAAATATCATCTCGGCCGAGTTCGTTATTAGACATTATCGGGTAATTAGTTTCAAAATGGCGACCGTTCAAATATTTAAAAAAATTATCAAAAAAGGGTCATAGTGTTGATATCATCAAAAGTAATTTTGGGTTATAGATATAATCAGTACCTACAACTTTTGTTCGAAGCGTTTTTTTGTAAAATGCACAGGAAAAAAATAAAAATTATTAAAGAAAAAATCTATGGATTTTCAGTTCAATGAATTTTGAGGAGTTTACCGTTCCGCTGGCTACAGGCCGTCGGAATTTTTTAAATTCTGGAAAGTGCTGAATTTCAAATACCAACAGATAAAAAACGAGACGATGATTTACTCTAAATTTTGAAACGTATGCTTCTGAGAGGCTATTTCACAACATAAATTTTGGGAAAAAAATATTCTCTGGTTAAAATTTAAATATCGGAAAAAAGTGTTGATCAAATTATATAACTATAATAATAATATGTTAGCGCAGTTAAGCTTAGAATTCCAAAATATCGTGAACATTTATCGGCAATGTCTAGTCAGATTTAATAATTTTATTTTTAAGTGCTGTTTAATTTTCGTCTCAACTATCTCGAAAACTCAAAATTCAATGCATAATTATGTAACAACATGCTGATTAGTTTTTTATTCTGTAGATCAGATTTTGTTAGTTTCAATATTAAAATTCATATTCCGTTCTAATTTGTTGCAAATATCTGTCTGCGCTTTACAGATCAGAGTAAACGTGTTTGATGAAAATCGTTAAATTAGTACTTTCAAAACGGCGTCCGTTAAAAATTTTGAAAAATTTTCAATAAAGTGGCCAATAATTGAATCGACAAAAGATAAAAATAATCCTTTTATATTTTCATCTAATTTGTGTAAATCTGGTGAGAATTTCTTCGATGTATTACGTGTCCATTTAAAAGTGCTCTTAAATGCATACATGGTTCGATTGGTCCCTCTATTTATACGGTGGGTTGACTACATAATGGGAGTGACTGATGTAAATTTTCAAAATTTGTTCGTGATGGAACATTTTTAGTTTCTAGTCATTGTTTTTTAAATTATCTATTATGTTTGGCCAGCCGATTTTTTAATACCTTGGTTTTTGTGCTTAATATTATAAGTATTGTTTTCTCTTCGATTTTTTTTCTGTTTTAGGAAAGGCTATCTATATCATGGGCTGTAAACTAGCGTAAATTTTCAAAACATGTTTTTGTTTTCAATTGAACTAAATCTATACTCGGGACAGTGGATGGATCAATAATTCATTAAAAAACAAAACCAAAAATTACAAAATTTCTCAAATCGTCGTTGAAAAGTGTTCACAGGCTAAGTCAATTCAGATTGATATTCTTGGAGAGAAGAAACTGCATATAAAATCTGAATGATAATTTTTAACTAAAACTCTTGCCACAATGATCGAATCTTTTACTCCTTCCAAAATGCAGAATAGCCAAAAAGAACATTAAATTCAGCTTTTCCAGCAAAAGTCTGGAGTTAGCTTTTAGTTTGCAAAAAAGAAATACATGCGCTTATTTTAATGAGGTAGAAGTTCGTTTCTACTTGAAATTAATTGAAATTTTCAGTGATTTTCAACAGTTTATTAACAAAAGGTAAATTTTCAAATTTTCACAAAAACATTCGATACTGATTTTTTTAATAAAAAATGTTACGATGACGTAACGTCCTTGAGAATTAAATAATATTGCAAAAATACAAAGTGGAAAATTATTCGAACTGTAAATTATGACTCATGGCAATCTGCCAGTCCGATTATGCGTGCAACAGAATGATTTTCCTTTGATAGTAATGTGAATCTAAGACTGGCATATATCCAGGAATCTACTCAAATTTTGATTTCTATCTTTAGTTGTTTTTACATGCTTCTCGTGTGTTCTCAACTTACTTGGAACAATCTTTTGAAGCTGTCGTTCCAATTGAGAACTGCCCATCTTCCAGTAGATAAAGTGTTTAGGAACATCGTTCGACACACTCTATTGGTATCATCTATTCTTGACTGGTACTTAACAGATTATTCTCTTAAATTGTTTGCTTTTTCTGATCTCTCACTTTATGTTAGAGAAAATGTATGTCATTGAAGTACACGTTTTTCTTTCAGCCGCTTCCAAAAATGTTGAAATATTGATTTTCAGTTGGAATAAAATTTACTATATAAGCAATAAAAATACATAAAAATCACTGAAACTTCTGCAAATTAATACAACCACGTGCTCTCATGTATGCTGAGATAAAACTGGTGCAGCTAGCTGGTATTTGGTGGATATTTCAAATCGAATGGAGATAATGGAATTAATTTGAAAGTAGATAGCTGTTTTTCGTGCCGATGAAATGTTTGTTTCTTTTTATAACCATTGTTTTTTTATTTTGCTGTATGGGTGGAGTTAACACTTTTTAACGATGAAATGTAATTAATCTGACTAGCTTATTTCCGTTAGTCTCAGGTAATTTTGTGTATTTTTATATATATATATATATATATATATATATATATATATATATATTAATTCAAGATTATCCTGTACCAGTCATATTATGATATTTCTTAATATGAATTCAATTGATATATAATCAAGATGATTATATAATATCAGCCGTTTCTGGTAAATAACTAGATTACGCTAGGACGTCTAACTGTGCCGACAACAACTACTGCGAGAGCAAACACCCCTACCGCCATTGAATAACGTCAACAACTATTAGGGCAATACCTACAATTTTACATTGTCAGAATATTGCACAATACCACTATAAATTAAATGTTCAATCAGATTGATTACCAAAAAAGCATGATATTTGTCTGGGTGGCGGTGCTTTGTTTGGTAATCAATCTGATTGAACATTTATAGTGGTATTGTGCAATATTCTGACAATGTACAATTGTAGGTATTGCCATAATAGTTGTTGACGTTATTCAATGGCGGTAGGGGTGTTTGCCCTCGCAGTAGTTGTTGTCGGCACAGTTAGACGTCCTAGCGTAATTTAGTTATTTACCAGAAACGGCTGATGTTATATAATCATCTTGATTATATATCAATTGAATTCATATTCAGAAATATTATACATATATATTATAATTGTTTATTAAATGTCATCTTTTTACGAATACGAATTATGGACCTTTTAGAGTAGATATTAAACTGCCAACTGATCATTCAATAAAGTATCCCATTGGTTGTGGTCTCGACACTCACGTATCTATGGATGGTTTTTATTCGCAGTAAAGGTCGTTCTTCTATATGAAAATAATGATACCATGTAATTTCTCAATTTTTATAAAAAATAAATACATATTTGAGTACTTAAACCGGTGTGCCTGATGTAGAGATATTTTGTTCTTTGAGTTATTTAATGTAACGATTTATTATACGAAGAATGGCATTATCTAAAGGTATATATGTGTGACTCTGATGTTTATACAGTATGTTATGTATTATTTAATCATTCTCTCTATCGACAATTTCATTTTTCAATAAAACTGTTGCTAAAGGAGAAATATTTAATTTCTATACCTGTTTGTCCTCTTCTACATTTAGTTCGGTACGGCAGGAATTTTCTCTCTAAGGTATGATACAAAATATATGGCAGCTAAACTTTACATTTTGAACGCCATTGATTTTTATAGAAAACTGTAATAAAATATTGAGTTGTGTCTGCCCAAGAATAGGATGGGATCTGGATGAAGGTAATAGATACGAAGCCGGTAGGTAGATTGGAAGACAATTTTAAGAATTTGATAATTTTTATATCGTGTTAACAAAAAAATTAAAAGATCTTTTGGTATTCAAGATTCTGCAGAAAACTAATTTGTACATTTTTTTCTGAAATTCAATAAAAAGCAACTCTTTCAGCTCAACAAAATGACGTTCACAATATTGCTCATATGAGCAAGCGAAGTTTCGTTTTCTAAAAACCATCATCAACTTTGCTTTTTTTAATTGTTCTGAAACAAGATATTCCTGTTATATAAACCTTTGTATAGAACGCCGTTTTTCTCTTTAATGTAAATATTTATTTGTAAAATCTAAATTAACAAACCGCATAATGAAAATACAGTTTGAAGTAAACATAAACTGCAACTGAATTTCTAAGTTTGTTTTAAAATATTCATTTGAATTCTTCGTTTGTTTGATTCTTGTGTGCACATTTAGAAGTTTGAATTCCTATGAGTTAGTTCAGTTTGTTTTATTAATATGTTTATTATAAAATATAAGTTATGAATTTTCAATGTTTCTTTGTGTTGATGCATTTCGAAGTTTCAAAATATTACTTCTAATTTTAAGTTTGATAAATTCTTATGTGCACATTTTTAAGTTTAAATCTCTGTCGATTTATTGAGTTTATTTCATTGAAATATTTCTGATTATTTTTATTCAATTTAAAGTTTGAAAAACGAAACAAACGTTTCAATTTGGCGCGATGAACTACGGAACTAGCCACTATTACCCTGCACAATCGGACTGAAACCGATCGCAGCACCCAACTAAAATGTTTGTTTCGTTTTTCAAACAAACTTTCAAATTCAACAAAAATAAAATTATCTATTTTCAGAGAGACATATTAATGAAAATAACAAAATATATCTGCAGAGATTTAAACTTACAAAATGTACACACAAAAATTGATCAAACTGAAAATTAGAAGTAACATTTTGAAACAAACTTCGAAATTCAAAAACTTTGAAATTCATAATTTGCGTTTTATAAGAATCATATTAACATAATGAACTAAATAATTCCGTAGGGATTTCAATTTCTAACTTTGCACATGCACATTAAACAAACGAAGAATTCACACAAACATTTTAAAACAAACTTAGAAATTCAGATCTATTTAATGTTAACGTTAACATTTTATCTTCACTTTGCAGTTTGTTTATTTGTATGCTACAAATAAATCTTTGTATGTGTTCAATAACATATTTTAATCTGCCGAATTTTCCAGTTTGATGAAAATATTACACAAAAATAATAAACAAAATGGTAAATGCATCTGAATTTTGAAGATTGCTTTGAAACGATTTTTTTTAAATAGTTTTTATTACTTTCGGTTCTTGTATCAATGGACTCCGCAGCGATTTCTCAGGCCCCATACGGTCTAGAGACTTGAAATTTCGAATTCGAACTTAGATCGCTGACATCTCGCCGCCTGTTAAGCTCCAAGTGTGATCCAATATGGGCCAATATTTATTAATTATAATTATTTCATTCAAGCAAGATCACTTTATCTTCGACATGGAACAACAATGTCTGACAATGGGATCCGTCACTGGAATTACGCACGAGCATGGAGTGAATATATACGTCTCTGTTCTCTGGTATATAGGTCCTCTCTGGCAGATCGTCGTATATATTACATTTTGGTTTTGTGTGTTGTGGTAGACAAACAGTAATTTGTTATGGAATTGCTGTTGCTGGCAAACAGATATATATATAAATATAGTTCAAATCGAGAGAACAGAGAAAACACACCTCCAACGAGAGCAATAGTAGGTACTAATCGGTACGGTTCAAATCTTAGACGCCTAATAAAAAGTATTTTTTTTTTTTTAATTCCACTTGTTTAATTTTAAGTTTGATTAATTTTGGTGTGTACAGTTGGATGTTTAAATCTCCACGAATTTATACACTTTTATTTTATTCTCATGTCTCTTTGAAAACGGCGATCATTAAATTTCAAGTTGTTTTTTTGATTAATTTTGATGTTTGGTTCATCTATTAAAAAGTTTCATCAATTTTGGTGTGCACATTTTGTAAGTTGAAATCTGTGCAGATATATTTTGTTAATTTCATCAACATGTCTCTCTGAAAATAGATAATTTTATTTTAAAGTATGTTTGAAAAACGAAACAAACATTTTTATTGGGCGCTGTGATCGGTTTCGGTCCGATTGTGATGGGTAATAGTGGCAAAAATTGATCAAAATTAAAATTAGATGTAACAAACTGAACAAATTCGTAGGAATTTAAACCAATGACCTATTAACAGAGATAGACGGAACTGTAAATAATCTAACTTATATATTTGAATTTTGAAAGTAAATTATTGACATATAAACGTCGATCATGGGCGTAGTAAAGAAATTATTACCTAATCATTGTTATTTCATTAAAGAGATTTTTATATTGTTTGCGCTTTTCAAATCCTAGACTTTAAAAAAGAATTATACACATTGACTTTTTTCACCAAGCTCCAGATTTATTTTATGGTATTAATTATTTCGATGTATTGCAAATGAAACCTAAAAGAACGAGACGCCACTGGTATCATATTTTCTATTCAAAGAAAACGAGTACAGTGAGGCGGGGTTTAGTTAAAACTGTTGTATCTCCCCTTCTGACCGCTTCCACAGCTCACCCCCCCTGGTCCACAAATATTTTGTCAACAAACACGAAGAATTCAAATATTTTTTTTAAAACAAACTTAGAAATTCAGACGCAGTTTATGTTTGATTTCAAATTTTATCTTCATTATGCGGTTTGTTAATTTGGATGTTACAAATAAATATTTGCATTAAAGATTAAAAGGGCGTTCCATACCTTTCCATTGCCAAATCAACAATGTATCACATGATATGCATATGCGCCGGGCCGATCATTTCGAATATGTAAAATATACTCATAGAAAGTGTGCTTAAGCGCTCCAGATTCCAGATTATCATGCGTATGCTATGCTTTATCGATAGTGAACACACGTCCCAATTGAAGTTATCATACACCGGTCCTATGAGACCCCCACGGCGGTCAATGTGCTGGTGTTTTTTGAGAACTTTCTGATATTTTGTCATAATCTTATTAGTATTGACATTAAAGTCAAGACGTTAATAATATTCGAATGATAAATACATTATTATTTGTCAATAGAAAACAATATTCAGAATCATTCACAACTTTATCGAATAAGAATTCCATAAAACTCTTATAACTATCGATATAAAAACAAAGATCAATACACTAATCATCTTCCTATCCATTATTGATTCACCTTCAACACTCCCCAATCCTGACACTTGTCCCTTCTGAAGTGGCTTCGCCAATCCTGGCATTGTCACCTCGTTCAAAGGAGCACCTATCATAGAGAACTTTGTCGCTTCAACAATCTGAACAGTCACCAATTTACCCAGATACTCATCCTTCATCGGTATCAGGACTTGTTCGTAGAATTTATTGTGAGCTACATAGTGCTTTTTGTCGTGCGACACTTCGGTTGCCAGAACTTCTTGTATCTCACCAACTTTATGAGCATAAGGTTGATAGGAGTAGAAGAGCTCTGTCAGCCGTTTAGTACGCTGTTTAACCTCCTGGGTGGGGATGCGAGCCATGAGAGCTGCTGGAGTTCCGGGTCGGGGGAAGAACTGATTGATGAATAAGCTGGGAAATTTGTATTTTTTGCATAGTTCCACTGTATCTTCAAAGTCATTATCAGTTTCGGTAGGAAAGCCACAGATAATATCAGTTGCTATCGTCATCCCTGGTACGCTAAAGATAAAACCAAAATAATAGATATATTTTAATTTTTTTCATTAACTTACTTTTGCTGTAGGAAATCCACAACGTGTTCAAAGTCTGCTCGACAATACTCCCGCTTCATATCAGCAAGAACTTGATCGCTACCAGACTGTACTGGAACATGCAGGAAACCATAAACTCTGGGGTGTGACATAATTTTTGCTATATCTTCCAGATGCTCCAAAATATACGGCGGATTTGTCATACCCAACCTTAGTCTACATCCTTTTGGTATTATTTGGACTAGCTTCCACAATAATTCCGGTAGTGAAGTACCTATGTCCCTTCCATAAGTACCTGATATAGGATCCAGTATTAATAGATGTAAATAGATAAGTACTTATCAGTTACCAGTATCTTCTGATGTTAACCATATTTCAACAACACCCTCCTTAAAAGCCTGTTCCGCTCTCCCTATAATCTCTTCAGGAGGATAACTACCCAATTCACCGCGAGCATGTTTAGTCTTACAGTACGTACATTGATTTAAGCAACCAGTATTTATAGCTATGATTTCTATCAAGGGATTCCGTCTAACTTTAGGCAAAAGGAGAGAAGCACCTCCAATTTTTTTCCCATTCTCTTTCTTCGTTCCTAACATTTTAGATTTTAGCCCAAGAAGTAGATTTTATTTAACAAAATACCTAGAAGTTTCACGGTGTTTCCTTTGAGTGTTTCCTCGACAACTTCAACCACTCTGTCAATCTGTTGTACTCCTATGATGCTAAGACCCTGAAGAAAGGAAGATTTGGGTGCTCCTTGTGGAACACAGCCTGCCAAGACAACATGTTTACCCAGCTTTTGAGCAGATTCAATTTCATTTCTGAAAATAATTTATTTATAGAATGAAATTTACAGAATACCAAGTACCTAAAGTGATCTTCAGACGGTCCTTTAACTGTACAACTGTTGAGAAGCCACAGATTTGCATCCAATTTATTTTCTACTAACTGATACCCAAATGCAGCCAACTGTCCAGCCATATATTCTGTATCTGAACTGTTATGTGCGCACCCCCATGTTTTGATATATATTTTCTGTGTACCAGGTATATTTTCTCCAACAGGTTCTGGTGATATTTTTTCATTATTTTTCTTCTTGACATTCACCTTTACATTCTTGCGACTACTGTACCGTTCTTTGGGTGTTATATCTTGCGCCGATATTAAATCTTCAATATCATCGATTATTTCATTGCATGGTGGCTCATAATAGGAAGAACTGCAAGGAATATTTATAAGTGCTTGCTTGATAAGATAAAGAATAAAACTACCTCCCAGGATTCCCATCAGTCATTTTCTATAGGAAGTTTATTATATCAATGCGTAGCCTAAACAGGCAATGTCTATTCTTTTTAGAGTGAATTTAAATGTGGTTTGGTTCAAAATTGTTGAAAAATAATTCATCCAAATTTTGCTAACCTATAAACAGTTAAGCAGAAAAAACTCTAACAGAAAAGTGTGACATCCGCAGATTTAGGTTAGACAGCTGACATGTTCTTTATTCTCTTGGCCCTTGCCCAGAGATTGTTCTCTGGCCCTTGCTTACTTATTAGGGGCATTCAGCCAACATCTATCATCTATCCGAATCCGGGGATTGCAATCGAGGGAAAAAACACGACAAGATTGGTGTTCCATGAAATAGCACAGGCTTCCATAGAATTAGTACTCCTAGAAGGCTGATAGAGTGAGAAGTCCCTCACGAAGAAAGAGAGACAGTAACAAGGTTTCGGATGATATACGCTTGCGCGAAAGTCTATCTTATATATTCGTTTATGTACTTTTCTTATGAACAGTGTTGTCAAACTTGAAAAAATTTCCCGTTTTGGAAGATTTTGAAATAGAAAAGAGAAAGTAAATACCTACCTTTAAGTATTATTTTTTGATTTATATAATATCAAAAACTTAAAATTTATCATGCTTTAAATAAATATTTAAAAAAAACAATATATTTTTTTTAAATTAAGAGTAACTTCGTTATTTATTAGCGGATTTTGAAAATTCAAAAAAAAACAATAAATGAATGGTTTGATACGTTTTACAAGATGTCACCGACTTTCACTTTTTTAATCTTTTCCCTGAGTGACAGCGATAGTCAACTTTTTTTTCTTAATGGAAACATATGTTTTTTTTTAATTCAACAGTATACCTAATTTAACTTAATATTTATCTAACATTTACATATTATTTGACATAATTTTTCGCTTTTAGTTTCGCATTTATTTCCGCACATGAAGACTTACCTTTAGAAAAATGTCAGATCGTGTCACTGAATTGTGAGAATCACAATTTATTGATTTATAATACTTTGAAAAAATCACTTTAATTTCTAAGATGGATAACAGTACATTTGCCCGACATGCTCCAAGTGTACTTTGAATATAATAAAAATAGAGGGCGAGCAGTGCGTGTCTACATCCAGGCCCGGACTGGGACCATTTGGGGCCCTCAGCTAAAACCTGTAAAGGGGCCCTCTACCGGGGGTCCGGAGATTTTTTGAAATTACGTGCTTGTAAACGCGTTCTTACGCTATTTTAGCACTTATAAAGAAGAAGACATTCAGCTAGATTTTTATACGAATACTAATATTCGACTTTTTTTGACATGACACTACAATACACATGCTGTAGAACTGTCAATGATTACAACGGAGTTCAAAATAAAGTGCAGTATTTTATTCACACCAAAGTATTAATGAATTATGTCAAAATTATTTGTTTAATAAAAATAATAACGAACGGATTTTAAGGATTAGAAAAATAATACTAACATTTTTGAAAAATCCTGTGCATTTAACAGTTTTCATTGTTGTTTTACTAGAATAGAAGGGGCTTAACTGAGATGATTCGACATTTTACTAGTCCTAGTCCTAAAGTAACAGCTTCTTTTAAGCAACTCACTTGTTAAAGCTACTTCACCTATTATTTTATTTTTGTTCAAATCATAAAATAAATCCCTCTCAACATAAATAAAAAGCAAACTGGACATAAGGTATTGGCCTAAAGACGACCGAAGTCGATGTTTGACTATTTTAAGTTTAGAAAAAACTCGTTCACATGTGACTTGGGTACGAGGTATGGTAAGAACAAATTTATATGAAATTATGCAATATACTCGTTGGTGAACAGTCCAGACTGAGTAAGTTCAAACAGAACGGAAAAATCGCGTACCTATAATTCTTTAAAATGCTCGTCATTCCTGTTGTCCTTAACTTGCTAAGTTCCAAGCTTAAGCATAGTCAATGGTTTTACTTTGCAAGTACTTGAAAACAGGAGAAGTGACCATAAATAAATAACAAACGACATTAACATGTCTTCAATTTTGGACCATTGACTTATCAGGTTTCTTGCTGTGAATCGAGATTTGCTGTCAAAACATCCATCAGAGATTTCGTATAAACGGCAAGATATAAACAGTTGTTGGACGTGTTCCACTTTTAAAATTGTAAACAAAACATTACCAAGAACACAAAATAACATCTAACAAGACCCAAACTTTTTTTGTAAGTTAGGAGGAGGCCCCTTTGGGGCCCCCTCATGCCGGGGCCCTACGCGATCGCGGACTTGCGGATCTGGCCAGTCCGGGCCTGTCTACATCAATCGATTTCCGAACAGAGAAATTCCAGATCGATGGAAATTCTGAAGAATTGAAAACAATTTAAGAAACTCTGGTAGTTTTGGGAAGCCTAAAATAATCATCGTCAATTTAATGAAGAGGTGGAGTTAGGCGTACTTCTCAGTGTTCTGGAAGAGGTGAGAACGTCTACTCGTGAAATTGCTAGTGATTCCCATGACCTCACGCCACTTGACTTTTGGTTTTGGTGTTACCTTGAAGACTAAGTTTACCTAAACCAGGCTCAGAATGAAAACTGCATTTGAAGACAAACAATCGAAGTTTGTCGAGAAATACCTCCAAATATTATAATGAACGTCACTTATGGAGTGATTAGAAAGTGCGCGCTGTGTATTTGTCAAAGCGGCAGACAATTTGAACAATATTTGTGATGCAGGTTTCACTCTTATATCAATGGCATTTGTTAATGAATACGCATTTTTATGTTTTATTTTTTTAAGAAATTATTGAATGAAGTTATGTTATACTGTAGAATTTAAAAAATAATTGTCTACAATATGACGTGAAAACAAATACATGCTTCTATTAAGAATAAAAAAGTTGACTATCGCTGTCACTGATGGCAAAGATAAAAAAATGAAAGTTGGAGACATGTTGTAGAGCATATGAAACCATTCATTTGTTTCTTTGAATTTTTAAAATCGGCCAATAAATAACGAAGTTATAGCTTGGGGCTTTTTTTACGATACAGCCTGTATATATGCATATATACCTATTTAGTATCTAATATTTATCTACCTGGTAAATATACAAAATTGGCGATTTTCTTATTAGGTTGGAGCATATAACGATTATTCAATCCAATGGAAATGTTTTATAGTTTGAAAAAATAAAAAAACAAATATTTCAGTGTGAAAACAGAACTTTTCTATTGACCCCTGTAGGTACCGTTTGCCATGCCCTCCTATAATCATTCTTTGACACATGCGGTATAGTGTCTAAACCCTAGCATTTCTGTCTAATACATGAATTTGTTGTTTCTCTTTCTTCGTGAGTAGATCTTCTTATATACTCTTATATGCCAGCTCAGTGTAAATGCAACATCTCTTATCTATGATGCCAGCCTTCTAGGAGTACTAATTCTATGATAATTTCTAATAGTCCTAGCGTGTAAAAAAATTATTGTCAGGATAAGAATAATAAAAAGAATTACCACATTAAACACACGCAGGCGTATTCATAATCCAATCTTAGTTCGGTAATATGCAGCTAGTACTTGAAATTAGTGTTCTCTGCTAGTACCGTTTTAAAACAAAAACAGAACACTAGCTTTCCATAACACTGACATAGCCATAAATTTCCGCACTTAATTAAGTAGCGTACTAAGATTCGATTATGAATACGACTGCAGCACGTTATTTTGTCAAACCCAATAATTGTTTCGCCAACAAGGTTGGCATCTTCAGGAGTTAACCTGTAACTAACTTTAAATGACAATGTTCATCTTACTGAAACTAAACATATAGATAATTATTTGTAGTCAAAAAATAATTGTGGTAATTCTGTGTTTATTATTTTTAATTCTATCTACGCCAGCGGTTCCAAATTCTAAATAGTATACCAAAGAGGGTTTCTAATCTTTGGATATACCATGGCGATATACCATTGATTCTATTCTCTCTGGATATACTACCGAGGAACTAAACACAAAGCCAAGAATATATAAAGTGAAGCTGACTAACTCTGTATCCACGGTCCGTAGAGAGACACGGTTGTCTCAATCAGGGGTATCTATCTAGCATATTTTCATGGTATCTAGACTGGTCTCCGGCGTTCGACTGGCACTTTAGTCTGATTAATGTTTTTGCTTACGATATACATACATACTTCTAATCTGAAAGTAATAAAAAGTGACAAATCACAATAGGTGAACGGGCGGCAGGAGCGAAGCTTTTAGACGAAATTTTTCTACGTTTTTTCAATAAAACCATTCCATTTCAAAAAAACAAGAATATTGTGAAGAAAATGACTAATTTTGGAAAAAGTAATCTATCCACATTTACCGGAAGAAGTAATACAATCATATCTCTGAACTTACATAAGAATCAAACATTTCAATACAAAACAACTGGTACCTGTAGGAATGAAACGCAATTACGTAACAAATATTCAAAATCTTTTTTAGGAAAAAAATTACCGACGTTATCAGTTGGTGCATTGAAATGTACAAAATAATATCAAAGTCTATCTCCTTAGATAGGCTTTGATAATATTAAATCTATTATTGGTGCTGCTACTTTTGAAGTTGTGCAGTTGTAGTTAGATTGAAAAATTTTTCACCAACCAGCACCAATAGAATTAATATTATTCTATACATTTCAGTGCATCAACTGATAACTGCAGTTTTTTTATAAAAATATTTATTTCACACTTTTGAGTGTTACATTTGTTACGAAAATCGTTGAACGTCCGCCATTATCCATATATCATTTGCTTGTATTTGCTATTATTCAGACAACTAAGGCGGAAATACGCATATTATAAACTTTACCACTTTCCCGTAACTCTTTGGAAAATCTGTTCAATATAAATGTTGCTACAAATAATTTGGTCATTAATTTCCCATTCTCAGATTTTCAGTTTTTGAAAGAAATTGCCTCTTGCACATAGCGAAAATACACAGATTTTAACATCAATCAAAAATCCAAAATCGGAGTACGTTTAGGTAATATATAAAAGGCGCGCACGAACCAAAAAAAAATCCCGATGGCCTGTAGTCAGCGGAAAGGTAAATTTTTCAAAATTCATTGAATTGAAATTTTAACAACCTTTTCATTGGTATACCTACAAATATTAAATAAAATTGTCATAGCCTTGCGGTAAGAGGTTTTTGTTTTGGCTGTTGAATATAAAGCAGACAGGGTTCGAGTCCACTTCAAGGCAGATTTTTTTTTTCGTCTATTTCTTTTCAATAAATATACTATATATTTTTTTAATCAGGGTCTATATTAAGATCTCCAGAAAATGTATAATTACATCAAATTTATATTGAGTGTTCATGTTTTATCAATATTTGTTAATTTTCTTTATTAATTTTAATTTTTTTACTTGTGTATTTTATGAAAAATTGCTTCGAACAAAAGTTGTAGGTACTGATTATATTTATAACTTAAAATTATTTTTAATAATATTTACACTACTGCTCTTTTTTGATAATTTCTTTAAATGTTTGAATGGTCGCCATTTTGAAACTACATACCCGATATTGCCCAATAACTCAAGATATTTGAGAGATTGATTTTTGTAGCAAATTTGAACTTGATACCTTCAAAACTGCGACCTCTATCATGTTAACAAATTTCGTAATATCCCATATATATATACATATATATATATATATATATATATATATATATATATATATATATATATATATATATATATATATATATGTATGTATATATAAACTTTTGAACCAAATGTTTTTTTGGACTAACTTATAGACATATAACAACATGCCGTTGAAATTTTTTCGAAATTCAAAAGTGTGAACGATCACAATAGGTATATTTCTATAAGAAATTTACCTAAAAAGCAAACAGTCGAATTGTATACCTCCTAACCTGACTTTTTTCGGTTTTAACTAATGACTTCGCACAATTTAGCTTATTTGGTCATTCAAGTTGTAATATTAAGAGATATCTGAATCAAAATTTCAATGAGGTAAGTACCTATTCTTCTTTAAACTGGTAAACTTGTTGACCTGTTGTTTTTCGATTTGTACCCACCCCGAACTTTCGAATTGCATCAATTTGTGATTTTATTTTCAGCTGTTTTTCGTTTATTGATTGATTTTCAACAATTTATGAGCAATGCTTCCCAAAATTGTAGGGCAAGTTTTGCTTTAAGAGGTATATTGCATGCAATTCGGTTTTTTTGTCTGCGAGTATCATTTATTACTCTACTGTTCTGATGTTCATATGTACCTAACTTAGTGAAATACTGGTTTGCTTGCTTTTGTTACTGTTATTATATGTAAAAACTAGGATATATGTAGTAAACATATAGGCAATACATAGTGAGAGTGGCAAACGATTTAAATTCAAGTCTACGGCATACGTCACACGAGCGCTCGATCCTGATTGGTTAACTGCTGATCGAGAAAACCGTATCTCTCTACGCACCAAGCTCTGTATCCTTTTCTATAAGCAGAAGTGGCTGAAATAACGTCCCGTGATAAGTTGTCAATTTGGTATGTTGCGCAGTTTTTCACAGAGTGTCTGTCTATTGTTGTATTTAAGCTTCTTTCGCCCATACCACATAAGGATGCGCAGCGTGATTTTGCGCGACTCACCGAAATGACATACGATAACCCAATGTTTTTTGTGCTACTCCCCTATATATACTCTTTGTACTCCCACCATGAGTGTTACTCGTCCTCCTTATATTTGTTCATGTACTAAGCTTGCGTTTTGTATCTCGAAATTACCACAAATGTCAATTGTCTTTCTTGAATTTGAAATCGAACTAGTTTGTATGCGAAAAGCACTTTGAAAACAACGGTTTAATTCAAACTAACTGAAGTCTAGTTGATTAAAGGCTCAAGCAAGTCCCCAGCAAACGAATACTATTTGAGGTTGTGATATGCAATGCAACATATCCTGCGAGTGGTGAATGTTGTGGTTTAAACACTCTAACGATACATGTGGCGGTGCTATTTTTATACATTGAAGAAGAAAGTTCACTGGCAACATTGAAATTAATATAGCACTTAGCACTTGAGTTATGCTGTGCAGGAATGTTGACTATATAGCACAAGTCAATCATCAATTCATTCAACCTTACTTTTTCGCGAACTTATATTTACTATTGATACGCATATTTTTGCTAATTTTGAATGATGTTAGTGTTTTATAGAATGCAAGGATGAATATATACTATTTGGGATTGAAATGATACTTCGAAATCGAAAACTCCAGCTAAAAGTCAGTAATCCTAACCACAACATTTTCCCCTTTTTTAATAACAAATCATTAAAAATAGCGTCTTACGCCATAATTTTATTAAAAGTTATGCTAACGTACATCTATTTTTGCAACCATTTGATTTTTTTGGGTTTTTATAGTAAACGCCTCTAATCTAGACCTTAGATTTAGATTAGATTTAGATTTAAGAGGGGGTTACATTGCACTGCGACCATAAGGTCTATTGTGCCCCCCACCTGAGTTGCACTCGCCTATACGCGGTCTACAACTCGCCTTCCAGTTCCAGAGTTCTAATGAACTCCAGTATCTGGGTTGGCTTCAAGGAGGATACTTCCTCACTACTGCAGGTTGCTAGTCCAAGGCACTGTTTGCGTTGGCTAGCAATGGCGAGGCATTCCGTCACCAGGTGATCCGGAGTTTCCTCCTCTTCCCCGCAGAATCTGCACTCGTCATCCTCTGCTAGACCTAATCTCATTAGATGCTTCTTGAGGCAACAGTGTCCTGTAAGAAATCCAGTGAGTAGGTGTAGCTTGTTCTTGCTGAGATCCAAATACCTTTTGGATCTTGCAGTATCAAAGTTTTTTAGAAACTTTTTGGAATGATCCAATCCAGGGGTATCCCGCAAGAGTGTTTCTCTTACGGTTTTTTCCTTCTCCAGAAACGCCTTCTTGTAGGTGCTTTTATCTGTGCCACAGAAGGGTTCTGGGCCAGTAAATGGAGTTTGTGCTCCTTTCCTGGCAAGTGTGTTGGCCTCCTCGTTGCCTTTGATTCCCGAGTGGCCGGGAACCCAGACTAAGTAGACCCTGTTGTTCTTGCCTAGCTCATTGAGCTTCCTTCGGCACTCCCATACCATTTTAGAGTCAATGGTATGAGAGTTCAGTGCTTTAATTGCAGCTTGACTATCAGAATGTATTGCAATGTCACATTTCTGATAGTTTCTTTCAAGGTTCACCTCCACGCATCTCTCAATTGCAAGCAATTCTGCTTGAAAGACGCTTGGGCAGCGGCCTAGCGCAAATGAGCATTTGGTGCGATTCCCAAACACTCCAGCGCCTGTCCCCGTCGTGGTCTTAGAACCATCAGTGTACCATTTGATGGTATTCTTTTTGAGAGCTTGGGTTGTGAGCCCCCTGTCCCAATCTTCTCTGCTACTTAGCACCGTGGTGAAAGTTCTCTCGATGCTAATTTTCTTTGTCATTACATCACTGGGAAGGTTTGCTGATGGGATGTGTTTGGACAAAGAGGACCAAGCCCTCTGATTCCGAATTCCCACCATTTCTGAACCTTCCCTAGATAGTCTTAGAATGGCCTCATGGGCCAATCTATCTATCACTAGATGAAGAGGAGCGAGATCTGTGATGATCTCTAGTGCCCTGGTCGGGCAAGTTCTCAGGGCTCCAGTGATACAGACACAGGCTAGTCTTTGTATTATATCGAGGGTTTTCCTCGTATTGCTCTGACTTGCCTTGCCATGCCAGGCTATTGACCCATATGATATTATCGGTCTTACAATCATGACGTACATCCATCGCAGTATTTTTGGGTTACATCCCCAAGTCTTACCAGTCAGATTTTTGCACGCCATTAAGGCCTTTATTGCTTTGCTAGCAGTAGCCTCAATATGCTTGTTCCACAGAAGCTTGCTATCTAGTGTTAATCCCAGATATTTGACTTCAGCCTTCCAGCTTATTATGTCTCCACTCAAAGTGAGAGGTTTCATAGCTGGAAGTTTCCTTTTCCTAGTAAATGGAATAATTGTGGTCTTGGATGGGTTTACGGTAAGCCCCACTGACAAGCAGCATTGCTCAATAGTTCTGAGGCCCTCCTGCAATAATTCGCATAGGGTGTTCGCGAATTTTCCTCGGACTATTAGGACTATGTCGTCGGCATAGCCTATACATGTGAAGCCAAGCTCCGTGAGTTTGTGGAGTAACTCGTCTACTACTAAGCTCCATAGGAGGGGAGATATTACTCCTCCTTGAGGTGTTCCACGAGTAGCTTTAACAGAGGTGGTATGATCACCTACTTGGGCCTCAGCTATTCTCGTCTTCAACATCTCATACATCCATTTGATAACGGTCTTGTTCACTCCTCGCCGTGTGAGTGCCTCCCTGATTGACACATGTGTGGTGTTGTCTAAAGCCCCAGATATGTCCAGGAAGGCACACATTGCGATTTCTTTATTGTTCAGAGAGCTCTGAATGACCTCGGTTAGCTGATACAGCGCGGTTTCTGTTGAACGCCCCGCCCTGTATGCATGCTGACATTTATGAAGTGGTTTGTCCTTCAGAATCTCTGTTCTTATGTAGTTATCCACTACTTTTTCCATCGTTTTCAGTAAAAACGATGTTAAACAGATAGGTCGGAAAGATCGGGGATCAGTCCCATTTTTCTTCCCTATTTTCGGTATGAAGATTACTTTGGCTCTTTGCCATATGCTAAGTATAAAGCCCCGTGCTAGGCAGCTTCTTGTAATCTTCAGGAGATGGGGAAGGATCTCCTCCATTCCTTTCTGTAGGAGTATTGGGAATATGCCATCTACTCCCGGCGATTTATAAGGTTGAAAGGTGTTGACTGCCCATTCCAACCTTTGCCTTGTAAATATCTTCTTAGCAATACTCCAATCTTCCTTGCGAGGATTCTTGGTTTGGATTGCTACGTCAGTACTACTGAGGGGTTCACTTCCAGGGAAGTGTGTTTTGAGAAGTAGAGCAGATCGCTCCTCTTCTCCCTCAGTGTATGTCCCGTCTGGCTTCTTGAGCGACATTAAGGGGCTGATTGCCCCTTTTGCCATGACTTTTTGCAATCTGGCTGCAGTAGGAGTCGAAGTGATCTTTTCACAAAAAGCTTGAAAGTGAAGCCTCTTGGCCTTCCTGATCTCCTTATTGTATTGTGTGAGCTTCTCGGTGTAGCCCTGCCAATTATGGTCTCTTTTGGCCCTGTTGAAGAGCCGACGGACCTCTAATCTGAGGTTTGACAGGTTTTTGTTCCACCAAGGTGCTTCCTAGCTTGGTCGAGCTTTTGAGAGTGGGCAACTTGATTGGAATGCCTCCGTTATCGCCACACTGACCAGTTCGACCTCTTGATCCAGATCGCAGTGTGGGTGTTTGACCCCATTACTTTCGATCTGTTCCAAGTTTTGCTTCAGAAGGGTCTTATATTTAGACCAATCTGTATTTCTAGGGTTACGAGTTGGAGACAGTGAGGTTACTTCCCCCGCAATCCTAAACTCTATAATCCTATGATCGGAGAGAGAGGGTTCCTCCATCACTCTCCAATCAAATACGTTATTCCTGGCAGTAAAGCTGGCAAATGTTACGTCCAGGACCTCTTCTCTTGCTCTCGTGACAAAAGTGGGGGTTGTTCCCACATTAAGGGTTTCTAGATTAGTAGCTAAGAGATATTCAAGTAAGCACTCACCTCTAGGGTTGTTGTTCGTGCTTCCCCAAATAACATTGTGCGCATTGGCATCACAGCCTATGATGACTGGCAGTTGTCTGCTATTGCAGTATTGCACTAGCTCTTGAGCTTCTACTGTTGGTATTGCAGTATTGGCTCCAGCGAAATAGGCAGATGCAATAACTATGTCTCGGTTGATGCCCCCAGTGTTGAGGTGTACTAGAATTGGAACTAGATCCCGAGTCATGAATTCTGAAACACATGTGTAATTAATGTTGTTTCTTATGATCACACAGGCACGAGGGGACTCCTGCCTCTGGTCATAGATCAATTTTGAATCTTTAGATGCCAAACCTTTAATTTGGCCTGCTTTGCCTGTCCAGGGTTCCTGGATCAGTACAAAATCCAGTTGGGATTTTGCAAACAGCCTTGCAATCACTGCTGAAGCTCCCTTCGCGTGATGCAAGTTCACTTGCGCCACCTTGGAGAAAGCGATGAAGGTGCTGTAGTCTGGGGTGTAGGGGCTGGGTAGTCCAGCCTCTAATTCCCCCCTCCTCTCTTTCCTCCTGTCCCTCATCGAGATCCATCGGGAGGGTAGTCTACTTGGAGCTCGAGCGGGTATCTGGGTCTCGGATTATGGCCTCGACCCCCGCATTGGTTCGCCCTTCCCCCAGGACTGCAGATGATTTCTCTGCCGCCCCGGCTTCTTTGGCAGAGCCAGCAGCGGCCTCGACCAGACCTGAGTTGGCAGTTTTATCCTGTACACCGGAGTCCGTAGATGTGGAGGGCATCTCCGCATCTTTTAGACCTCCCGCAGGATTATTTTTCCGTCCTAGCCCCGAGACAGACACACGTCCAAACCTAAAGTTTAAGACGCATACTTCTGCCTTCAGGGCCTCTCCTGATTGGTGATCGATCCCAATCGTGAGGACAGTACCGGTTCCCTCCTTTTTGGAGTTGAGAACTTTCCAGGCTCCGGTACTGAGCCAGGTGTTCTGTACTTCGACGAGTCGGAGGATCTTCTCCGTCTCCATTTCGAAGTGCACCGTTACAGTGACGGGCTTGGGGATGTTTTTCTCCTCCACCGCCACTAACTCGGGTCCTTCCCAAGACCTCAAGGCCGGCACTACTCCAATGAGCCAGTCCGCCAAATCCTGAGAACCGCAGTCCACCAGCATCATTCCACAGCGGAAATGTATACCGGTGAAGTGCATTCCCTTCACCTCTCCACTGCACATCTCTTCCACTAGAGTATCCTCCAGTGTTGAGAGCCGCTGTGGTTCCAGGATTACTCTAGGGTAATCCTTGGGTATGATACCCACACGAATAGCCTTTACGGCCTTGGCAGCTGCAGCGTATCCAGTGGCATGCCCGGTTTTTGCTGCAGCTGTTTTCGGCTTTTTAGGCTGAGGCCGTTCCGGAGGAGTGATATGCTCCGCGCCTCTCTTTCCCGTCCCTTTTCCCGTCGGTGTTACCTTCGGGGTCGGGACAATAGGTGGTGTGGAGTGCTGAAGAGCCTGTTTTCTGGCCTCCTCAGGTGCAAGTCCCTGATGGAGGAGTCGCAGGTACTTCCGCACTCCTGCTCCACTGAGCCCCTTTCTCAGTGCATCGTCTCTGCCGCCCGGCTGTCCGAGTTTCGGCAGGTCGAACGGCAAACGATTTCTTTGCCGTTTGGCATTTCCCTTTTTTACAGGGAGCCCGGGTGAAGAGGTGGAGGCTTTCTCCATCTCTCCTCCGGTGAGTTGGGTTTTATGTGTATTTTCCATAAAGTTCCCACGAGTAGCTGGGGACAAATCCGTCCACTCCTGCAGAGCCCCGCATGCAGGAGTAAGGGGTTAATACAGTGGAGTTCCCCCTTGTGCTCCAAGGTCGAAACCAGTAGAGACCAGTCCTCTATCTGACCATGCATCCCTCGGCCTGGTTTCCCGCCTTGGATTTAGAATTTTTGATGAGGTTATTTCCTCTTGGTCCGGGCGGTTAAGCCAAGACCCCCCCCGCATCACTAGCCCGCGAGACATGCCACAGACGACCAGGATGCGTTGGTTTGACAGGGTGGTTTCGAGGTTAGCTCGAACGCACACCTGGCATCGTTGTACCTGAGTGCAATTCCCTTAGCCACGAAACTACAGCTGGGACAGGTGAAGTTGGTCCGCGGCAGGGTATTCGTGGCTGCCAATTGAGTTTTTAGTCTCAATGAGCCTTATTTCCCCGCAGGCCCCCTTCTCATATAAATGTCATCGTCAGAGGCCCCCTCCTATCCGCCACCTGGAGACGCGCCGGGTTGGCACTTCGCTCCTCCCAGATGCTGATTGACAACATCCGGACCCGGAATCTAGACCTTAGTAATTTATATCTCTTCAGCACTAGAACTAGCTTCAACAGTTTAAGAAAGTTGTACCTTTTATAGACCTAATTGCTCAATATAAAAATGTCTCTTTTGTTATTAATTTATGTTTTAATTCATTCTCAAATTTATGTACCGCCTCAATTTATTATTTATACCCACGAGATGTTCTTATACCCACCTGCATTGTATTTTGTATAAACGTTGAAATAAATATAAGTTATTATAAAAATGGTCTTGTTAATATAATTCCATAAATGTGCATTGTGCATATCGTTGAACAGAAGTGTTAAACTAGTAATAAATCATTTAGAGTTATTATTTATATTATATTTTATATATTATTTAACGTACAAAATGTGCTGCGTCTTAGATATTTCATGGTTATTCTAGGGCTTTTTCAGCACGGGAGGTTCATTCAGTTTGCTATTGAACTTACTACTAACAGTAAAGAAAATAAATAATTAGCAAATTTGGAAAGATTACTTAACATTGGAACACGCTTAACGCATAGAGAGCCAAAATAATTAGAATTTATTTATATTAATAATAACATTGGAAGAATGTAAAAAAATAGAAAACTCTACCAAAAAAAATGGCAAGTTTAAAATTTGAGCCGTATATGCACTTTGTATTCGGATGATGCGCAGTAGCACATTGCACACTTTCCGTTACTATACTACGCTAATTTTGCTACAGAATTCGGAAAACCCCCTCTACCCACAATTTTGACTCCGTTCCAACACCTTTCTTCCTGAAATTGGATCTCCTTACAGTACTGTAATAGGCATATAGAAATGACTAGGGTCTATTTATTTCCAAAGTTTGTTTATTTCTGCACTATTTATATCACAGTCTATTTATATACCTACACTACACTATTTATATATCTTACTCTAACTATCGACTACTATGTACAATTTATTTTTACTATTAACACTAGTTGCTACCGAGCGTTATTTATTTGCGGCCCTCTACTAAGGACCCATCGAACTGCACCGGTCCCGGTACCATAGTACGGTCTCCACCGTATTCTCCGTACCGAGATAACTGCCACGGAGTGACCGCCCCGGACTGCCTTTGGCAGCAAATCTTCTCGAATATATAGGCAAGCCCCTGCTTCTCGAATCTTCAACAGACATCTTCTAACGCCACGCGAACTAGCGCAAATTCACTAGACGCTTCGGGATATCATCTTCATTCCGAACGACGCCGACACTACATCCTACATCCCAAGTTCTTTACAGTACAGTTTTTACTTAATGTTTTTATCGTTTACTTCCAAATATTAGGTATAAATTGAACCAATACTACCTACATCAAAATAATAGACCGATATAATTAAGCGAAAATTGTTCTCCACATGCGCGGCGGAAAGTTTGCAACGGCCACTTTCACTTGAAATCTTGCTCTTTTAAACAGAATGTCCTATGCATGGCCCAAATAATTCCATGATAATATCAGTTTATGACCGTTTCTATCAATTTCTTTATGTACTATGACATCTATGCCCTTTCACCAGAGAAAATTGCTTCTACATAAAGCTGAATACAGGTATCCTATGGCCGATGGGTCGCGAATGCGGAGAATTGAAATCATTAGTGCAATTGGTCAATTAATGTAAGAAACATTGATAAGAAAAAAAAATTAATGACTTCTATTTCATTATAATCGTGGAATAAAATATATTCCGTACAAATATCTTGGTCCAGTTCGTAAATGGACATGATTGGACCAGTAGTTTCAAAATTGCGGCTAACCAAACTGAAAATAAATATTTTTACAAAAAATTGGACCGACGTTATTAGTTGGTGCACTGAAAAATACAAAGTAATATTAATTTTATTGGTGCTAGTACTTTTGAAATTGTGCAGTTGCATTTAGATTGAAAACTTTTGACACCAACTTCACAAGAACCAGCACCAATAGAATTGTGGCCTCCTCCATTGGCGTCGCTTAATCAACTGCCATAGGCCATAGCGTGCCTGCTCCACTCACCGACAGAGCGTCAGTCTGTGTAAGTTGTATGCAATATGGTAGTTACTAAAGTATAATGGTTAATGATACACTTGTGTTTGTGTTCGTTCGCCTCGGATTACTACCTCCACATTGGTGACCTCGACGTGATCAAACTGTGGACAGTGATAAAATGGACACTCCTGCGAAATGTGAATACACTAAGTGCTGTGCCGTTACGAGTTTTAGACATCCCATTCGCGGTGTCTTCTTCGGAGGAACTACAGGTCGAATTAAGTGCTTTCCAACAATAGAATGAGCAGCTTCGATAACAACTCCTTGTCCAGCAACCACATCTGCAGCAATAAGCCGCATACGTCATCGAAGGGCGGGAAACTGTGTTTCGCACCGCTATCCGCCTCCCTCCATTTTGGCCCACAAACCCTATGCTGAACCCTGAACCACAATATATAAACTTTACGGAGAGTTTTGGCGTTACATGTGGCGCCATCTCTAGTTCGTGCTACCAACTTTTTGACGGCGCCATCTATTGCATACCTACTGTACAGTGGTTTTATTCAGGAACTATACCAAGGACTCAGTACTCTAGTAAAAAATTTATTTCTTGAATTAATAGACGATAAACAATATCTTATTAGGTATGTAATTGAAATACGCTTTCAGTGTGTCCATTGATTGGCTATCCATTATGGTACCCGGTTCTGGGATCTTTCTGGAATCATCTAAAAAGTTAAGAATCGATTTTGTGCTTTTGTTACATAGATATTCCGACAATCTTGCACTACTTGCACTTTAGGTGGTCTAATTTGGAGCTCCCCATTGCGCATGTCAAATTTCATAAAAGGACGTCAACGTTGCCGGATGTTTTGCTGTTAATTGACGAATGATACTTTTAGAAGTAGTTCATATTTACTGAATCTAATTTACATTTTATCGGTTACGCGGGAGATTTATCATTTTTTTAATTTTGCTAAAGCGACACTACCTTGTGAGCTCTGATAAATCTGTGCAATTGTATTCATATAACAGGAAGTATAAACTCATATTCATCCTCACGAAACTTGATATCTTTATAATCGGACATTATCATCATCAGCATTTGATTTTTCGGCATCTAATAAGGGTTGAATTTCTTCTGGCCCAATCAATTTCAAACTACATAGTCTGTTTTGGTTCTGATTCAAATACTTAGAAGGAAATTCTAGTTTTTCAGCTTTTTGGTTACCAAGACGATTTGTGGAAAAATATCTTTCTTTTGTATAGTCTTGCGAAATTATTCTTATTAGGCCATTCTAAATCCTGTATAGGTAAGCTTTTCCACCATATCAAAGGAGCAGTGTTCTTGAAATAGAAACTAAACATATATTTGGGAAATGGATTTAATTTTGTTGTTAAGGCAATAACGAATGGGACAAATTCTGGGTTAATATCGTACAGAAATGGATAAGCTTGTTCTTTCTGCAAATTGCTTAGTGTATCGCCTAAAAATCTGAGATCTAGCATATTTGCCAAATAATATGAAAAGCTTCCAACCTATCTAACATATTAAATAAATATCAACCAATAAATATCACGATAGGTACCTATATAGCAATGTTATGTATCTGTTTTATATCGAGTGATATATATCGGCGAACTCTGCTTTATATTAAATAAAATGCAGCTCTGCTTTAAGCAAGTAGCCAATACGTCTTTGTTGAATTTGCAAGCTTGAGAAAAAACATTACAAGTTACATTCAAGTTGTGCCTATTTGAGTACTTGTGTAATGCGAACAGAAGCAATAAAATGAAAGTCTTCTATTTCAGCTTAGGCAACTAATACTACACTACAACACTAGTAATTTGAGAATATTTTCAATATAAGTTAACCTCTAGACCTCTAGTATTAATTGTTACATGGCAGAAGACGGCAGAAGTTCCTCCACATTTTATAAAATTAATATATAAGCAGATTACATTTTTAATCATTTTTTATATCTATTGTTTGTTTTCCATGAATCTTCTTCATAGAAAACAATCAATTCAATACGTAGTTTGACCTACTGAATGCACATTTATATTATTCATTTTATATCTTATGACAGCAAAAGGTACGGCAACGTTGACGTGCTTTTTTTGAAATTTGCGCATGCGCAATGCTGGCTCCAAATTAGACCACCTAAAGTTAAAGTGCAAGATTGGCGCTACTAACATTGGCATAAAACTTGAAGGTAGTGTTCTCTGATTCATATATAAACGTAATAGACTTCCATGCGAGTGCAGGTTGTTTTATGCCATATCAAGGCGCATGCGCGTGCCCAGCAACCGAAATAAAGCTTGCTGTAATTATTTAATTAAGATCTAACAAACAAAGGGAATAAAAAAACTGTCGATTTGCCAAAAAAACTTTAATTTTTTGAAAGTGGGGCCAACTTGACGTCGAAAATTTAAATTGTCAATAACAAAAAAAAGGAACTAACAAACGAAATTTTTCATCTAACAAACAATGGTCGTTTCCACAGCAGAGTCAGATTACCAATCGATTAGTAATCAGTAATCAAAAATATGTATCTTGTGGATACGACTGCTCAGAGAACACCTACCTCCAAAAGAATGGTAACTCCCATGTTAATTTCGTTGACTATGTTTTGACCTTGAAGTACAACTAGCGCTGAAGATGTTTACTCGCAAACTAACTTGCTTATGGTGGCAGATTCAAAGTTTAGTAAAAGTATTATCGTAGCTTATAAAGGAGAAAGGAATAAAAATCTTCAGAAATTGTTGAAGGAATTTTTTAGAAAATAACTTTCGAGATTATTCATTTTACTTTTCATGATAGTCATCAGAAGTGTAATATGAATGCTGAAAGATTTTTTAAAAATCACTCCAAAAATTTCTGAAGATTTTTAGACCTTCCTCAATAGTTCTGATCTATGAGGGGTAAATAAGAATATAAAAACTTTAAATATTTAAGTTCATTTTTTATTATTGCAAAATTATAACATAGAAAGAATAAATAAGCAAATCAAAAATCCACTGAATAACTTCTTAAATATGGTTATTTGTAAGTAAACACATTATTATATTAATTTATAGAAGTAACTAGTGCATTGTCTAAATAACTATTTGAAACAAACAATAATTAGGGCAAATTTTGATTAGCTAAAATCTGATTACTCATCACAAAAATATATTGACGCAAATATCGACATAGGTATAGAAGATAGATAGAAAATACAATATAAAATAATATCAAAATAGATTTTGAGTAGAACAAGTAAACTATTTTATGAGTAGACAGTGCATTAATCATCTACATATGTTAATGAATAATCCAAAATATATAAAATACACCGGTTCACTAACACTAATTACACACACAATCCACAAACGATAAACACGTGTTTCATTGTCGCTACAGCCCTTTTTTTTAGGCATAAAAATAAAAAGAAACAAAGATCAGTAAAATATATAAAATACAAGCCAGCAATTCAATGTATTATATCATTACCCAAAAAGTAACCGGCATGTAGAAGCTGAGGCACTTCAAAGGCATTGCACTTTCGTTTCGTCCTTCCGTTGTTCCTAAGCTAATATCCAATTCGTTCTAGTGCACTACCACTTCACTGCAATGTAAAAACATCATTACAAATCTGAGATTTGATAGAAGCATGCTAAATTTACCTACATTGAGAACGAAAGGTTAGACTAATAATCAAATTATTAAGGTTGCCAATCGAATTTTAGTGCAAAAAATTCTAGATGCTAACTGAAGCAATCCTTATAGGCATTTTGGTGATGGCTGTGTCTTGTACTTGTATATCTAGTTTCCCGGAAGCATTAAAAAGGACTTTTATATTTCGTCATAGCATTATATCTTTACTTACAGTTTGCTTAGTTATACCTACGCCAGATAGAACAGCTGGAAATTCCAAGTATATTATTGATTAAGCTTTTAATGATACTCGTAGCTTTACTTGATACTCCACTATCAGGATGAACTTGCTGCAAAACATTGTATAAAAGAGTAGCACTTCTTCCATAAAAGTTGCCACCGCCTGCGACTGATTACTGATTAGTTCATTTGTCAAACTGACAGTTGTCAAATGATTTGAAATAATTCAATTCTACAATTACACATATTAGATGAATTGAAAATGGAAGAAGAAAAAGTATTATCCATTCAATATGTTTATAATGAAAAAGATTATGTGGTAAACGGAACGGTAGATGTCCATAATAGAATTGGGAAATATCTGAAACAAAATGTAGGTTATGTTACACTATGTTTTTCTTATAGCTGTCGTATTAAAGAAGTCAACTTTTTGATTACTGATTACTAATCGATTGGTAATCAGACACTACTGTGGACGAAGTCTGGGGGCTAACTTGACAGGGGCGCCAGCAGTTGCCTGCTGTGAACACGGTCATTGGAAATTGGAAGTTTGATTTGTTTTGTGTTTTGTGATCTGAATTATGTAAATTGATCACGTCTACGCATTGCGCATGTCTTCTTTCATTTTCCCCTTCCTCCATCACTCTAGGTGGTCTGGTGGGGTGGATGTCCTCACCCTCACGCGCTCACTCCTCGTCGATAAAAAATAATTCTTTTCTATTTCGCATCTGGTCCTGGAAACATGTTGATTTCTTCACAATCGACAGGCCACAGATCTTTGCGTCAGTGCGTTATATTTGATAACGTGAGATGATGTAAGTATATAATTTGTTTTTATCTTCGTAATCACTCTACAAATTAGGCTAAATCTACCTCATTTCTTGTGCTGATAATAGAATCAGAGTTTGCTAATCAATATTTTTATAATAAAGTAAAACTAAATGATGATTCAATGTCTCGTTCGTATGATTGAATGATTAAGAATAATCGGAATTCACTGATTTGCAAACAAACTCAATTTGAATTACTACTACAATTTATAACTTCTAATTGATACCGCATTGTTCTAGGCCTAGAGTTTCTTCGCTTCAAGAAACGGCATTCTAGATGAAATTATTTATAGATCTTTGAGATTAATTTGATAGGAATTTAAGAATAGTTCCCAGTCCCCGTGATGGTGAATTGAGGTGAGATTATTCAAGATTAATTGATTTTTAAGTATCGCTAAATGGATATATTATGATGAAATAATTTGACAAGCATATGACTGAATCATGCGTTAGCCACTGGGGATACATTATTCTCTTTGGTGAGCATGTGTTGATATTTTTTGACCTGATTTTTTTTTATTCAATACCTACCTCACATTTGAGTTTTGCTTGTAGAACTAAAATTATTTATATTTTCTTTCAGGTTACTTGAAAAGCAGTTCGAGTGCGCAACCTGTTGAAAAATAACATGAAATTACTGTAGTTTGACAGTTACCAACATGGTCGTACAAACGAATTCAATTCCTGATGGATGAGAAGGAATGGTCAAGAGTGAGTATTTTTGCTTCTTAAATTGCAATAGTTATGATATAAATATATTTTTCAAATGATGATAATAATTACCGTCTGATCATAGTGATTATACATTGTGGCTGCAATTTTATTGTACTGATTACTAGTATCTTTTGGCGAAATTTTGCTGTTGATACACCAACATCTAACCTAGTTTTTCTTTCTAGTCTTGTCATGGCTCTTCAATATGTTTTCTGGTTTATAGCAAGGAAATGTTAGGCCCATTTTGATCTGGTAAGTTTTTTTCAATATCCGACTACATTTTAAGGTGTATTTACTATGATGACCAAAGTTATCCCTGTCATAAAAAGCATTTGCTGATAAAAATTCTGTGGTTTTGACTGATACAAGTTTATTGAATTAATACATAAATAATTTTATGGATCAAATGAGGTAAGGCAGTTTTATTTGTTTCAGAATACTCTTGAAGCCTGTCTTTCCTACAAGAGAATATAGTTTATTTGGCTTCTACCTGGTAAGTTTTTCCAGTAGTTTCTTTTGTACTCTTGATGTGATATAATGATGATTTAAAATATATACGCTATAATGAAGTTCCTTTGATTTCAACTTGCCCTCTCTGATGCTCAGTATAATTTAATTGTAGCGTACCAGTTATTTGGATCAACATTTTTGAAAGATTTTATATTGCAGATCTGTCTACCCACATGTTCCTGATCCATACGGTTCATCAGGATTTATCGTAAAGATCTACTTACTAAGGGTATTATGTTTTTTACTTTGGAATTTTTCATATTGTCTTGTTGAATGATGTTTTTCAATAATATACGCTATGATTTAAGAATGATTATAGATAATTTCTGAAGAATCATTAATTATATTTTATTATACTTATCCGATGTTATTGACTTACAATTGCGTTCTAACTTTCAGGTATAGATGGAATAAACATTTGAGAGAATGAGGAGTTATGTAATAATTTATTAGAGTAAATAAAACTATCTGAATTAAGACTAAATCATTGTTTTTTTAAATTTATTTTCGATTGTGGGTCATGTTTCTCACTGTCATGTACCTGAAGTTGAAGAGATTTCTCGTAACCTAAGTACGATCAATAGCGGTTATACGACATATAAAAGGTATTTAGAAATCACGAGTCTGTTTTCAGAAACAATTGTTGGGTTTTTCTTTACTAGATTTTCTGTGAAGAAATAATGAAATTGTTTTGGACCTCAGATCACTGTTAAGTTGGAGAAAGAAATATTCAATTTAATAATATTAAAAGCGTAACAAATGATATTTTTTTTTAACCGCTTGATGGTAAATAATATCAGTAAATGTCTAGAACAGGTTCCCACCGATTTTTGGCAATTTTTTTGATTAGTTGCGTAGGTATATTAATAGGAACACATTCCAAATAATTTAGCCCGCTAACCCCCAACAAGCTTACGGGAGGGTGGAGTGAATATGGGGAAACCGGAGCCATAAAAAATATAAAAGGGCGAGGAAAATCATCCTGCCGCTATTTATGTTGTCCAGCATCACCATATTCACTCCACCCTCCCATAAGCTCGTTGGGGGTTAGCGGGCTAAAATTTTATTTGGAATGTGCTCCTATAATATATAACTACAAAACTAGCCAAAATTGGTGGGAACCTGTTCTACACATTGACCATAATATTTTATACTTTTCATTGCATGATCTAATAAAGCCTTTTTTCAGAATAAAGTAAGTAGGTATATGCTTATTTTAAATGAGTATGCTTATTTGCTCATCAACAATAACGAAAAAAAGCATTTTTAGGTAAATTTATTATAGAAATGTACCTACCTATTGGCGATCGTTCACACTTTTGAATTTCGAAAAAAATTCAACGGCATGTTATATACAGGGTGATTCACGGTCGATGGTACCTTAGACGTATAAGGAAAACGGACCATAAGATCGCTCTAAAAATTGTGTTATTTAGATAATACCTAGTAATCTGTCGACTGAAAATATTTTCAGTTTCCAGTGAAATAATTAATTTTCGTTTGTTTGTTCAAAACAGAGCTCATTAGTCTAAATTTTAGAATTGTGAAACGATGAAATTCCAGTAATAATTTTAGAAAGACTTCTTTCTTAGTTATTATGGAAGATTTTCTTTTAATGTTATACAGAGTCTCACAAAATTCTTGATCTTTCCATCAGATATATAAAGCACCAAAATTGCGTTTTTTCAAATGGAACACCCTATATTTTATTATTTCTCCAGAGAGAGAATCAAAATACCTTTGAAATGATATATCATGTTCGTATACCTAAATGGTCAGGTTTTCAAAAAATTAGCAACTGTCTATCAAAGTGAATTATTTCTAGCATTTTTATAGTAGGTATTTGCTGGTTACCATGGTGGTGGAAAGATTGACAAGTAATTATCGTGAGGAAGAATAAGTGTTTGTTGAGTTGTTCATTCTTCATAGATAATGTGATCAAATTATTGCAAAAACATCCAGAAAGTTTAATGCAAGATACCCACAAAGTACAAAAAAGGCAACAAGAATAAACCTATTCACAGAACAAATAAGTAAATTTGTGATTCCTAGAAGCTAATTCAAAATGTTGGTTTACGAAACAGTTTCGTTACTCATGTTTGGGATGATAAGTAGACTGCAGAGATCAATTACAAAAAAAATTGATGGCTATGAAATCTTTCCTGTTTTTGGTTAATTTATTCTAAATTCACGATTTTTGCCCTGAAGAAGAGAATAAACATTCTCGAAAGCTCGGCTTCAATCAAAGAATTTTATTTAATATATGACTGCATCCCCAAGAACATCTTTTTATTTATATATATATATATATATATATATATATATATATATATATATATTACGAAATTTGTTAACACGATAGAGGTCGCAGTTTTGGAGGTATCAAGTTCAAATTTGCTTCAAAAATCAATCTCTTAAATATCTCGGCCGAGTTCGTTATTGGGCAATATCGGGAAAGTAGTTTAAATACCATCAAAAATAATTTTGGGTTATAGATATAATCAGTACCTACAACTTTTGTTGGAAGCAATTTTCCATAAAATGCGCAGAAAAAAAGTCCCGATGGCCTGTAGTCAGCGGAAAGGTAAATTTTTCAAAATTCATTGAATTGAAATTTGAACAACCTTTTCATTGGTATACCTACATGTTATTACATAAAATTGGCGTATGTGTCATAGCCTTGCGGTTACAGGTTTTTGTTTTGGGTGTTGAATATAAAGCAGACAGGGTTCGAGTTCCACTTCAAGGAAACATTTTTTTTTCGCCTATTTCTTTTCAATAAATATACTATATATTTTTTTAATCGGGGTCTATATAATGATCTCCAGAAAATGTACAATTACATCAAATTTATATTGATTGTTCATGTTTTATCAATATTTGTTATTTTTCTTTATTAATATTTTTATTTTTTTACCTGTGTATTTTATGAAAAATTGCTTTGAACAAAAGTTGTAGGTACTGATTATATCTATAACCTAAAATTATTTTTGATGATATTTACACTACGACTCTTTTTTGATAATTTTTTTAAATGTTTGAATGGTCGCCATTTTGAAACTATTTACCCGATATCGCCCAATAACGAACTTGACCGAAATATTTGGGAGATTGATTTTTGTAGCAAATTTGAACTTGATACCTTCAAAACTGCGACCTCTATCGTGTTAACAAATTTCGTAATATCCCATATATATATATATATATATATATATATATATATATATATATATATATATATATATATATATATATATATATATATATATATATATATATATATATATATATATATATATATATATATATATATATATGCAAGGCTATGATACATACGGCAATTTATATGTAATGACATGTAGGTATACCAATGAAAAGGTTGTTCAAATATTCAAATTTCAATTCAATGAATTTTGAGAAATTTACCTTTCCGCTGGCTACTGAAATTCCAGAACTTATAAGTATAATATGATTAAATAAGTTATGGAATTTCTGAGGTTAGTCCGAGCAACCAGACAAAATTTAAAAAATCCAGTGTCACGTGTTTCCCCGACCAAGTTGACACATCAACGGCAATCTGTTTCCAAAACTTCTTAGCAAATCATATTGTCACCTTATGGGCCTTTCGCATAGACAAATAACAATGGTTTTGCAAGATTAGGAATCAAAATTCTGTATTTTCTCACATGTTTGATCGCAGTCGCTTCTGGAGTCTTCAGACAAATTTGTTAATGTTGGAATATTTGGCAATGTATTTTTGTTTGCACAAGATTTTTGACCCATCCAACGGCAGGAGCCAATGCAGCTGATTTTGTTTTCCTTGCAGCTGCAAGTTTTTGACTGACAACTTCCAATGAAATTTTCTTATTAAAATCAATACCTTGTGAAAGCTACGAATAATTAGTAGGGTAGATGTGCCTACTACCAGTAGTCAGCCATCACGGCGCCAAACTTGTAATAATAAAGAAATAGTTCATATTCTATATACATCAATCATATCCTATACTCAGCCACACTTCCCGCCAATATCTGACAAAAATTTCTAATTTCTAACCTAAAAAGTGGAGCTGTAGCCAAGATGTGAATACGCACTTGTCAAGTCTTCTGACGAAAGGTAAGGAAAAGTAATGTTTTTGCTATGATATAGGTAGTCCAAAAAAAAATGTTGCACATATGTTTCTCTGCATAAAATAGTGTACATTTGTAGTATTTACAGGTAAAATAACGTTTAGATACATGTAAACTGATTTTATTAAGGTGGCTGACCAATAGGTGCTTGAATATGAGCAAATCTAGTCGTCAGCCACGCGGCTGAGGACTGGGTAATTTAACTCAACGCTAGATTTAGGCCCAATTTATAAGTAACATAGAGCTCATTTTCGTGTATCAGTTAGTTCATTGATTTGGAACGAAATATTACATGAAACCAGTGTTCAGCCACCTCAAAAGTTAAGCGGCTGACTTAAGGGCCGATGTTCAGCCACCTAGTATGTAAAGCGGCTGACTTAAGAATCTATCAAGCCCAAACTCAGCCACCAATAAAAGGTGGTTATTTTCAATGTAAACCTATTTTTTCAAATTCAGAACATTATGGGTCGCTACAAAACTAGGGATGTTCATCAGTACTCTGAAGAAGCTCTACCTTAAAGCCATTAGAGATGAAAAAAAAATGGGTATAAGAGAAGCCAGCAGCCGTTTTGGCTTTTGATATAATTCAAGACAGAATCCACGGTCGCGTAAAAGAGGGACCACGAAAAATGGGACCCCCTACTGTTCTTAGTAAAGAAGAGGAGGATCAGTTAGAAGATTGGCTAGTAAAGCTAGCGAAATGTGAGTTTCCACAGAAAAAATGTGACCTCTTAAATACGGTTCATAGAATTGCTGTACTGGAAAAGAAGAAAGAGACTTCTTCACAGACAATAAGCCAGGGGAAAAATGGTACGAAGGACAAAGACACAAGAGATTGAGCTTGAGAAAAGGTGAGGGTATAACTAAAGCAAGAGCTGTTATCACAGAGGAGTTAATTAAGAAGTGGTTTCGAGAGTTGAAGGAATTTTTAACCAAACAAAACGCATTGGATATATTGGAGGATCCGTCCCGTATATTTAATGGAAAGCTTGTCTCAGCTTTCAAATGTGTCCCAAAATGGGAAAAGTATTGGCCCCAAGAGGCTATAAAAATATTTACGAAATAAAAAAAGGGGGCGAAAAAGATACAATTACAGTTCTTCTAGTGTTTTCAGCAGATGGCAATATAATTACCCCAATGGTAGTTTTCCCTTTTGTCAGACCAAATAAGGCCCTTTCAGACAGCATTCCTTCGGGGTGGTTCTTAGGGAGATCGGAGACCGGGTGGATGAAAAGTGACACATTCTATGAATATATTGCCAATGGCTTGGATTCTTGGTTAACTTCATAACAATAATATCACCAGACCTATTCTGCTTCTCGTTGATGGACGTGAGTCGCATATGTCTCTCCAGCTCAGTAAATTCTGCCATAATAACCAAATAATTTTGTATGCGTTGCCACCAAACACAACGCATATCATGCAACCGGCCGATGTCAGTGTATTCAAACCTCTGAAAACTGCCTGGAAGAAAACAGTTAGAGCATGGCAATCGAAACCAGAAAATGTGAATTATGTTCTAACAATATGTACTTTTTCTCCTCTATTGAAAGAGGTATAAACGACCCATCGCTTTACCAAACCATCAAAAATGGATTCAGAAAATGTGAATTGTATCCCGAAGCTGTTGAATATTCAAAATGTGTCCAAAATAGCTTGGAAAAATTACAGGAATCTGAGAACAAGGAACAGAAAGTAACGAAGGAACAGCTTGGAATTACCGTAAGAGTTCTTACAAATTTGAGAGGAAAGCTTTTGGAGAATGGCTTTTCAAAAATAGACGATCTGATTGAACAAATTCACAAGATGAATGATGAGACTGATGTGATAAATGCCGTGGTTCTTCCAGATGGAGTTTTACAAGTTGAAAAGAAGGTCCGGAGTATTTAATTTTATTTGACCCACAAGTGAGTAATATATTTGACGAATTTGCTGGTGATGAGAATGAGTTATATGATGAAAACAAGAAAAATGAAAATACCAACAATTTGAAGCAGCAAATAAATGTTACGCAAGAAAATAAAATCGAAAATAATGAAACATGCTTAACTGAAATCAACGATAAAACAATGAAAGGCTCAGAAAATAAAATTGAGAACGAAGAAGGTCAAATACCGATAACGAAAGCAATTGCAAAAGATGAAATTGAATTGTGTGCAATGAGGAAAACCGTTGTGACTGGAATTGAACTAAAGGAAACCGATGAATCTGAAATATGGGTAACATATGAAATTGAAGCAAAAGAAGTGAACGAAAACGAGTCAAAAGCAGCGAAAGGAACGGAGTCAGTAAAAACTGAAGCCGAAAAAGAAAACGAAATTGGACGAACTGAAGAAAAAAGTGTTGATGGAAATGAAATTGGATCAAAGGATGCTCAAGGTAGTTCAGCGAATATGACTAATTCCAAACTCAAAATAAACATTTTACGTAACGTAATAGTTCGACCTTCCACAAGTGTTGCCGGCGGCGAAAAACAAAATGGAAACGCTGACAAATCTACGGGACATAGCTACTTTTCTGAAGCTTTGTCTATACCAGCCCCATTATCTAAAGCTAGAAAGTGTAAACGGCATGAAAATTTACCAGCTGCTATTTCCACTGACCTATTTAGAAAACAGATTCAAGCTAAGTTAGATGCAAAACAAAAGGAAATCGATGAAAAAGTAGCAAGAAAAGAAAAGAGAGCAGCAAATGCCAAAATAAATTATAAACGAAATACCAAAAGAAAAGCTCTAATCGCGAGAACGGCAAATGAACAAGATATAATAGATAGTGATAGTGACGAAGACTTTTTTCAATTGAAAAAATTTAGACCACTCAAAAGGAAGAACTCGAAGGAGATGAACTACTCCAATAGACCATCTAAAAAGAAGGAAAAAGAGAAATGTGTCCATTGCTCTGAAATACTTCAGAGTGATGTTGAAGATAATGATTTGAAAAATATTGGCTGTGATAACTGTCCTAATTGGTTTCACTTGAAGTGCACCAGGTTTCATGGATGCAATTATGAGGACATAGCAAATGCTGATTTCATATGTGCGTTTTGTGCCGAATCAGTCAAGTAACAGTTGGTTTATGTCTAGAGCTAGGAAATAGTTTTTGATTCATTATTGTTGGAAAAATGTTTTTGTTAGATTATTATCATTATTTATTTATTTTATATCTGTTGTACCATTTTTGAAAATAAAATGGTGTTTATACCACATTTATTGCAATCATTTCAAAATATCTGAAACGGCGGCTGACTATTGGGCTTGAGGTGGCTGAGGTTAAGTTCGTTGTGGCTGACTACTGGGAAATTTGTGTATGTAGCACAAAAAAAATCTTTCAATTTTCTAAATTCGAAAATGTAGAAATATCGTGGAAAATCTTGAAATCAATTCAATAAGCTATGGAAAAATATGAAACAAATCTCAGCCTACCCTACCTTGATTTAATTTTTTATCATAGGACAAAGTCAACAATTGCATAAAGTGGCTGACGACTGGCACAATTACTGTACCTACTAAAATCTTGAAAAAATTGCCCCAATGCGCATTTGTTGGAATGGGTAGAAAGTTTCTGGTTTGAAGTCAATGCCGTAGGATACGTCCACTTACATTTCTGTTGAAGCTTCGGTTTATTGCCACCCATCATCATTAAATGTAATTTTTTTGTGGTTTGTAAAAGTCGTCGGTATCAATGATTTCGACGAACGCTCAGAGAACATCCTCACCGACCTTCTCAATATTTAAGAGGGCATTTTCTATTGTTTTGTCAAAAATAATGTTTGTAGAAAAAATATACACAACAGGTTCTCTTCAGTGTGGCTGAAAACGACAGAACTGTTCGTGCAATGTTAGAACTATAGATAAGTGATTGTCGCATGTTAGAACAACATTTTTGTCAATAACTTTCCTTCGTGGGTCAGTTTCTATATTTTGACTAAGCTCGTCTGCTTTAATTCCAAATTTGTCGACCATTAACCCGATTTCATTGAAAATAACAAACCACACGTCAATTTCTTACACACTTTCAGCTTATTGAGAAATCAGTAGTGTTACCAGATAAGGGTTTCTGGAATATGCTGTTTAAAACTGAAGATGTCCATTTCTTGAAAATAAGAAAAAGAATTTTGTCCATTTCTTGCTCAATATTGCTGACAATCTTATGAAGTACGGAGTAATCTGAAGAACCACTAAATCTAGGTATTGTGTCACCATCTGATTTTTTTTCCTAAATATTTCATCTTTTGTCACTTTCGTAGGAGTAATTATGTCTTATTCGTTAGCCTTTTTTGACTGAACAATGTCTGACATTTAGACATCTCTCCTTCAAGTTCCAGATATCTGTTATAAATGGCAGTTGCAGAAAATCCCTTCCTCTTTGTGAAACCCTTTTCCATTTCTTCAAATAGCGTATTCATAGTAATGTGCTCTTGCTTTGTTCGTGCATCCTCTTTAGAAGTTGAGGGAAAAGCTGCATTTTTTTACTTTTAACCAAGTTGTTACAATAAGCATCGAGGATGGTATTTCACCTCCATTACAATTAGATCATTGGAACCAATGCGCTCAAGAATGAATATCCTTTTGAAATTAGTTTTATTTTCTCTTCAATGTTTGTTGTTAACTCTTGAGACAGATTCATTATATTGGACCTTTGTTACAAAATATGCATTTTTTATATCCAAAGGTCCAGTTCCCAAGGTGAGTGCCATTAACGCTACCTCTTGGAAACTCAAAGCTCCTTCATGTCATGTCCCTCTTCTCTATATCACATCTGAATATCCCGAACCCGCCGCTAAACCTAGGACGAGAGATGCAAGGGAGGACGATCGAGAATTTGATCTTCGAGCCTACCGCTTGGAACGCGATGGATTCGACCAATTTCGTAGTTTATTATTTATGTTAAAAATATAAATGTTGAACCGTTATCACCGCAAAGAACGTGGCAATATTTTTTAAATTTAAGGTTTAGTTTCTGAGATAATGAGTGATATATGATAAAAAGTATTAACTACTGCATTTTTGGTATGTTGTGATCCGAGATATTCGCTCTCGAAGGTTAGAGAACATGGGGGATTGCATTGTTTTTCAAATTATTTTAATTTTTTGGGACAATATGGCCACAAATGAAACATTCAAAATTTGCCAGACTGAAACAGATTTTATGCTCTGTCGATGTATAAGAAAAAACACTAAGTTTCGCATAACTTTTTTTTGCACAGGACGATCATTTGACGACTTTGGGGATAAGTATCGAAAGGCCCACAGAATGATTTTTTTAAGCGACTTTCGGGGATCCGCGAACTACACTATTATATCGGTTTGTAAAACTCTACAATGGTAGGGAGTTAGTAACACGGTTTCCAAAGTCGAGGACGTTTGCTAATATTAACATAAAGATGCTACATTTTCGATAGAAAAAGGAATATTTTATTATAATCTTACAAATATAATATGCCAATTAAATAAAACTTTGTTAGGACGCTGCATCGGGTACAGTTGCCGTAGTAGAATTATTAGCATTTGCACTCTTTATCTTAGATACAATTTTCTCCAACAATAATGACACTTGCTGTAACAATTCACGCGTCTCCTCCCAATCGTGCTTCTTTATCGCCGATATGGCCGTATTGAGATTCAATCGCACCGAATTTGTAATTGTATCCTTGCGATCAATCTCAGTGTCGAGTACAATTTCAGCCAATTTGATGCATACGTACAGTACCTGCTGACACGTGGCCGGGTTTTTGTCCCAATTACCTTGCGTGTAGCCCCTGAAGGCACGCTGCAATCGTTGAGCTCGCAGCAAAGTGACGGGCGCCAGGCTGGAGTACAGCTCCCAGACATACCCTTCACCTGGATGTACCGATGTAACTCTACCTAGGAGTTCTCTGGTTTTTTGTAAAAAGCGCTGCGAAGGTTGTCCTTCGCAGTCGTTCACATCATTACAAACATTAAACACTAACACGTTCAATACTTCAATGTTCAAGTACTTCTCTTTTAGATCCAGCAGCTTGTGATAGGCTCTGATGACGTCATTAAAATTGGATATATCACAACTGACAACAAGTAGGTTCTCCCACACTTTCCAATTATCAAAATTGCACTTCAACGCCTCCAGAATGGCCTGGTGAGCATTACGCTTGTTACCTATCTTTATGTAGGCTTGTGCTAGGTTGTTCCATGCCTCGAAAGCATCTGGTTCCAAGGTGGTATACCTACGGTACGCGGTTGCGGCCGTTTGCCAGTTTTCCGTCTGCAAGGCGGCAAAACCCAGTCGGAACCACACGTTTGCTTGCAGCGGATTGATGCTTAGGGATTTTTCGAAATGTGGGATACATTCTTCGTATTGCTTACGGACAAACAGGTGTTGGCCCCAATGGCGTTGAGCGCGATGACTTCTCCGTTTGGACATTTCCCAGGCCTTCTCGTAGCACGTAATGTCATCTGTGGCATCACCCAGCAGACACCAGAGCTTCACGGTGGGTTTCTCGTTGAGCTGTTTCTGGATAATTTCGGCAGCCTTATGCCGCAACTTCAATATAGTATAACATACAATAATCTCATCCCAAAGATTGACCTTGAGATAGACATCTAAAGCATTCTTCACCAGCCCAACGTTCAATAGCAGATCAGCATATTGGGTTTCCAACTTCCAAATTGGGGGCAACCCAGTACTAAACACATCAGCCACCTTGTAGAGGAAATTTGGATTATCGCGTGAAAAGCAATTGATCAGTTCTTCGCACTGTCCTAGGGAGCGTTCAATAATTCTTTGATTTTTGCTTTCGATTTTGCATCTCATTAATAAAGCTACAATGCGAACGGTATAGGAATTTCTTTGGTTTAATATTAAATCCACGAATGGTTTTAACTCTTCTGATGAAAGGTCATCTTGTGGTTTGGCTATCAGCATTTCCTGGATAATAGTAATGATCAATTTCTGTTCTGTTGAAGTAAGTGTAGGTTTCTCTATGTCACCATCAGCAAATTCAATGTTATTCAAGAGAACGTCATCATTTAGAGGAACATTTTTCGGGAAATATTCTTCATTTACTTCAACGGAATCTATTCGGCTTTCTTCCTTTTCACCAACTTCAACTTTCAAAGATAGTTGGGGAAGGTTTTTTTCTTGGTGTTTTGTACGTTTGCCTAATAAACCCAGATAGTTGTACTGAAAACCAAGTAATTCTTTGGCCAAAGCAATGTGTTCCTTAGCCTTGGATGCTTGTCTAAATAGAAGATAAAGTTGCGCTACTTCTATATCTAAAGCTGCTTTGATAGTTCCTGCAACATAAAATTGAAATATATATATATATTGAAAATAAATTGAGTATTTCGAAATGACTGACCTTTGAAGTTCATGTTAGCCTGGAATTGCTTATATAATCTATCGGCATCGGATAACAATGTAGGGCTCAATTCATCTAGTATCTCTTGATGAATCATTATCGATCTCCAATACCACCAGTTGTTGATTATATTATTAACAATACACCATTCGAAAACGATTTTTGCAGTAACTAGTAATGCGGGGAATTTGCAATTAGTATTTATTTCTTCATTATTGACTGATAACAGTTTGTTGAATGCTATGTTGGAAAAAATATCACTGTTTAGAAAATCTTCGGTGTCTTTATCGAGATCAGGTCCAGTTGAATTACACCGTACAAATGTTACAAAACATGCAATTCCTAAATTAAATATCTTGACACGTTCCTCTTCTGGCAACAAAGCAAATTGCGTTTTTAATTGAACACATTCGAATGATAGGTCCACAAAAATTTTCCAGTTCTCTTTACATACCAGGCAATTCATAATATCCCAAGGTTTTACTTTGATTTCATGGTTTTTATCACCTTCCTCCTTTTCTGGATTAGGTTCTATAAACAAAAGGTATTCGAACACCAATTTCTCAATATCAGCCATGATAACAAAGAATAAACAATTAACTTATCTACATGCTTTAACAGACAACTTAAATGGGCCAAAAATGCACGTGGGAAGTCTAGCAATCGTTAACTTCAAAGAATATTGTAAATTATAAAAAATCATGGTGAAGTTGTGCACATTTTGTCAATATGTCAAATGTCAATTATGTATATTGATCATAGATAGATTCAAAAAAGTAGTCCTTTTCCGTATGTTATATATTTATTATTTATCTTAGAACTCTGGAATTATACTTCATATCTCAAAGAATATTGGATTCAACCGTATTTTTTGTTTTCTTTTCGAATACTCATTCAAATATCTTCACAGTTTCAGGTTCTAAAATTAATGTAGTTCCAACGTTCAAGCGGGAATTCGTCGGAGCTGTCAACTGTCAAAGTGTACATGCCGTTCTTATTCAAATTTGTTTTGTAATTTTTAGTAGTTAAATTTATGATTATGGCCCAACCAAGCATCACGTAAGTTGTAATATAAATAATTAGAGCCAAAGTTGATATTTCGTCTTTCCGAATACATTAGATCTTTCTTCTCGCGAACTACACCTACATCCAGTAGAAGAGAGTCAGTTACTAATGGGTATGTTTATAATGATTTAATTTCATAATACAGTGAAATGGTTCCATTATTTCGTATAATTCAACGCATAAGTAGTAGTAATAATATCCAATCTAGAATTTATGCTATAAGTCCAATTTGTGTTAATTATAAAAACATATTCTTTAATATCATCAATTTAAGCAAAACCGAAGAAAAGAGAAAATCCAAAAGTCCCAAGTCTGCTGATGAATTGTGAGATTACTTATTCCTTTATTTTGATCTTCCATGATAAGTTTCAATTCTATTTTAGATCATCCAAATCAAAAGTTGTTAAGAAAGAGGAGAAAGATAATAATTCTTCTGAAGATAATGAGTCTCCAGCCTCAAAAAGGTAGCTATGTTTGTTTAACTCTTTTTTCCACCCATTTCCATGATTTCTACAATAATATTTTAGGCGTAAGAGTGGTAAGCGGTTAAGGGTCCTCAGCAGTGATGAATCCGGGGAAGATGAGTATGTTTCCTAATTTTTTTGTTATTTTTATAAAGCTAGTTTCGTTATTGCAGCTCCAAGAAGTTATTAGATATAATAGAAAAGCCGAAGCAAGACAAACAAAAGACTCAGAAGAACGGTAACAAGAAACAAAAATTGAAAGAAGGAAAAGACACGGTGAAACAAAATGTTGAAAATATAAATGACGTAAAAGAAGAAATAACGAAAAGTAGCAAAGATACAAAGCCAGTTGTATTGGAAACTGAAAAAGAAACAGAAAAATCGCCAGTGAAAAAAGTTCCCAGTGTTTTCTTTGGTATGAATCAATTTGTAATGTTTCTCTTGTCTCTATGATATACTTTCTTCAGGTGTTCAATCATCAAATCTGAAAAAGGAACAAGAAAGTTATAATCCTAATACTCCTCGCTATGATCCTATCAAGAATGCGACCTGGAAGCACAATGAAAAGTAGCAATATCAATATTTGGATATGGACATTGTAATGTACTTAGCTAATTTCAGGGTACCGTACAGCGCTCTCTCGAGAACATTCGAAGAAATTGAAACAATATCCGCCAGATTGAAAACCATAGAAGTGCTTAGTAATTTTCTAAGATCAGTGATAGTATTAACGCCTGAGGATCTTTTACCCAGTATATATCTATGTTTAAATAAATTGGCTCCAGCCTATGAAGGTAAATAGGACCATAAAAAATACCCCAGTATTTGATTTTTTTTGTAATTATTATTTTTAGGTTTGGAATTAGGTATCGCTGAGACCAATCTCATGAAAGCTATTGCTCAGTCAACTGGTAGAAGTATGCAACAAATAAAAACTGATGCCCAGGAAATTGGCGACTTGGGATTGGTTGCCGAGAAATCTAAAACTAATCAGCGCATGATTTTCAAACCAGCACGATTGACCGTTCGCGGAGTTTTTGAAAAATTGAAAGACATTGCAAAAATGACTGGCCATTCAGTAAGTTTTTTGTCACAAGGCTGTTTTGAAAGTATTTTTCAGTGTTTTACATTTTCAGTCACAAGCTAAAAAGGTTGAGAAAATTCAGTCAATGTTCGTGGCTTGCCAGGATGCTGAATCCCGTTTCTTGATCCGTTCATTGGCTGGTAAATTGAGAATAGGACTTGCCGAGCAAAGTGTCCTACAAGCTTTTGCATTAGCTTGCTCGCAAACCCCGCCAAATCAGCCGTACCCCCCAAAAGAGCTTAACAGATCCAAGTCCATGTCTGCGGAATCTTTCAAGGCTGAATATGATAAAGCTGCATTGCTTTTGAAGACAGCATATTGGTAGGTGTAGCAAATATTTGAAGTTCAGTAGAAGTTTAACAATTTTTTCTTGTAGCGAATGTCCAAATTATGACAAAATTATTCCAATATTGCTCAAAGAAGGCATTGACAAGTTGCCAGAGTTTTGTAAACTCACACCTGGTATTCCTTTGAAGCCTATGTTGGCACATCCTACTAAAGGAGTGCAAGAAGTGCTTCATAGGTTTGATGGTTTGAAATTTACTTGTGAATGGAAGTACGATGGTGAACGGGCACAGGTATTCTATTGAAATATTTTACGATGTATGTTTTTATTTCATTAAGTAATGTTTGTTTCAGATTCATATTGATGGAAAAACTGTTCATATATTTAGTAGAAATCAGGAGAATAATACATCAAAATATCCTGATATTATATCTCGTTTAGATAAATGTAAGACTGAAGAAGTTGAATCGTGTATCCTTGATTGTGAAGCTGTGGCTTGGGATAAAGAAAAGGAACAAATTTTGCCATTCCAAATTTTAAGTACAAGGAAAAGAAAAGTAAGCAGAATATTGTTGTTATCGTTTTTTCTTTCTATGTACTACGGAGTTATTTCAAAGCCCTTATAAAAATGGGTACTTCACATAAAAAGTTCGTAACAAACAATTAAAAATATAAATATGCATGTGTCATTACCGAAAGGAACCTTTGATTCACTGTGGGTTCACAATAATTGTGCGTTATACAAAGGTTGAACTGTATTCCGAAAACAAGTGAATTTAATATATAAGCTTATTTAGTTATCTACTGTTTTTTCCTAATAGTCTAAAAGCTAGTATGGAAAAAATATAAGATTTTGTTAAAACTGTTTTTTGACCGACTTCAAAAAAAGGAGAAGGTCTACAATTCGGTTGTAAGATTGCTTTTTTTATATTTTTTTTTATGGCTGTTCGCGCGTTTCGCATAATAAACGTACTCCGATTTAGACGATTTTTGTTTCATTTGAAAGAGGAGAGTTGAGAAATGGTCTCATATTAAGGAAAATCAAATCCAAAATCTCCTTCCCTCCGAAAACTGCCCCCAAAGGGGGTGGTGGGGGCAAATTTTTTCGAAAATCGAAAATCCGAGACGACAGAATTAACGAAAATTCCATATCCGGAAATTTTTAGATTGGACATTTTTGAAAATAATCATACGTTTCCGCGCTACAGTCTGAAATATGTGTTTCAGCTATGTAGAAGGGGCAAATTGAGATTTGAAAATTAGAAAGGGGACCATATCCGGAAACATTTAAATTAAATTTTTTTTCAAAAGAGTTACGGTTTCCGAGTTTCGCAATTGTAAAGTCTGAAATATGTGAAATGCGTATTTTCGCTAGTACAAGCTAAACCTACCTATAACTTTTTGGGTATTAGTGAACGTTCAACAATTTTCATGACTAATTTTACACTAAAAAATGTGAAATAAATATTTTTTACAAAAAATTGGACCGACTTTATCAGTTGTTGCACTGAAAAATACAAAATTATATTAATTCTATTGGTGCTGGTTCTTTTGGAGTGGGTGCCTACAACAGCACAACTTCAAAATTACCTGCACCAATAGAATTAATATTATTTTGTATTTTTCAGTGCAATAACTGATAAAGTCGGTCCAATTTTTTGTAAAAAATATTTTTATCTTTGAAATTTGACCCACAAAAATAACCACCAAGAGTTCATCTATTTACGCTATACGTCCTTGATTGGGTCATCTTATTCAGATTTTCAGCGTTTTTTCGTTCTGTGGATATGTTTTAAAAAAATTGATAAAAAGTCATTCTTGTGAAAATCGTGGTGAATTTTATAAATTTGCAAGACTAATTAACTAATTAGTTTCAAGAAAGCCGCAACTGAAAAATTTGAAAAATCTGAAAGTTTCCATACAAAATAGTTTGCATTCAACCATTAATTAATTAAGTAAAAATTAATCAAAATAAATCTAATGTATTTTATAAAGTTCAAATTAATTTGAAATACATTTTTCCGGTTTATTTCAATAAGGCAAGAGAAAATATATTTTTTTCTCTCATAGGATGCCAATGAGTCTGAAATCAAAGTACAAGTTTGTGTATTCATGTTTGATCTGTTGTACTTGAATGGTGAACCATTAGTACAAAAACCGTTCATTGAACGTAGAGATCTACTGAAAAAACACTTTAAAGAAGTCGAAGGTGAATGGATATTTGCTAATCATTTAGACACAACCAAGATGGAAGAAGTGCAGGAATTTTTGGAGGAAAGTGTTAAGGGTATGTGAGTTTTCTTAAAGGCTAGTTTTTACCAGGTTTTTATTAACTTCTTGTCTGTCCAGCTAGGTACTTGTTCGGTACAATTTTGCAATCTATTTTAAACCAGCTTCATGATGAGATAGATATTTTCTTGATTCACTTGATAGTTATTTGTAATTCTAGTATCAATAGAATTAATATTATTTTTCAGTGCATCATCTAATAAAGTTGGTCTTGTTTATTGTGAAAAAATATTTATTTTACAGTTTTGAGTGATTCATTAATCGTCAAAACCGTTGAACGTCTTGATTATAGTTACAATATCCAACCATTTATTTAAAATTTATCTTTATTTTATTGTAACTTTTTCAACATTCCTATGGTACGTTTCAAACTGATAATGCAGTGTAGCGTCTTATGGAGCTCATCGTTGCTTGCGTGTTGTTATGTCGGGCTCGACCAACCATCAGGTCCTGTCTTAGGTAAATTTCGCCGCTTGGTTTTAAATTTGACGTAATATTTTTATGTTCAATAATTAATTATAATGAAAAATAACTTTCAAAATTACAGAAGAGAATATTACAGGTAAATTTATAAGAATGGCAACATTGTGTGGCGTTTTCCTATTTAAAATACATACCTGACCACACTGCATTCTCAGTGAAAATCCTTTTTCCGAAGTGTCCATTTTAGACGTTGTAGGAAATGATCTCTTCTTTATTACTGCAGGATACAAAATTTAATGTTCTACTCTCCACCCTATTTGAGGCTGATTTTTTTGGGGAGGTACATGTTGGATAAAAAAGTAATATCGGTGCATGCTACTTAACAAAACTTAAATAAAAAAAATACTATTAGTAATTATTTGGGAATATTTATTTTTAGGTAATTGTGAAGGTTTGATGGTGAAAACGTTGGAAAAAGATGCTACCTATGAAATAGCAAAGAGATCGCACAATTGGTTGAAACTGAAAAAGGATTATTTGGAGGGGGTCGGTGATACGCTCGACGTGGTCGTAATTGGCGGTTATTTGGGTAAAGGCAAAAGAACCGGTACCTATGGAGGATTTCTACTTGCTTGCTACGATAAAGACAATGAGGAATATCAAAGTATTTGTAAGGTAATTTATAATTAATTGTGATGTTTGTTAAGCTGATAAATTTCAAAACAAACCTTGCATAAAGCATAACAAAGCATTCTCAATGTCAAAAAAGTTGGAAGGTCAAAAAAAAAACACTCAAAAGTCCCTAGTTGAGGACGTAATCACATTGCTCATTTAAATAGACTGTATATATGTATTATTTTGCGGTAATTTCGTTATAACTGTTGAGTTAGGTAAGTTAAACAAGTGTGTACAAGAATTTGGAAAATGCAAATTTTCACATCGTTGATTATTTTTAAGCATTTCCATAAAGAGAATCCCGGAAGTAACATCTAAATTCAGTTAAAATTCAGCCATATTTTTTCGTAAAAATGCTCGAACCCGTAGATTTCTTTGTTGGGAAATTCATGTATATAGAGTAGCCTAAAATTGAGTTATGACCATCAACTTCATTCTTTCAAATGAAAATACATATACCTATGATTGCAAACACTACCGGAACTGCGTGGTGCTGCTGTCAGATTTACTTCTTTTTTTGTTTATTAATAGACTCATTTAGGGAATATTACTTAAAAATTCCATTCAATCTGGACTAAAATCGGCGTCAATACATGTGATAAAGTTGGATTGAAGTACAATACAAAGATGGCTCTTATACTCTTTATTGGTATTCTCACCAAAGCTAGAATAAGTACAACTTGAAGCCAATTTTCCATCTGTAACTACAGTACTGTCTAGCATATGTAGTTGCTAGACCATGGATTGAGGAGCATGATACTAGGATAAACAAGATATTGTAACGAACTTGGCTTCGGCGCCATTATCGAGTAGGCGTGTGCGATTCGTCAGAAGGGGGGAGCATCTTGGCGAGAACGTGACGTTGGCGTTGGTGGGGCCCGGGTGGTATGAGTGTAAGGCATACTGCTATTGGTCAACGATACAAGCCAACGTCAAGATTATATCCCGAAGCATCTAGTGAGTTCACGCTAGTGGTGGATTGTTCGTGACGTTGGAAGATGTCGGTTGAAAATTTGAGGAGGGGCTTGCCTATATTTTGGAGAGGATTTGCTGCGAGAGTCAGCCTGGTGCAGTCGAGTGGGTCAGTACAGTGAGGTGGAGACCGTATGGTGCAGTCCCTCAAGACCGGTAGTACGATGGAGAGCGGAGTACCGTGCAGGCCGGTGCAACAACATAAACAAATAACGCTCGGTCTAAATAGTGTAAATAATAAATATAAATTGTACATAGTAGTCGATAGTCTGGTGTAATATATAAATAGACTGTGATATTTTAGGGTGTAAATAAATAGATAAAGATAAATATGTCCCAGTCATTTTTATATGCCGGTTACAATATGCTCATTTGGTGAACGCATTTAAGACCGCTACGCGCATATCGTCAGTTCGTGAGAAAACGGTAGAATCGAACATAAATATAGCATATTAAATTTATATTTCAGTAGATCTTGGTTCATTATTCCCTCATGATGTATGGGCTTCATATTGCAGAAGCCACAATATCATAAACTAATTATCTACTTATTAGATACAGAAAATCCTGCACTGCTACAACCCAAATTGCATGCCAGTACAAAATACGAGACTATCGTTTGAAACATGCGTTTGTAACATTTTGTCACGTAGTGATGTCATTGGAGAATGGGAGATGCGCTGGTACCTTGGTAGTTTTTGCACATAATCTACTATCTACTATCCATTTAGAATGTGACTTATTTTAAATTTTGGCTTAAATAAATAATACGTATTTTTTGTTATATTTGGATAACCTCGTTAATTTTACAAAAAAATAATATTTATATACGTATTACAACAACTAGATTGAAAGTAATTCCATTAAGCTGTAAGCAGAATGTTTAAGACAAGTTTCATCAAAATAATTAGAGCCGTTTTCGCGTCAATCTTGAGCAAAACATGTTTATCAGCTATTTCCTGCAATTGCAACAGGTACGAGCAGAATACCCATACTCTGTGTCACCGACAATCCATCTCGATACCCTACAAATAAAAAAGAAAGCAACAAAACCGGCCCATCCGTTTCTGGCACAATCTTGCCACAGACAGATAGACTAGTAACTTAAAATATGTTTTTAGGACTCAGAGACCTCTGTAACCTAAACAACTATTATCTGTTGAAAAATGAATAGCTAAAATTTTTCGCGATTACAATACTTTCTAACTAGGCTACTTAGAGCATCAGTAGGAAAGTAAAATTGAAATAAAAATTAATGTTTTCATTTGGGAAAAAATAAGTTGATAACTTATTTTTGGGATACCTAATTTACCATAAAACACTTTATAAAATAAAAATCGACAGGTCCAGGATCCAAGCATTTTCACCAAAAATACCGCAGAACGTTAAATGGATTTAGAGATTACTTCTGGGACTCATTCGTATTGATATTCAATAAGTAGAAATATACTAGTAGCTTCAACATTTTCAGGAGCACTGATCTAAAATTGAGCAGTGGAAATGGAAAGTGCGCATGTGTCATGTTTATCAGTGGTGTGTGAAGTGTCTTCGTTTGTAAGAAGTTATTATTCTCATTCTCCGGTGTTGGTGTTATTTATTTTCACTGTCTGTGAAAATTTGAGTACACAGCATCACACACTAACGATTCAAAAATATGTGTTCTCAGTTAAAAAAAATAAGTTGGTGGTCGTAATGTTTTTAGGCCACCCTGTGTATATAAATTTTCCATAAAAAACGCATCAAACTAAAAATTGATGGGCCGAGAGATTTGACAGAAAACAGACTGACTTTTAATGAAATTAGCATTGTGTTCCTAAACACAAAACATTAGCCGGGCCAGGCTTAAATAATGCCATCAGTCAATGTCATATTCCTATATCGAGTCCATACATCTGTCAATTTTCGACGGCCATTTTAACCCTGGCCAGGCTAATGTTTTGAATTTTGGAACAGCCAGTAGATATAATTTGTTTCATGAATTATGGCTATTGTATGTAATCATTCACGAGCTACGTACATCACGCTATAGTTCTCATCGCATCTCATTATCATGAAATTCTCTACTGCTTTTGTCGATCTAAGCTACGACATGATAATTTCGAGCTCATCTTCTTCGATACCATGATAAGGCGCTGCTCGTATTTCCGAAGGCAATGCAATCTTTATTTCATAGGCGTCTCAAAGTGACATTTCAGAGAACTCATATGAATAAATTTATATTTTATAACTCAAGCTAAAGATTTGTATTTTATGTTTCTGCATTATTGTTAATAATAAATCTTTCATATTATTGCTTATCTAATCAATCGAGATTATTTTCTCCCTAATTATATGAACTTCCTTGAAGCGTATAAAAAAATTGAAATACTATATTTTATCTCGAAATCGTTACGCCATTGATCTACTCCTGTCAGTTGAATTGATTCGTTTCTCGTGTCTTCATGACAGACGCCATCATTCGTGAAACAGTATATAGAGTATATTTCTTTTGGGACGTAATGTTTGAATTTTAAAGACATGATTGAAAGGTAATCCAGAACTCAAAAAACAATAAAACACATGATGAAGTTTGATTTTGATAATTTTCTTTGATGAAAATCTTGATTTGCCTTTCAAGTGCAATATATCAATAGGAAATGCAAGGTTGAATTTAATAACACTTTTTGATTTTTTATAGGTGTCAAAAATAAATAAAAAAAGAACTTTGCGAAGCAATAATTGTTCCTTTATGCTCGCTTTTGTTTTTTTATGCTAGATTTTTTTTTAATTTATTCTTTCGTAGATTGGTACTGGATTCAGTGATGAAATGCTCCAAACACATTCAGAATTTCTGAAAAACCACGTCATCAAACAACCGAAGCCTTACTATAGGTACGATAGTTCATTGGAACCAGATCATTGGTTTGATGCGGTGCAAGTGTGGGAGATCAAATGTGCTGATTTGTCTCTGTCCCCAGTTCATAGGGCCGGCTTGGGCATTGTAAGTATCTTTTTCTTTCTCAATATTAAGCATATTCTTCTAGGTCAATTTGTTTTTACTAGTCTTTTGATGAATATGTAGGTATTGCTATCATAAACATAAGCATCGAACTTAAATCTCATTGAATCCTTAGTTTTGCTGTTTTTTTTTTCGTAAACGTATTCGAAAATTAGATAATAATCGTGTACAATTCGTTGTCGGGTTTTCAACAGAAGTTTATGTTTTAGGGTCCCTTAAGATTAAAAAACATATTTTTAGCCATTGGTCTGCCGTCAGTGTGTACATGTTAACTGATGACAGTCACGGGAATATGAAATTAATTAATTTTGACAAAATAAACATATGATAAAGGTGCCAAACATGGCATAATCTAACAACATTCATCATGTTTCTAATAGTATCATGAACATTCATAGTCCCAAAGCAGATGACAAACATATGTCAAAGTAACTTGAAGACGGATCAGCATAGAATACATAACACGGATAGAATGGACACTCAATGTTAAATTTTGTTGGCGCGTTTCAGCGTTACCTAGCGGTTTGGTTTAAAAGTTTTTGGGAGAGGCGGGAATTTCGAACTATAGGTATTCTAGAAATTAGGATAATTTTTCAATTTATTTACCTCATCTTTTGAAATAAAACTATATTCTGAACATCCAAATAGTTTATTGATTCCATTTTTATCATACATAAAAATAAATTATATTCTTAGAATATTTTCTTACTACAGGATATACAGTAAAAATCCATTCATAGTTAATTTCAAGTACAAATTAGTAATACTAGGAATGATTCTACTTCTTTATATAACTTTTCCAAAGTTCGTTTACCTCAAAAGCTGTTTTCTCAGGCAGTTTTGTTAATTTTCTAGGTAACATTATATTTATCTCGCAAAATATAAAAATTCGTCTACAAATATTTAGCTTGATATCAATCAATATATTTTTGTGATTACACACCAAAGAATGTTGGCATAAAAGACATCTGTATTTCAACATCTCATATTATCTCATTTACATATGAGATACATCTTACATATACACCAAAAAGAAACATCATTGCAATATTCTAATCAACTGGAGTATCAACCAAAAAATATACCGTCAACAGTTAATTTAAAGTATAAATTATAAATACAAAGTAAATATATGAGCTATTTTTTTGTAAAATCCTGTTAATAACTCTTGATACTCAATTGTATCCGAGAAAGCTGCATTTTTCGAAACTAGAATGGAAAAATAATTCAAATTTTATTTGATCAACTTTCACTTCCAATAACATACCGCATCAAAACGAACTTGAGTAGTCTATTTAAATTTAAAAATAAAACTTAATGACAAAGAAAAAAAAAACTCGGATTTTAGATTTGTGTTCACAAATTTAATCAACTCAATATTATTTGTGAATTTGTCTCAGTATATCAAACAAATAAATTAAATATACAAGCATACTTATCGAAGGAGGAATTTGTTGCCCAATTATTTTATCCAATTAAAAACAAAATATGTTATGATTTTAAATTTCCTTGAATATTCCAAACAGAAAAATTATAAACTCACTTTTAGGAGTGGTACAATGCTGATTTGTAGTTGGTGTTTGGAATATTTCTCTTTGGGAAGTATCTTTCTTGCAAGAGGATGGATTATTTTTCTCCATATTTGGTATATCTATTCCTTTGAAATAAATAGAGATTTTAATTAAAGCAGAAATTATTCCTAATCATGGCATACAAAACAGTCTCTATGATTTTTATGAACTGTATATATATATCAAAAGCTTATGATTTCTGATTTTTATAATACTTACTAAATGTAGGTATAGAATGTAGTGGTTCTTTCTGGCAAGGCAATTTTTGAGATGGCGTGGCTGTTTTTTTGAGGAACGTATATGTTGAACGAAGATATGTCCTGAACAATAAAATGCTCATGACATACCCGGTAAGACCTGTAAATTCTTTCGGGATCCATTCCACAAAGCTTCGGATTATTTATCCGAGAAACACACTGAGTAAAACAATACTTATATTTGTTAGGGTTTGGAAAACGATGTCTTCACAACCTGGTACAATACAAGGAATATAACCCATCTTCAAACTAAAATTAAAAGAAATACTCTATAGGTGTTATTTAGATTTCTTACTTTTGAAATCTGTAGCAGTATAATCAAATACTACGATTTCTTGAAAAAAAATAACTTACCTCCAACACAAAAAACAACACCTTAAAGACAAAGTCTTGAAAATATTCTTAAATAACAAGGAAAACTTTAATCACAAACAATAAACGAAACACTTTTGGACATTCAAAACTCAAAGAGAAGTTCTTCTGTCAAATTGTTTTAGAATTCAGTAGAGCGCCATCTCTGGAAATGGTTTAAAAGCTTAACGCTATTTCAAATTCGTCCTATAAGAGTGCCCATGCCCGCGGATCAGTTTATTTTTCATTAGCTACTTATCAGCAGCCAATAATAGACATAAGGCGTTTTACTCCTGCCTCTTGTTGAATGAATGAGATATTCAAATTTTGTATATAAGAAATACCAGCTCAGCAATAATGGCGTTCATCGTTCTGACCTTGGTCTAGTGCCTATTCAATTCGCTAGTTTAAATTCATTTTGAGTTTGAAGCTGAGAAAGATGTAGACACTTCACACAGTTAACCAGATTCTGTTTTGCAGGTGGATCCTGAAAAGGGTATATCATTGCGTTTCCCGCGTTTCATCCGCATCAGAGAGGATAAGAACGTGGAAGATGCAACCACATCCGATCAAGTGGCTTCTATGTATTCCAGTCAAGATCAAGTTAAGAATCAGCAGGACTCTAAAGTGAACGAGGAAGACTTCTATTGAATATTGATTAATTTTATCATTCTTTCTACTGTACTTGGTTTATAAGGAATAAATGAAAAAAAAAACTATATATATATTTGAAGAACTTTTATTTAAAAATTCAATATCAAACAGTGTGTTTACGATCAACATTTAAATGATATACAAAAACTTTTTTAGTGTAGTAATTTGATTGCATACAAAAATCTATAAATTGATAAGAATCTAGACGAATTAATAAATCAAATTATTGTCTTAACTATTTAGTACCGTTTTAGTAATTATATTGGGTAATTACAAAAAATCGATTATTCTAAACAGAAAAAAAAATCCAATTACTCCTTGGTACAAATGTTGAACTCAATGAAAAATTACATGAATTTTTGGCGTCTCGAAAATTGTGTAACAATTATAACTCCTTCCTCTAGATTCTCTTTTAATAAATAACCAATTCAACAAAACAAACTAGGCACAAGAAGAACAGGTGCTAAATTTTCGATACAGTTCGATCAGATGAAACATTCTCTAGAGCAAACTCTATTAACCTCATGCTCAAATTCTTCTCACACTGTTCTAGCTTTAACGGGAATATCTTAATCGGACTGTAACCGATAATAATGTAATATTATAAAAAGTGCAGCGTATCACAGAACTATCAAAATATTACATTTAAAAAATTTCACAGCTACCTACATCAAAATAATATACTTTATATATAATTATATCGACGATTAAACAAAATCTTTCTTTAAATAGTCACTAAGATTCGTTTATAGTATTTTTTAGAAAATTTGACTGTGACTTATAACCATAAAAACGCCCTGATGGACACTTGTATAGAAAACTGCAGTTACATATATTTTATAATTAAATTTATTTGATCAAATGTTTTTTAACTTATCAGTAATTCCATAGAAAATATAGATTTTTTTCCAAATGTTGTTATTTAAGCACTTTTGTCAAGAAATGATGCAAACACAGATTGAATAAGAATCGTTCGTTTATATAATACAATACTCGATACAATATAATTGATTGCGAACGCACATTATCAAGAATACATTTTATTCTTTTTATTTCATATTAACCCTTTTTTATACCAGCAAATTATTATAATCTAGCCTTAAGTAAATAACACACAGTAAATAAATCATGGCCAAATTTTCTAAAAAATATATATTTATCTCTATAGAATATTTCCAAGCTGAAATTGCCGTTTTTATTTAACATATACGTTCTACATTTATTGTGCAATGCCATATCCGCAATTATTGATTATTAACAGCATTATGAATAATTATCCTTAGCTATGTAATTTACCGAATATATTTTTAAAATGACTATATTAACAAATTGCTTACAGTTATGTTTGATATAATTTTTGTCTTAAACTCTATGAATATGTAAAAAATCTTCAGTGAATGGACTGAATGTGGAGTAATATGAATGAAGGTCAAAAGCAACAGCAACAACGCAACAGTTTTTTTATATAATACTTTAATTTTTTATTCTCTATTCCTCAATGAGAAATTATATTTTCTCGCCATGTTTATGTTTGCATAGATTTTAATACCTAAAAGGTCTATACTTATAACTATTCAAATATCCCATGCACTGTTGCACTTTGAGAATGTTCTTCAACTTATATGTGAATTAGATAAATCTTTATGGGTGCGTTTGGCGGAAAATAGCAACCGACACGCCAGAACAAGTTTGCCAACTTGTGATGCAACGTTCATCACCTTCTTTTTCCTTTTCATGTGTTGTCGATGGTTGTTAATTTTCGCCGAATACAATCATTATGACTTGTATAAAAAATGATGACTTCTTTTTCTCAATAAATAAATTATATACGTTTATAAGTTTGTATTTATTTCTCAGTTTTAACACATTATGCCATTAGTTAGTTTAATTACAACCTGTTTAAATTGTTCTAAATTTATTTTCAGACATGTTTTAACTTGTTCTCATGCGATTTAAATTCTTCTATAACCTTTTGAAACATGTTTGAAAATCCCGAATAACAATATGTCCGCGATGAGTAAGAACTTTTGAAACCAGTTATAACTTGTCGCGGACATGTTTGAAAATTCGAGTCAGCTACATGTCAATAACACATTTTCATAAGTGTTTGTAATCCGGGTAACATGTTTGTCACAAAATGTTTGGAAGTTTTAACTTTTCACCGATATGATAAAACATGTTAAAAAAATCGAATGAGATTCTTATTTCTTCGAGAAATAAAAACTGACTTGCTTCATTAATCGAAGTTTATTATTTAATCCAGCTTACAATGATTGATGAGTGTTTGGAATTATAATACAAAATTTTGATTCTTAAATTCTCAAGTCACCTACAAACGAAGCGCTACTTGTGCTAGATACCAATAATTAAAAGTCAATGATCTGGTAGTTTGGACGAAAAGTATTACGATAGATCGCTAGATGTTTCAATGGGATCATTCGACGCGTGATCGCCAATAGTTGTTGCGAAGTATAAATTCAAACTACTTGTATTTTGTCAAGTAGCGCGTCGTATGCAGCCGGTTTTAGATTTCTACCTACCTATGATATTATTCTGTTTCAATGGGTAAAATAATGAGTTCCAAATTTAATTACGATCTAAATATACAATTATTTCATAAATATATATATGTAATTTCATTTTTATCACTTGATATCGAAAAAATGTTAAGTAGCACAAGATAAAGCTGAAGAGGCTAAACTTTCGTCGTCGCTTCTATATTATATTCTAAAATATGTACACCTTGAAAAAAGAAAACTGGAACATGCTAAAATAACATTTACAATCCACTTAAAAGTTCCATATGCAACAGGTTCTACTTAACAATTTCTCATACAAAAAACACATTTGTCGCCTAAATATATATATATAATAATATAACTTATAAGTATAAAAAAATAAATAAATTATTTTACAGCTAGCTGCATAACAAAAAACATGTTTATATACTGGGTGAGTAAGAAATAAATCAGAATATTGAATCCATTTGACTCATGATTTAAAAAAAAATATAAAAACAATAAAAAAGTTAAAATATTTTACAGAGCTTCAAAATCCATCACTGGTGCTGACTTGCAGATATCTGAGTTCTGACAGATACGCGATATAGATCTGGCGCGTATCAGTGATATTTTATTTATTCTTGTTAAATCAACTTCAATGGATCTATATTTATCTATTAATGAAGCTATGTGATTAATTTATGGTGAATCGAAGGGAATGTCAATACGACGAGACAACTTATTTACTCTTAGAAATTTCCGAATTCTGGTAGGACATTAACAACTATTGTTCATGTTCATCGATTATGTGCGTGGTACTCTAAGACTTAAAAAACCAAAACAGAAAGATCCTCGGATTTGAAGCCCTGTGGCATCTTATAAGGCAATGTGAAACAATCTTTTTACCGTGAAGTGAACTGATAGATTTTGTTGAAGAATTCACCGAATTTGTTCGGCCGTCTCGCAATTTTTTTTTCATTCATATGATGTTTGCTGTATTCGGAAACTTCAATAGTGTAAATATTTAGTCATGGTTTTCAAAATTCTCAATTATTTCAAAATCACCATGTATATTATAGTCCTTTAAAATGTGCAAAAAATCAAAAAGTGTTTGCAAGAAAACTTGTGTATATACCTAATGAGAATTAAAATATCAACGTTAAATTTAAACATGGTTGAAACTTGTGTTGAAATGCGTAATTAAATCTGTCCGAGGTGAAATATCCAAAAAAGCATACAAATAAGTCAGACAAAAAATATGGTACATAGAAATTGCATTTCAATTAAATTTAAAATTCAACAACAGATATAAACAATTATTACTCAATACCAATCGAAACGATCGCAATGTTCAAAAAACAGGATCAATTTTTTTGTGTTTATACTCTTTAATTTCTTCTTTCACTTTGCACATTCTGAAGGTTGGGGCCAAATAACTGGGGGCTACACAGTCGTTTAGGGGGTTGACGGCAGCTAGCTAATTGCAGCGAGTTTTCGCCCCTGGCCCCCTTCCCTGTCATACGTACTCCAAGGGTGACCGTTTACCAGCACCCTTGCAACGTCGCTCGATTGTTCGCTCAATCAACTTTTTTATCTCCGAAAATATCCATACGGACGAGGTTAGTGCGGTTAAAAATGCTATATCTGAAATGGAAATGTTCGTATAGATGACACTTTTTCAACAGTCAAGGATTGTATAAGGAGGATTCTTGTTTGAAGAAATCATGTCTCGATGAAAAGTGAAACAAACGTTTGATTGAAATTTAGACAACAAATGAAAGAAAGAAAGTTTTGCAAATTAACCAGTAATTTGCAAAACTCCATGGATTTTAGATCAAAACTGAGTGTTAGTCATGATCTCTTATTAGGCAAGTAAAATTTCTTTTGATTTTGTTTTATTTCGATAATTATTCTTTCTGCGGCAACAAATCAAGATCCTGGTAGATTTCATTGAATACCTAGTACTATTTGATGCCTAATGCAGATATTAGAGAATAAAAGACAAGGATATCCGGCGAAAATTCTTTGATGTTTCAAGTTTGATCCTGGTATACTTGAATACTGTTTTCAGCGTAATATTGAGGTTCTTTTAAAATTAACACTATTTCGTATTCGATTGAATGTAAAATATTGCAAGCAACTTATGAATTCATCCTCGTATATCTATAGCCCTTTTATAATAATCACATATACTGACAACAAATATTTATCTGTCAGACCTTATCTCTTTTGTTTACATCCGTTACAACGGATACTATGCAATTTGACACTTCTTATATTTGTATTATATTGTCAGTTAGGCCTTGCATGAACTTCATGAATTGCTAGAGGAAGATTATGAAGTCGAGGATAATAATCCTAATATCAACATATATGCAATTCCCCCTACTGATGGTGCCGACACTGAAGAAGACAGTGACGGTAATGATGATGAACTAGAAGGAAACATAAACCATCATCTGGAAATATGCTTCGAACAGCATGTGAAATACGGAGAAACTTTTCAAAGGATGATGAAAGCGAATCAGAAATGAATATCCGCCTTTCATTTTTCCAGAAACAAAGACCATCACCCACCACTACTAATGATGATATATTAGTTGTTGTACTTTGGAAAGACAACAGACTTTGCACTACTATAACAACGTTTAGTACTGCGGAAGAAAAAGCTATGTCGAGATGGTCCAGAGAAGAAAAAAGAAAATAATGGTATCGCAACCTCATGTTTTTGCAGAATACAACAGTGGAATGGGAGGAGTCGAACTAGATCAGTAGCGTATTATTGGACAAGATTGCGATTACGTAAGTGGTGGTAGCCAATTTTAGTATATCTATTTGATGCTATGATTGTCAATGCCTATCTTCTCATGAAATAACTGCACCCTCAAGACGATTGCATTGTAAATCTATTGACATCTTGAGGATACAAAGCACTCCATTTTTTAAAAACGTGGGACACCTTCAAGTCGTGGTAAAATCATGACAGATCCACTCCAGGACGGTAGATATGATGGTAGAAATCATCTTCCAGAATATTAAGCTACAGATAAAATATGTAGATTTTGTAAATTCAAAGCAAAATTCATTTATGTGAAGTGCAAGATGAGACTATACCGAAAAATTATTTCCTGCTATATTTTTAAGAAGCTTTTTTGATTTATATTTTAAAATAATTGAAATAATCTATAGTGCCTTTCAATCTGAGTCTTATGGAGCACATCGTTGCCAGGTCCAGTTTCCGGCAAATTTCGTAGATTGGTATAAATTTCGGCTCAACATTTGTATGTCCGATAGTAAATAAAATCAACAATGAGTTTCAAAATAACAGAAGAAATATTAAAGGTAAACAACGACAACACTGTGCCGTTCTCTCATTTAATATAAATTGCCTATATCTGGCCACACTGCATACTTAGTGTGAAACACACTATATAATATAGTGTGTTTTTAGTTGTAGCAAAATTCTGATTTATAGAACTATTAAATACTTATTAATTAAACAACCACAAACGTTTTCAAATAATTCTGCTCCGGAAGCATAAACACTTGATAGTCACATACAGACGAAAATCGATATTAGCTTTAGAGTTTTTGTAAAGAATTCTGACCTGCTCTTCTTCTACATTTTTTAAATTTTATTTTGTATCCAACAAACATAGACAACACAATTCAAAAACAAGTGAAATTTTTGAAAAAAAATTAAAAATAGTTTTTATTGGGCATTTAAGATTTAAACCGTACCGATGAGTACCTACTATTGCTATTACTATTATTTTCTCGATTTTAACTATACTTATGTATATGTGTTTGCCAGCAACAGCAATTCCATAACAAATTACTGTTTGTCTACCACAACACAAAATTAAACTTTAAATTAACAATAACGTCTGACAATTGCGACATAACCATAAACGATCTTCCAGAAAGTACCTATATACCAGAGAACGAGACGTATATATACGTTCCATGCTCGTGCGTAATTCCAGTGATGGATCCCATTGTCGTTCCATGTCGACAAAATAATAATCTTGGTTGAATGAGATTGAATGAGATAATTATAATTACCAATATTGGATCACACTTGGAGCTTAACAGGCGGCGAGATGTCCGCGATCTAAGTACGAATTCGAAATTTCAAGTCTCTAGACCGTATGGGGCCTGAGAAATCGCTGCGGAGTCCATTGATACAAGAACCGAAAGTAATAAAAACTATTTAATAACTTACAATTTACCCAACGCAATACCCTCAATAACATACTAGGATAATTTATGTATCGACGAAAGTGTAATTTTCTGTCTCTTTAAATTGGTATATCTGGTATCAAATTCTATCTCTCTTACATTTTATTCGTCTTGTCTGACTGTCCTTCTAGGCAATTCTCTAATATTTGCAAACGGCACTGTCAGAGCTATTTAAAAAACGGATAAGGCCTGCGAAAGTTACTTTTGTTTAAAAAATAAACGATTTGGGAGGAAAACAATTAGATAAGTCTGGTACGAAATTGATTTTTCTTATTAAGATTTTTTCTGATTAATCAATTGGAACAGATAACTAAAATAAATTGCAAGCTGTTATTTATAACTTACCCCAAGCTGTTAGCGCCTCAGTCTGAAAAACTGTCTGCAATGGTCCAACGTACACGACCAACATTTGCCCAACCACGGACAATGTAACAGCAACCAGGAACATCTTGTTCGAGAACAACCCAATGGTGAAGACACTCTTCGTTTGAGATCTGCACGACAATGCGTTCCACATGTCAAAGAAAACGAAGCATGTGAATGTCATTGTCGTATCTCGAGCAGTTATACCTTCAGAACTCAGCTGAAATAAAAATATAAGGATCTTGGTTAATAAATGAAATTCCTTGACATATAAAATATAATACCAGAGGTAAAAATGAACTGAGGAAATCTTTTACCCCTTATAATAATTTTAGGTGCGACAGCTATTTAATTAAGAGTTTGAATTTTACACAATGAATAATTGCAAAAGAAACTATTTTCCGGAATATTAGGAAATTGCCAATCAATTCGGTCATTGCATATATTTTTTATTGATGATACTGAAACTTCATTAAAAAATAACCCGTTTTTTTTCGAAAATTTAATTAAAAAAATTAAAAAGTTCAAAAACATTAAAAATTAAGTTGGTTCAAAGCATGTGCGTTTTAGCGCCCTGTGACGTCACACTTCCCGCTCATCAGGCTTTGGCTGATCTTATGTATTATGTCGGTAATCATTGTGACAGTTTTATCGTTTTATATTTGGTTTCGTCAACACCAAGCGGGATTTTAAATTTTATATCTGGCGGTTATGGTGGACGCATATCAGACAATGAAATTTGCAAAGCAAGTGAGTATTATAAAGTTTTGCGCACCCGAACAAACTACTTGTTCGTGATTGGAGCCGGGAAGTGTGGCGTTTTAAGCGAGAATTTGATCTCGTTTTTAAATACGTGGACAAACTGAAATTAACACATCGATGATTAAAATATGTCAATATAATTTTAATGGTGAATTGCTTGTTTGTGGTATAACTTTAAAAAATCCCGATGGCCTGTAGTCAGCGGAAAGGTAAATTTTTCAAAATTCATTGAATTGAAATTTTAACAACCTTTTCATTGGTATACCTACATGTTATTAAATAAAATTGTCATAGCCTTGCGGTTAGAGGTTTTTGTTTTGGCTGTTGAATATAAAGCAGACAGGGTTCGAGTCCACTTCAAGGCAGATTTTTTTTTCGTCTATTTCTTTTCAATAAATATACTATATATTTTTTTAATCAGGGTCTATATTAAGATCTCCAGAAAATGTACAATTACATCAAATTTATATTGAGTGTTCATGTTTTATCAATATTTGTTATTTTTCTTTATTAATTTTTATTTTTTTACCTGTGTATTTTATGAAAAATTGCTTTGAACAAAAGTTGTAGGTACTGATTATATCTATAACATAAAATTATTTTTAATAATATTCACACTACTGCTCTTTTTTGATAATTTTTTTAAATGTTTGAATGGTCGCCATTTTGAAACTACTTACTCGATATTGCCCAATAACGAACTCGACCTAGATATTTGAGAGATTGATTTTTGTAGCAAATTTGAACTTGATACCTTCAAAACTGCGACCTCTATCGTGTTAACAAATTTCGAAAAAATTTCAACGGCATGTTGTTATATGTCTATAAGTTAGTCCAAAAAAACATTTGGTTCAAAAGTTTATATATATATATATATATATATATATATATATAGTCCAAAAAAACATTTTTTTTTTCAATGCACTATTCTATAGACTCTTTTCCGTACCCATGAACACTAGTGATTTTAAAAAAGAATTAAATATTATCAAACAAATTGGTATTAATAATAATTACCCAATTAAATTCATTAACAAACTATACCACAGACACTTCACCAAATTCACTAATAGAAATTTAATCGTTCCCACTATACCATCAAAATATAGCTCAATACATATTTCGATTTTACAACATTTCATCTAATTATTATATTTCTGTATTTACAGATATACCTAGATTGATAATGGGATTTACCAATCCCGAAACATGTCTCATTTAATAAAATTTTAATTTTTAATTACATATTGTGTAGATGACACATTGTTTTATTTCAATTCATCACTACTCCACTTTGAGAATGGATTTCTTCTTGAAATATAAACTTTATTGTTTACAACTAATAAGACATAAAAAATTCAATGCATGCAACGACTCTATTGTAAGCCCCAAAAACCTTTCAGTTATTTTTTATGGAAACCTTTAGAGCCGTTTTTGAGATATTTGAAAATTATTTCTATTATGATTTGGAATAGGAATTTAAATAGTTACTCTATTCAAGTTCACAAATGTACACACCCAGATAAAAACATATTCCTAAAAACGATAGATTCTACTTTCTGTAGACCTAACAACGTAGATATTCCAAAAACTCGGATTCGAGTTATTCGACAGATCAGGTCTATTACAGAAACTTCCCAAATAGTATCTTAAAAAATACATACTAACCTCTTTTTGGAAAACCCAAAGTGTACCTCCAATTATGAAAAGTGCTGAAAGTAAGACGTTCACAATCAGTTTCTTTGTTATCATTGGTTCTTTTGTATTTCGAGCTTTTTGCTTTACAACATCCTCTTCAACAGGTTCAACACCCAAACTTTGCGCTGGTGGACCATCCATGATGATGTTGATCCATAAAATCTGTAATATAAGTCAATGTTAATGAAAGCATAAAATAATGGCAGATTATTATTTACCACAAATATATCATTTCTGGAGGTGTACAACTAAAAGATTTTTCATTTTCATGCATCTCAATATAAATACACAAACATGCGTTTGACGCTGACACTTTTGAGATTGTTTCATATTTATACCAGTAATACCAGTTTATACCAAAGACAACCATTTTATACTGTTTCCATGGTATTATTTAATTTGAGTTATTGTGATTGGCGTGCAAGAGGGAATAATAACTATTAATTCACCTTCATTATTCCGTAAGGGAATTATACTAGTAAAACCACAAGTATAACTTACATTATATATTAGTCGTAAATAAAAATACTCAATTCAATACTGCATTTATAATGTTTTTTATTTAAAAATTTAGTAAAGTCTAACATAAAATCTAGCACTTTTCTTACCGGCAAGTGTCAGAACTAAGTTAAACTAGCCAAAATTTCAATCACCCCATTCATGTATAGGAATTTCACATTTGTTCAACGCAACGTGGGTTGTGTTTCCATGTCCAAATCAACAAAAGACAAAAAGCGTATTGTATTGACCAAATGTATTTTTTTAATTCATGACTGATGCGTTTGAAAGTTAGACTAGTTTCGCTAAACATAACGCTTGTTGTGTTATGTATCTCGAAATCATCACATATCAAGAATCTTTTTCTTCCTCTTCATCACATTTCAATATGACAGAAGCAGTCACTCGGACTGACTATTGACTACCTAACCTTTATTATTCTGTGACTGATTGTGGCACCGTGGCACATGTTGATAACACAGTGAGATATATTTTGGGATGCGCACTTCGTTATGGACACCTTCGAAAAACCATATGAGAAATAAATGACCCGCCCACGCCCACCTGTCATCCCCTCCACAGGAGTTATTTCTCCTGCCTATATAGCTTCAAGCTATAAATATACCGAAATATAATTAGTTCATAGACTGAATGAACAATAAGTCAATTTCATGTTAGGATATTCTTTATATTGCTTTCGGTATACAATTTTATTATTAATAATTTCATTAGTACATACCTGCATGGCATTCAAAGGGTTCGGAATATCCAACATGGTGGTTAGGGCTATTAACGATAGAGCTGCTATTGATGTGGACAGTTGGAAGCTGACAAAGTTTCTAATGTTGTAGAATATGCTTTTGCCCTCTTCAATTGCAGCACTGGAAAAAGACAATATGACGTGAAAACGTTTCTATTTGCTCGCAATAATGGTAGACGGTTAAAGCTTCTTCAGTGAGTAAATACTGTCATATTGTTATTCCCAGAACCAATAATGCAATAAAAGTAAAAGGAGCGCGTGCAGCTCAGTTTGCCTGATAGAAGTAAAAATTCTCTTCCATTCCATAGAGAATTGCATTTTTAGATTCTACATAACAAATAATGCCAACTATTATCAGGCTTGCCTATATCTATCAGTTACCGTTTTTGAGATAATAATTAATAATATTGAATATCAAAATGTAGAGTTTTACAAAAAAAGTTAATAACGACAAAATAGATTATTTTGGGAAAAATCTTTCTTTTATAAGAATAACCAGATTTTACTCAACTCAATGATGTATCGAATATCCTACAAAGTGTTTGAAATATAACATTAACCTATTATAATATTTAAATAGATATCTTGTTTATCAAACAGAACTCCCTGTATTTTACTAAATTCTCTTGTAGCTAATTTTATTCCTTTTCGAACTGTACTAGGTTTCCCTATACCTAGATATAACACTTCACGAGATATTTCCAAAAATTAAAACCAAGAACTTTTGATCAAATTAGTAAGAAACAATAAACACAAAGACTATGCTCAAAATGACTGTAAATAAAAAAATATATTTTAAATTAAGAAAATTTTCATTGTGGTTGCCATTTTTTTCAATACAGCACCAAATCCTGAATTTAATAGAATTCTGAACAGACCGCAGCATGCCTAGTGTAATCGTAGCAAAAGTATCAAAAATTCCAACTTTAATATTCGTGGGAGGAGTAGTATTGTAAATAATATATAATATATATATATATAATATGTAAATAATACTAGGGTATCGTACCTAAACAAAAAAAAGATTTACATTTGAATAAAACTGGTTTTTAAATAGTTTTTATTACTTTCGGTTCTTGTATCAATGGACTCCGCAGCGATTTCTCAGGCCCCATACGGTCTAGAGAGTTGAAATTTCGAATTCGTACTTAGATCGCAGACATCTCGCCGCCTGTTAAGTGTGATCCAATATTGGTAATTAAAATTATCTCATTCAATCTCATTCAACCAAGATCATTATAATGTCGACATGGAACGACTATGGGATCCGTCACTGGAATTACGCACGAGCATGGAGCGTATATATACGTCTCGTTCTCTGGTATATAGGTGATTTCTGGAAGATCGTCTATGGTTATGTCGCAATTGTCAGACGTCAGACGTTGTTAATTTAAAGTTTAATTTTGTGTTGTGGTAGACAAACAGTAATTTGTTATGGAATTGCTGTTGCTGGCAAACACATATACATAAGTATAGTTAAAATCGAGAAAAGGATAGCAATAGTAGGTACTCATCGGTACGGTTTCAATCTTAAATGCCCAATAAAAACTATTTTTAATTTTTTTCAAAAATTTCACTTGTTATATAGTGAAAAGTTATTATTATTTTAAGATAATTTTCAGATACTCAACATTAAAAAATCATAACTTTTCTGGAATTACATCTTTGAGACTCTTGTAATGTCTTGTATGTATGGGTAATAATGTTACTAAAAATAACAATGATAGTTCCTCCTAGAAACATTGTAATGAAAGAATATTTGATGTTTAGATTAATGGTACAAGAGTCCGCTGTAGGAAAATTCTTTGAATAAGAGACATGGATGACTTTGTCGAAAGTACTACTATAGACCTTCAAGGTGCAACCTTTGAAAATTACCAATTTTGTCTGCTTGATAGAATATGCATCATGTCCGGTTCATGACAATGATAATAATAAATGGTATTGTTATAGAGTAGAGGAACTCCGCGATTTGGGTGTACTTATGGATAGGTCTTTTGACTTTGCCAACCACATTAACTCAATTACGCGTACTTGTTTCAGATATCTCGGATTTTTATCAAGAAACTGTAGAGACTTTTCATGTGAAACTTTCGCTTTATTGTACTGCTCTATGGTGAGATCAGGTTTGGAATACGCTAGTGTAGTGTGGTCGCCTTATTATCAGGTGCATATCCAGGGAATCGAGAGTGCGCAGAAGAGATTTCTGCGTTTGTGTGCACAAAAACTGCACATTCAATGTCAGAACTTCCATATCGATTATGAACAGATTCTCAATATTGTAAATATCTGTTCTCTTGAGGAAAGGCGTTTCCTCTTAGACAAGTGCTTTCTGCTAAACTTATGATAGGTGACAAAGATTGTGCATATCTTTCCTCAGGATTAAGCTTTAATGCTATTATTACTCGCAGTACAAATCTCTTCTGTTTACCCTTCCAATCCACAAACTATGGAATGTTCCGCCCCATAACAAGAATGCAGCGTAACTTCGATTAGATTACATATAGATATTATCATATATATTATTTCTCAAAGCCTTTTTTTGTCGGTACGCCATAACTTCCTTAATACTTCATCAAATTTCATGAATGAGATATCATTTTAAAGCTTTCCTAATCCGCTACACCGGAAAAATATACGAATCACTCACATTTCAATTATTTTTCGAAGGCAGACCACCACGTAGAGGAAGAACAAAGGCCCTCAACAGTGTCTCGAAAACTTTAATTAAGTATGATTTAAGTAGGTTAGAATGCGAATGCTTCGCACGGGTTATATATATATATATATATATATATATATATAAATAATAATAAAAATAATAATATTCAAATCAAAGGATTTCATGTAGTAAATAACGACATAAGGGATAAGGGGTGCGCCATAATTGATCCGTGATTCCAAGGCTACCTCAATTCTTCACAATTTCTTATCATCAAGCAAAATAGGCTACTAATAATTTAGGGACAATCATCTGGACAAAATTGGACATTTTCAAATGTGGCGCCCTATTTACTTGCACAAAGTTATCCATGTATCTATCCATATCCATAAAAATGCAAGTGCCTCAAATATTTATCTATACTAGACACCTGTAGAGTGTATTGAAAATGGTGGAAAATAAAGCAGTTTGATTATAAAGATAAAGATTCTCTTATATCAATATATATATATATATATATCTTTAATTATGGACCAACATCTTATTTTTGACCGGAGGAGGTATACAATTCAGTTGTATGTTTGTTTTTTTAATATTTTTTTATGTTTGACTATTTTGCATAGTAAACGTACTTCGATTTAGACAATTTTTGTTTAAGAGGACGTGAGAAAATGTCCCATATTTAGAAAAACTAAATCCGAAATCTCCTTTCCTCCAAAAACTGCCCCGAAGGACGCGGAGAGGGCATTTTTTCTCCAAAATCGAAAATCGAATGCAGCATTAAAGATGAGATCATATCCGGAAACGTTTAAATTGAACATTTTTTTCAAAAAAGTTACGGTTTTCGAGTTTCAGCAGTGGTAAAGTTTGAAATATGTGATATGTGTATTTCCGCTAAGAACGAGCATTTTTTTCGAAAATTAAAAGTATGAGACGGAAACATTAAAGAAGATGTAAAAACATATAATTTGAACATTTTTTCAAAAGTCACGGTTTTCGAGTTGCAGCAGTAAACTCTGGAATATGTATATCTGCGCCACAATGTTTTGAGATCTCGGAAGAATAAATAACAAGTCTAGACATGGGTAATTGGATAAGTACTATCTTCTTTGGTATTAGTGAACGTTTAACAATTTTTATGACTAATGTTACACTCAAAAGTGTGAAATAAATATTGTTTTTTAATTGGACCGACTTTATTAGTTGGTGCACTGACAAATGCAAGATAATATTAATTCTATTGGTGCTGGTAATTTTGAAGTCGTGCAGTTGTAGTTTGTTGCTGTAGGCACCAATTAATAAATTCGGTCCAATTTCAAAAAACAATATTTTTCAAGTAGAAGTTGTGGTGAGAAGTGTAATTTTTATTATAAGAGAAAGCCCGCTATGTCAAAAACATCTATAAACGGAATAAAAATACAACTTGGGGGCTATGACAAAAAAATTAAAGAGCTAAATTTGTTAACAACAATTGAAAACATAGGTAAAGTGAACAATCTGATATTATGTAGACTGTAGTCAAAGTACTTTAGGAAAGAATGTACCAAATATAGCGACATAGAACAAAAATATCCGAATTATTGATGTTCCCATTGGAATATTTTCGAGATTGTCCTGTAAGTACCTAGAAATCAAAAAAAAAAATGCTGGATGAGATTTATTAGCTTTTATCTGGAGAAGAGTGTTTTTGCAAATATCTCATAAACGTAAACCATTAGTCCTAAGAAGTTAATATTTTTTTCTACAATTAATATTTTCTAGGGTATAATCAGCTGAAAGTTTTCAAGTGTGGTTTTTGTCGAATAATTGATAAAGATAATATGAATCAAACTTCTACATTATAGATGTTGCTTCAAGTATTCTAGTATCAAAAATACCGAAACGCTTAATCAATGAATAAATTCGTCACGTATCACGTACATGAAATTATCGATGAGTTCTTCAATGCTGCTTCAACAATATCAAAAATCCAAAAAAAGCTGTTCAAACTCTACTTACATGATAGTATAAAAATCATCATCCACCAAAATCATATCGGCCGCCTCCTTACACACATCCGTACCATTTTTACCCATTGCAATACCGATGTCAGCCTTCTTCAAGGCCACACCATCATTGACCCCATCACCAGTCATGCCCACAATGTGACCGGTCCTTTGTAGGGATTTCACAATGGTTAATTTGTTTTTGGGTGATACTCGATAAAATACTGTCGCCAATGGTATGGCCGCGTCCAATTCAGTCTCCGTGAAAGCGTCCAATTGTTCCCCAGAAAGAACTTGATGTGGTTCCGTTTCCAATCCGACCAGTTGTGCTATATACAATAAACAAGGTGAAGATAATTCCAGTAGAAGGTGACGAGAAAAAGATAATTTGGATTTGGATACAAACTTAATCCGGTTTTAATTATATAACTATGGAAGAAATAAAACTAGTCCGATGTCGATATCAATATTATTTTTCGAAATATTCTTCTAAAAACTGACTATCGTCATGACCGGATTTATTGTGTAGACGTTATCGTCTACATTAATTTTATATTTTAGCTTTACCAGGAAACTAAAGGCTGTACCTCTCATCGTATATCTATACATATAATGAACAGTTGAACCAGGTGTGTTTGTTCGCCGTAATCTCTGAAATTACTGAACGGATTTTAATGCGGTTTTCACGGGTAAATAGAGCTTGGCTTGGAGCAAAATATAGGATCTAATTCATCTAAATCGAATGTCCTATTATACAAAACAATTCTCGATATGTCAAAAAATAAGAAATATATAATTTCTGTCATAAATTTGTTCTTCAATATAACGTTGGAACTTTCAAGTTATTGATGTAACATTTTATTTTTTACTTATTTTAGAAATTGCGGGTTTTACGGGTATAAAGATTTTGAAACCTCGGTTTGCTTCCCAGCTGGTGACCACTTTTTGTATATTATAAATGTGAAAGATTTGCCAAGTGAAAATTATATTTAAAAATCGATAAAGGTCTTATTGAGGTTTTCTGTCGGGGATTCAACTGATTGCCGCGTGCGTGAAGAAGGTAATAAGCATTAGCACTATAACGGAATTAAATAATTTGACCAGTTTTAGTTGGTTCCTATTATATAGAGAATTTGACAAGACAAGACAACCGTCACAATGTTTTTCTTTGAATCATAGAAAATATGAAACTTACCGATTGCAGTTGCAGTCTCCATTGAATCCCCAGTAACCATCTTGACTTGCACCCCTGACTCCTTGAGTATAGTAATAGCCTCCCTTACCATTGGCCTGGGTGGATCACAGATACCGACCAGGCCCAAGAAGGTTAAATCCTGCAGAGACCCACCTTTGGCCAATGATATAACTCGTAGACCCTTCTTGGCAACTTCCTGTGCTTCGGCAATGAACTCTTGCTCCTTATTTGGACTCATGGGTTGCAAATTGCCATTCCAACTGTATTTGGTGCACTTGGGGAGAATCTTTTCAATTGCCCCTTTGACAAAGTATATTTCATCTTTGTCCTTTTCGTATTTTGAAGCACAACGGACGGCCATCATTTTTTGTTCAGAACTAAATGGGTATTCCTGCAGACGAACATAGCGATCTGAGATGTTGTACATACCATGCTTCATGGCGGCTGATAGAAGTGCGCCTTCTGTCGGTTGTCCCAAGAGTGTTTCATTGTTGATTATGGCATTGTTACAGACAGCTCCAATCTGTAATAATAATTTATGCTATCAACGGGTGAAAGGCAGAATATATGACAAATGAAATATTGCGTAGCATAGATATATATCGACTTTACTGAAAGACGAGTGGTGCAGTAAATGTTACCTACGAGACATGGGCGAGTAGCGACAACCAGACTAGACTAAGTAGGAATTTGATATGTACCTAAACTTACAGATTTTCATGTAGAATTCAGAGGCGTGCTAAGAAATGTTGGTTCCTTTTTGAGTGACGACCAAAATCATAGTTTTTCGAAATGAAAAATTGTATTTTTTACATCATTCAATTGCGTTAATTTTTGCTTCAAAATCATACGCAATCAGTACCAAAGAAGATAAATACTACAGTACCAATTCACTTATTCGGAAAATTATTATCCAAAAATAAAAATAGTCGCAATAATTTTGCATTACGTGTTCTTAATTGAAAATAGTTATTTATTATACAGGGAAAAAAGTATTAGATTTTAGCTCGACAAGAACAGGAGGGATACAAAAAAGAGAGCTAAAATCTAATATTCTTCCCGTATATAATACACTACCTATTTTTTCTGGGACGGGAAAAACGATGATTTAATATAACAAAATATTAAAGACAGAAGATTATCGAAGTGAAATTTGAAGTTTTAAACTGGTAGATAGTTATAGCGACAATTAGACATGCGTTGCTAAGGAAACCTTCAAAGTAATGAAATATCAGGCAATATACTTCTGTGATTGGTTTATATTTATGTCTATATACATCTACCTGGGAAAAAAGTACACACTTTTTTCCCGTGCGAAAAAGTGATACTTTGTCACCTGTCAACAGAGATAAAATGTCAGACTTTTTTCCCGTCACAGAAGATATTTTATTTTTATTTTACGTTTACGTTCTCGAAAATTTACATCTCCGTTAATGTTTCTATCCTTGAAATAACCAGTTTTTACTTTAGTATTACTACCCCAAATATAAGGACTTTCGATCTTTGGATCGTGTAAAATTTTCGGTGCCCGATTTTAAACAGATATTTAGATTTTTAGCCATTGGTCTGTCTGTATGTGCCGAAACTATCACGAGAACGAATTGAACGACTTTGTTTTTTTTTTGTTTTGTAGGCTATCTATACCCCTTGCCCGTGGTACAGAATGAGCTTTCTAGCACTAATTGCTGGGTAATAATCAAAAACGTGTTGAAGAAACTTTTCTCATATATCTTTTTGAAAGCTTTTTAACACCCAATTAAGAAGCATCTCTAAGAAAAAGCAAGAAAATAGTTATGCCCAAATGAAATGTCAAAATTTCTGTTCAATCATAATCTGGCTAAATGGTTCTGCTTATGTTGAAATTGAATTTGACTATTGTTCATGCCACTGCCAATGAGCGGTCGCATGACTTGATCAGATTAGATTGATAAAAAAAATCTACCTTGAAGACAATAATTTGTAGATACAATGTATTAAAAATCGGATCCAATACAATGCTGGGAAGTTAAAAACATGAGTACTAGAAGGCTTATCCAAAATATTCAAACTGAATATAAATGTAACTGTATGAGAAATAAATCAGATAAAATTGATTTGATAAACTTCGAGTTTGGGTTATAACTCAAAAAGAGAACTCATTTTTTTTAAAATAGCACTAAATTCTAAATAAAAATGTATAATTAGTATTGTTGTCAGTTTTTTATATCTTATGAATACCGGTAAGACATCGACAATCCCTTAAACGCATTTTTTTATTTTCACCCTGAATCACACTCAAAGAACAAAATGTTGACACATTATACATCTGTTTTGCTGTTAAAAGCGTATGAATGGGCACTTACTTCCAGAAGCTGGCGGACACTTTCCCGCGCTTTTTCGGGCGTATCACATTTATGCAACAACACTTGTCCATGATCATTGTATCCGGCACCAGTTAGTTCAGCAATATAACCATCAGATGTCACCAGAACAGTTGCTGTCATTTCATTTCTTGTTATTGTTCCAGTTTTATCGGAACATATGACATTGACGCAGCCCAACGTTTCAACAGTAGGTAGTTTTTTCACGATGGCATTTCTTTTGGCCATACGCATAACACCCAGGGCCAAAGTTACAGTCACAACAATGGGTAAACCTATCAAATAAAATAAATATGATTTATTTATACAAATTATAGAGTGGCTGTATATTATGCGTTGCAAACCTTCCGTTGTTATGCTTATTTCGGTATCCCACTAAACGTTGTCGGCTACTATTCCCAATTCCATTGGCGCTTTCTGCCAATCATCACAAAGCCGTCAACGGTTACCGTAGCGCTGATTGGCGGAGACTGTCATGGAATCGGTAATCATAATTTGACAGCGGTCAGTGGGAAACAGATATTAGAAAGTTACGGTAGGATAGTCGGGAGATGAAATTTTCATATTATACAGGGCGATTCTTAATAACATGCTAATATAATAAGGAGCTTAGTCAAGGTCCAGTTTGAGAAAAAAACTTTACATGAACGTATGTCCTAAAGGTTTTAACTACAGATTACTAATTTCTTTAGAATTTTTTTATATTTGACATGATATTCCAAAACGTATTCACATTACTCTATTTAATTTTACCGTTCAAAAGTGTTCTCTTGAATAAATTTTTATTTAAATTTACATAAATTGTTTTTTCTCGTTAGTGGTCTTCTTCTTCTTCATAGTCCCAACTTCAAGTACGACGTGTGATAACGGCTCGCGTCATTTCACAAATATACTTGACGTACAGTTTATCCCGGATGCGAACGGCACTACTTTAGAGGCTGTACTTTTTACTCTTTTACTCCTGGTAAGGTTGTCAGTGCTTTTCCATGAGATAGCCTCCGAATAGCTTTGTGAAAAACCTTCACGCCCTAGAATCTAACTGGGATGTAATGCATGGCAGTAGGACGCGCAAACCACTACGCCATGGGGATCACATAAACTAAACTATATAGTAAGGAACTAAGATTTAATTTGATTATGAATATCGCTGTTAATATCAAACAAATGCAACTCATTATTTGGGGGAAGATTGAAGGTAAGAGGGTACTAGAAAGGGAACTCATACCATTGAAATTGATGACTATCTGAAAATGTAAAAATGTACGGGGTGGTCAATTGAAAAGACACCAGTGACGCCATATCTCGAAGAAAATATTTCACTGAAAATGATTAAAATACTACAAAAATCTCTGTTTGGATATAGTGAAGAAATTATACGTTCACTGTATCTTAATCTGTATTTGAAATTTAAAAAAGAAATTGAATTCGAATAATGGGATAACTACTAATATAAAGAACGGAAGTTATGCATCGCATATAAATGTGCTTTTTATAAGAAATGAAATGGCTACCATTGCTTTGTAGTTTATATCTTTGATTTTCCGAGCCAAGGTCGCGGCAACAGCTAGTTAATATTTTACAGAGTGATAAATTTCAGAAGAAAAGTTTTCAACACGCTACAATAAAGAAGTCTTATATTTAGACTAAGTATACAACTCATCTCGTTTTCTTTTTTATCGACCATATAAACACTCCCTATATCAGAATTGTAAAGTCCTCTAGTATTGTTACTTTCAAATGATAAAGATGGTATCAATAAATATATATTATACCTTCTGGAATTGCAGCCACTGCTAAACTAACACCAATCGTAAACATTTCCATGATGAGTTTGCCTTGAATCCATCCAATGATCATAATTAAACCAATAATACCAAATGAATAGAAGGACAACTGAGCACCCAGTTTGTCCATAGATTTTTGCAGAGGCGTCTTGGGTGCCTCCTCTTCGAGCATCATTTTGAAAACTGTTCCAAATTCACTATTTGTTCCTGTACTTACAACTATGCCCTAAAAAATATACAAACAATTCGTTCAAAATTCACAAAAAAATATCATCTCACCTTTCCATTGCCACATCGTACCAAAGTACCCATAAAGGCAATATTGGTGTTTGATGAGTGAGCCCCGTTTGGCCTTATCACTGAGTCGGTATTCTTTTTGGCAGGTTCAGTTTCACCTGTAAAGGAACTTTCATCGATTGTGAGATCAATAGCTTCGAATAAACGAATATCAGCCGGTACTCTGTCACCGATATTTAATAGAACAACATCGCCGGGTACTAGTTCTCTGGCAAGAAAAGTGTCTGGGGTACCTTCTCGCATGCTAAAATACAAATTTAAGTAGTTTATGCTTAAGTGTGTAAATATGCGAATATCTGACAATCATGATATTGCAATATGAACCTCGGTACTATTCAAATTCACAAAATCATGGGTATGTTATATGTTCTATATGTCTAGGGCGACTCCCACACAAATTCAAGACCGAATTTGATATGTAACTAGAAGCGAAAGTTGTAAATCACGTTTGTCAGAGTCGCTTCTTTGTCACATGTTATCGTAGTGTGTTGCAACAGTTTCTTCGGAAGTTCAATTTGAGATAAATAGAGAACTATTCACATTATTATTCTAAGAGCTGTTAATTAATTATTATTAAATTCAATGCGTCGTGATCATTTGATATAATATATGATGTGTTATTTCAATTCTAAGACACCTTAATTTTGGGATATTATGGTTCGGAAGCACAATTTGAGAGAATAGTAATAAAGTTGAAAGTCTGTGTTAGTTCTACGTCTGAATGACACCTGACTAAGAGCGTGAGGAAACTGATTGTTCAGGAGAAATAGCAACTTTACGCACTTTTGTGAAAAAATAATCACAGCAGTGGATATTGGATATTGAGTATTTTCGAAAATCGACACTCCGTGATCAACAATTGAACTCCCAAGGTACGTGTTGCAAACACAGATATACTTGCACAATTACATTTGTTCTACTTACCAGTGACATGATGGCGGTACTAATTTGGTAAGTTCTTGCAACGATTGCTCCGATCTGTATTCCTGAACGAAAGCAACAGTAACAACTATAACTATAGCTACTGTAATACTGACTGCATCATCTATTTGACTCATAACGGCTGAAACTACGGCTGAAGCTAAAAGTAGGAGGATGAGTGGATTTTTAAATTGTTCTAAATATTTCTTCCAAGGTGGGTCGCCATTTTTTACCGAGAATTCATTGTACCTATAAGAAACAGATAAATTATTGGGACTAACAAGTACTGCTCATATTTCGATTAAAATTTGTAAATAGGTTTTCTGAGCTGAATAAAGGATTGGTGATAATCTCACATTCCGATGTTTTTGTAATTACTCATTACTGTTGAATTTGCGCGACATTTCCGAGAAATAACAAAATCACTAACTAATAAGAGGTTCATTCTTTGGAAATCGTTCGTATCCTAAGATAACGACTAATGGAAAATAATTACAGCCGTATTTAACATTCTCTTTAAGCTAAAAGAGCTCTTTTAAAATATTTTAAAAACAAATTTAGAAACGATACGATGTTTTCGAATATCGTATTTATGATACCAAGTGTCCCAAAAAGACTTAAGACAGGCTATAACTTCTGAACCATACTAGATAATCGAACCAGGCAAAAACCACCTTGCGTGGTTATTAATATACTTTTAGATAAATACAAATATAACCACCCACCCCCGGGAACCCCCCCTCAAAATATTTTAATGACATTCCAGATGACATTACCTCTTTATATCTGAATTTGAAATTTTAAAATCGTTTCAAATACAAGCGAGAAAATATTTTTTTCCTTTAATCGATTGCCAATAAAAATCTGAAGGGGTGGTTCTCAGCGGATGGTTTTTAGGGGTGGGTGGTTATATTGGTATTTATCTAAAAATGCAGAATCTAATCTAAAATCAGGGATTCGACTCTCTTAGTTTTGCAGTTTTTTCATATATTTAGACAATCTTCATTATAAGTGATCTATGGATCTGGATTTCCTCAATGGTAGTCTCGTTAAAAATCAGAGGAAGTACTCTCATAATAGACAAAGGTGAAAGTACAAGTGTCTATGAACGTGCCAGATTTGTTCCTATGTAAGTTTATTCGATAAAGTTGTCATCGCTTCAGTCCGACAATTAAAATATGACTATTATTCCATAAAAACCAGCTACGGATCAGTTATAACCATTTCGCAAAATTTGGGCTACATACGTATTAGTATTTCCCAAGTTATAAATGTAAAATGATGGAATTGTAGTCGAATTTAAGAGCTTCGCTCAATAAACATTGGTAATAATTAGTTACACGTAATTATGATTGAATTATAAATTGACGAGTTAATTAGTTAGACATTTGTTTTGGAACAAATTATTGTATTCGTAATTTCACATATTATTATGTTACATAACATTTTATATACAAAATAATGCCTACATACTCATACTGATTGATATCTGGAAAATTACTGATTGGCGTTTGGAACATGCTAGTGATGAATGTAAAAAAAAACAGCCTTTTTCTGATTTATTGTATATATACATAAATACTCATGATAATTTACTTACCCTAGAACTTTTCGCCTATCTGTTGCATCTTGCCAATTTAGACCCTTTTTGATGTCGACCTGCAATCGTTCAGCAACCTCTTCATAGCCCAAACTGCTGGCCTCACTGGCAGCGAGCCACATACCCGAATTGTCTTTGTCGGTCTGTAAAGATATAACTGCAATTTAGTTGTATTGTAGAAAATATTATGGTACATAAATGGTAACAAATAATAAAAAAATTCCACAATAGGAAATGATGGTTAGGCTCATTGAGAAGGTAAGTAGAGAAAAAAAACACAGGATGCTCTCACAATTACGTGCAATTAGCGAAAATTATATCGATGTAAACTTGAAAATTATGCAAGATCGATTTTTAAAATCTACACATATGTGTACATATACATATTGTTGAAGTAATGCAGAATTAATTCATATATTATAAAAATCTATGCGTAAGTTACAAGTACTTACGTGCTCGACAAGGTGAAATTATTACTAATACGCCAAATAACCAGTAAACTATTTTCAATGAAATGTTAGTGAAGGCAAACAAAAATAGTACAACTAAAAATGTGTTTCACTATATGTAATCGCAGTTAGAAATAATTTCATAGTTATAAATATGTACAGCTATGAACGATTTAAATTAAACTAATCGCATTGGAATGAAAGTACAATAATTTTAATCAGTACATTTGAATTTTGTTGTTCCGAGCATGAACTGGTACGCAGGGCGGGAAAAACTTGTTTTAACTGAAAATGTAGATTTACATCAACAAATGTATCGAAAATTCGCTAACTTTGATGTAGTCTGGTACTCAGTCCCTTTGTTCAAATTCAATAATTTTCTTATCCTAAAATAAACAGCTAAGTAAATAAATGTTTTGATAAACGAATAATAAGTACCAGATTGCCCATTGGTCAAAATTCGATCGTAATACACCACAAAAGCATTTATTTTCATGATCCTATACATCGATAATTAAAAACGGCTTGTCAACTTAAAATTACTTTATTTAATTTAATGTATTTGTAACAAATTATAAGTAATAAATTTTATCTTGGTGCATCCCTTTGTCATATAAGCTTTAAATATCACATATTCCGCATTATTTTTAAAATGGGGTCCAAAGATTTCTCTTCACGTCTTCATATATGGATTTTTTCCCAAAAAATATTATTTAGTACATTAAAAAAATCAAAATAAGGTTATTTCTATTGGTGCTAGGTGCTAGTACTTTTGAAGAGGAGCTGTTGTGACTAAATAGAAGACTTTGGCACCAACTAAAGTACAAGCACCAATAAAATTAACCTTATTTTGAATTTTTCAGTTAACCAGATTACCAGCAAATAAAGTCGGTCTGCTTCTTTGTAAAAACTAGACAGTAATTTCAAAATATGGCGCTGACGGTGAGAATCTCGCAATTTCCTAGTGCTGTAAGTCGGAATCGTGTGTTTTTTTTGATGTTCAATTTTAACGTTACTGGAAATGAAGTTTTCTGTAATACCGCCACATAAAACTTTCTTGAAAAGTTTTGCCCCCTTTGGGGAAGTTTTCTGAGGAAAGGGGATGTATTTTTTAAAATTTAACTTTAATTCAATCAACAACTATTTGTTCATAATTTGAAATATACCACAGATCTCTATGGATAATAATTAGTTTTAAATACAACAATTCCCAAAATTATCGGGACCGGTAATACTGGTCAAGATTTATTTTTGCATCAAATATCTAGATAGAGGTAACACACCAAATATGAATCTATGAAAATCTTTTTGTCTAACTAAACTGCATTTATTTGAAAAAATGAATGGAAATAAAAATTCAAACTTCTAGAGATGTCAATAATGAGACAAAGAAATTTGCGGCAGCTCACCTCATCTTTTTTGGCGGTGCAACACTTGAAGCACACGTTAGTATTCCACAAAATCATAGTCTAGTCTACAATGCACACACAATATAGCTTGTTGCAAACTATTATACATGTGATTAACTTGTAATGAATAGCTATATCTATTCACTACTCTTTTTTATCAAGCCGCCAAGTGGGGGTAATTTTATTTAAGGTTGGTTGGTTTTGCATTATTATTTTTAGCAGAAAATATCTCCAATAACGTTCGTCAATTTACCATTAATTAATGATGTTTGCTAAGTTCTTTATTTTCTTTTTTTTTGGTCTTTCGTTTAGAGAATCATTTAGCCTCCAATCTAGGACAAACTTGAATATAATAAATATATATGTATATCTTGCCAACTACTGTAGATTCATTGAGAATTGAATTTCGATTAATTCACATAGTTCTCCTTGGTTTGCAACCATAGGCGGAGCTTTCGGACAAGATAATGAATATAAATCAAATTTACTGGGTACCTGAAATTAATTATGAAAATTCAATCTAAAGTGATGTTTCAATGATATTAGGTAGTTTTAAGATACTAGATCTCATAATGCAGATGTAAAATTATGTAGGTATTCCTAGAATTCAAAATAGAGTTAAATTAGATAGCTGTAATTAATACTCACATGTACCTACGCCAATGTCAATTCGTGTCCTTTGCATGAAAAAATATCCAAATGATGAACAACAAAAATTCATCCTATTATTTCAAATCTAATAAGCAAGGATACACGTTCGCGACTAAATAAAACAATAAGAATTATGTTTTCTCAAATACTTTCACTTTAGTCAATAACAAAAAGGTAAAAAGTGTCTTTGAAAACTGGGAAACTGTAAACACATCAAAGAATTGATGATTAAATTGAAAAAATGTAACCACTGGATAGTTTTTATTATAATAATTAAAATAGGAAATTGAGAGAATCGTTTCTAATATTAATTCTTCCTGTTTATATTATCGATAATGGTACCTAACCGCGAGTAGAGCAGAAATAAATATTTATTTCACATTTCACGTTCACTTAGTCAGTGATTTTAAAATATAGCGGTAATAATCTTGCATTTTCCTAGTGCTGCAACTCGGAAACCCTTGTTTTTTTAAATCTCCATATTAGAATTTGGCAAAATAAAATGAGACCATCTCTCAACTATCCTCTTTCCAATGAAAAAAGAAAATCAAAATAGATGCAACGCGCGTGTATAAGTGGAAAAACAAACCTACAGTACAGTTTCGTTCACATGTTAGTAAATGTATAGGTGCCTATACTTACATATATATATAATAAAAAGCAACAGAAGCCAAAACAACAGTTTTTAGATTTTTTGTCTGTATGTATGTTTGTTTATTATAGGCTCCATTTTACCGCATCTGTCTGTCTTTCTGTATGTTTGTACACACATCAAGCAAAAACTACCTACTACAAGGAATTGAATGCAATTTTCACCGATGTATTGGTCTAACTTAAATTATAGCTTCCATTTTACCGCGTCTGTTTGTATGTATGTTTGTACACGCATCACGCAAAAAATACCGCATGGAATTGAATGCAGTTTTCCACGCGCACTAAGTCGCGGGCAAAAGCTAGTCTATAATAAATCTGTAGTGGATTTTCTTTCTGTTTAAATGACATGCTTTTGATCCCGAATTCCCGTTTAGGATAAGTTCTATACCTTATCGGAAACAAGGGTTACAAAACTATTGCAAAACAATAAAAATAAAAAAAACCTAAATGAAGAGTTACAAAAAAAGATAGCGGTATCGAAATCTATTGTTCGATAGTTCAAATATGTACCGATAATTAAGGGACCTGTAGTGACAACAAAGCCTTCATCGACATATCATTGCTTCTGTCCAACACACATCTAGCTAAGAAAGCGTTGCAACATTTTTGACAGCATTTGCTGTTAGACTCTTGCGCTCTTAAGTTGATTTATGCAGAAGCCTCAAAAAATAACTGTTGAGGGTATTTCTGAGGCTGCAGCTTAAAAAGCGCAAGCATTTCATACCAAAATCTGTCAAAAAGTTTGCAGCGCTTTCTTGCTAGATGTGTGTGTGACAAGCAATGATACGGAAATTGCAGCCAGGCTACACATCCGTCAAAATAATTGTCCAAGCTGTCTCTATCCGACAACTACTTTATTTGCTTAAATGCTAATGTTGGTTCTATAAACTTAAATAGCCGTATTCATAACCCAATCATAGTTCGATACAAATTTATTTTGATATTATCCTTACGATAGTACCTAACTAACAAATAAATTAAATTTGTAGAGAAGTACGATTTGATTATGAATACGGCTGATAAAATTCGATAAAAAATCACTTTCACCACCTTTTACCGCCCATGTCACAATAGCATTGAAGCTGTATGGGCTAATTTTACCTCAAATGCTCTATAGTACTAAGATTATTAATCACTGCATCAATTAATTTACATGCTCTATTTTATGAATGTCAGTTCTCAACGTTCAAGGTATTGCGCAATATATATTGTCAATTGTATTGAGAAGATAATTGGCACGTCTAGGGAGGCTCAAAGTATGGATCATGGATAGGAAAATAACTAGTACAGAATATAATTTCTGTGTTCCTAAATAATCATCAAGGAACACCTTAATACTCTTTCTTTCCTAAATGAAACCAACTGAAACTTGTTTTTGGAATATCTAGATTTAGCAATACGTAACATATATACTTATATTATATACGAGTAGCTTCAGTTGATGAGATCTGTCCATACTGTCAGTACGCTGAATTGAATTTAGGAAAACAGGTAATATGTTATTGTTTTGGTTAGAGGAACGTTTGTTTTCTGTTCCATATTTTCTTTACAATAATAAAATATGTCTTATGTACATAATCCGTTCATTTCTGTAACGAACTTAATATATGTAGGTACCTTTCTAATTTATAAGATAAGATAAATGATGCAAAGAGATAGCAAAGCAGTCGACAGTAAAAAATATTTTCTTATCTTTTTATAATATTTATTCATTTCAAACAATAAAAGCAACTAGCCTTGGTTATACCTCACTGACCATTATCAATAGAATTGGGTTTTTTGGAGGGAGAAATTTTATTATTTTATGCAAGAATGTTGTGGAATAAGAAGAACGAAGAAAACATTAATGTTGTGACAACAACAGAATTATTTCAGTAAATATGTAAAAACCATGAAATAAATAAAATGCAAGTGTTTAAAGTATTCGAGATGAGATTTACTTATTTGTTTCTATATTGTATACTTTAGTTTTATTCGTAAACATGTCAGACCATGAAACAATTGAATAATGCCGCATCTCCCATATGTTATGTTTTAGTGAACAAAAAATAACCTTTTCATTATTTTGGCAACACATTGTTATTTATTTGTATTATATTATATAATTGCTGGCTCAATTCAGCTTGCTTATACTGTTATATATCAAATACGGCGAAACAAATTACCAAAATTGGTTTTGTCCTCAAAGAGAAAAATATTTTCGCAATAGATTTTGTAAAAAATATTAATTACATAATATAATGATAGAATCTATGCCTGATATTATAAAGGATGTTTAACATTGTACAATAATTATTTTTCACAATAGCAGCCCATACCTCGCCAATAAACGTACAGATTATCCGTACATATCAGATAGGTACGTAGAGATGTGGCATATCTGGATCGGACGAATCAAATCTTTCCGTGTACACTAACATCTCATAAGGGAAGTATATATGCTAAATAGCGACAATGATACACTTCATCAGTAAAATAAATATAAAATGTTATTTCTGAATGCTGCTCAAAACAATAGGAATATTACTAATGAAATTAAGATTGCTACAGCCAGGAACAAGCAAAAGACTTCTTGGAAGATAATCAAGAGTGAAAAACCAAAAATCTATTCAAGACTCCCCAACAGCCAACACTTTCCATAAATACTTTACCAACGTAGGAGCAGAAATATCTGAACAATTTGGTCATGATGCAAAGAAGGCCCGTTCATATTTACATAGTATGAAATTTACACAATCATATTCTTTATTTCTCAGACCTATTACTGAAGATGACACTCATGGATACATAAAAAGAATGGCTGCAAAACAGTCAATGGATATAAATGGAATTAGCCCAGATCTCATAAAATCAGTGGCTGAGATATTGGCCCCGCTTACCCACATATTAATGAAAGCTTGAAAAATGGTGTATTTTATGATAAGATGAAATTAGCCAGAGTGTGTCCAATAATTAATAAATACTTTTTTACAAAAAACTGGACCGACGTTATTAGTTGGTGCACTGAAAATTACGAAATAATATTAATTCTATTGGTGCTGTTACTTTTGAAGTTGTGCAGTTGTAGTAGATTGATAACTTTTGGCACCAACTATAATTATATAATTTAAATATAAACATTGGGGAACATTTGAAGAAAACAGATGAGATAGGCAATTTTTCCAGAAGAGTGATTAATTTCCACTGTTCGATTCATGCGGAAGATCCTACGAAGACCTACATTTTTTCATTTTTAAATTTTTGGTTATTTCAGCAAGAAATAATTTAGAGAATAACTCATTTTAAAGTAACGTGGATTCTTTTTTTTATCAAAGATATACAATGAATATGAGGAAGAATATTAATCAGAAAATTAATAATTCATTCAAAGGTTAATAAACTTATAATGTTTTATTATTACGAAAAAGTCAAGGTTGATTTTCGAAATCATTTGTCAATAGTTGTGTACAAAAATAATACTTTGTAAATCCTAAATCTCATTTTTGTTGGCAACCAAATCAGAAGTATCTGTATGTGATTTCGAAATAGAATTTTTATTAAGCTTGTTTGATTATCTGCAACATCAGCAAAATATGTACCTAGTATGTACTTATATAAAAAAAAATGATTCGTCTTTGTGTTCGTTCCGGCTAATCTCTGATACCTACCTACGGCTGATTCGTTTTTGAGATAAATCTAGTCTACTTTTTACAAACCGACAAGTGTTTTGCCAAACAAGTTGGCATTGCCATCGCTGACCTATTATCAACTCTCATGGCGAAATACATGTCAAGTTGAAAATTTCCAACGATGGCGAGTGATAACATACAGGTTTTCTATGCTGATTCTACGCCGGCGGTTCCGGTTTTCAAATATGGTACAAGAATATAACGATCTCTCATGATTACTTATTATCTTTCAGTATGACTATTATATTACTGAAATAAAATGTGAAAAGTACGAGTCGACCTCTTACCCCAAGAGTTGCGTACCTATATATTACGGTAGAGAGTAGTAAGTACATAAATAAGTAAAGAAAACAACCACACTAATGTTGCTTATCTTTTTACCCGCGAATGCGCTCTAAGTAAAAATATAAAACAAATAAGCGAATTGATTGATTAATTCAAAATTTAGAGAATACTCTCTTGATTAGAGTACGTATACACGTACGCTAAAAATCTTAATCTATAAATATATTAAAACAGTATAGAGCCAGGTGTGTATGTTTGTTTGTACGCGGTAAACTCCTAAATTACTGAACGGATTTTAATGCAGTTTTCACTGGTAGATATTCGTTGGCTTGGAGCAGAATATAGGCTTTATTTCATTTAAATCGTATATCAGAGAAAAATGTTATCTTGAATGATAGATATTAAGATGCCACTAAATTCCACACGGACAAAATCGTAGGCAATAGCTAGTAATAAAGATAAATGTATGTGTCGCTGAAGCACAAACGTCTACATCCAAATAACCAAAAAAATTATTAAAGAAAAAATTACCTTGTACGAATATGCGAAATATTCATATTTAAATATATACTTCACACATGTTTTTGTAATAATATAAAACACAGTAATAATAGGAATTAAAGTAAAAATACAATTTTGACGACGTAGATTTTATTTATATCCTACTAATAAAAGTAGAACAATAATAGTATAAACATCATGGAAGTACTTCTTTGGCCCAGATATTGTACCTAACTGTTTATAATTTCTATTAAGACTCACCGATTAAAATTTCATATCATTATCACTTATGAAGAAAAAAAATACTACTCTTATCCACTTCATCGTAATCGATAATCAGCAGCAAATACAAACAAAATAATCCACTCACCCCCACTTTCGAGATAGTTGTTGTAGTTTCTGCCATTTTTTCCACATTTGCCATCATAGGAACAAACTATTTAACGATACTTTTATGAACTGAGCTTTCAATTCAATCAAATAATGATGAATGAGCTCGTTCAACAAACTGTTACTGTATATAACAACAAAGCTGTATCGGCTTCATATAAAAAGCCATTCCATAATGTCTGAAATAATGTAGCTGTGCAAATCTACGTGAGTAAACGTACACAGTCAATGTATATTGATGGATTTTCAAGATGTTTGCCATCCATTATTCCAAAAGCCTTAGTTTGGTTATACATATAATATAGTTTTTGTTCGACAAGGTACAAATTCAGTCGCACATAAATATTAGTAACAAAAAAAACGTATATCAAACAAAAAGGCGAAGATACGAGTGAGAGCGCTAATAATTCCATACTGGAACTGTATGTTATCTTTACCATAGTATCAAACAATATTTCTATTATTTATATGAATCTTTTTTTGCTCGTGGTGATGACATAACGATTATGAGATATCAGAAAACATTTTTTTTTGAATTTATTCCTTAGAAATCAATTTCATTTCTAGCCTCCGGTACGAAGATTTGATCAGTAGTAAAATAAAGCTTTATGTTTTCTTTTGGGAAAACTCGGCTGCTCGTAGATACTCATAGACAACTTCCAACGCAACTATGCCGCATTCGCCATTATTTATAAACTTTCTCATTGAAACGCATCACATCTCACTCCATTCGAATGTGATCATTTGATAATCTAAGAACTGGTGATGGATTAGAAAATTTCAAATAATCAATTGAGGTGTACGTATAATGTTATTGAAAAAATCGTTTGAATTTATCACGAAGTGACTAATTTTGTATTTTTATTTTTAGAGTTTACTCCTTATGAATCGATTTCATTTATAGCCCCCGGGTACGAATATTAGATATATAGTAAAATCTAGTCTTAACAAAATGAGTTCCACCTAAGCAGAATATTTCAAAATTAAATAACCTTTAGTAACATAGTAATATATTTATATCTATTGAAATTCATAATTATATACAATATACAATGAAGTAAATAACTTAATAAAATATTGTAAGATTCGCAGTTGAAGAGTGAACTTCAGTCGCGCTTTGAACCTGACAGTAATTTTTTTATTTTTCCAGCAACCCAGACATCATAAAACTGTGTACAACAATTTACATCTTTTCACTTTGTAAGTTTAGGAGATCAGGGGGAGAGTAAATCGGGCAGACAAAAGCAACAGCCTAAGGGTTTCTTTTGCACCTTCCATGTACGATACCCTATAATGGGAATTAAAGCGATCAAACAACTTAACAGTTGAGGACATGGTCGATTTGGCCGCGCCCACATAGCAGACGATATGAAATTGTTCAAAAGAGTGCTAGAGCTCAATCATTAAACACAAAAGAATTTTCCGCAAAGTATATAGCAATGCAAATATGTACTCAAGTTGGGATATTCACGTGACATAGCTGGAAAACATCCAGGCTGATTTCTCAAGACGGGTTCTGTGAAGACGTTGAACTTTCTACTGTGCTCAAATATCAATCTGATTTGATCCCAAATTTGTTCGATTATATCTGACATATGTATCTGATTTTTAAAGAAATTAAAGAGTTGACAGATAAACTTATTTGTGAGAGTCTGCATTTTGAAACATGAAAATAATTAATGTAATTCTTACATTAATAGTAACAATAAATTAGTGTGTAATAAAGTTTTTATACTGATATGAAAATTAATTAAATTGATAAATCAATTTTAAATGAGAGTGTCACGACAAAAAAATCATGATTTTCAAGACATTTTTGTCGTGACACTATTATGTAAAATTAATTTAAATAATGTTTGCATTAAAATTCAATAATAATTTATCAATTAATTGTAATTATGACACTGGATTTTTTTCTTTTACAATGGTACAGAACCCATTGTGTGCGTGTTCAACTGGAACTTGGCGGAATTTCTTTTCAATGGAGATTAGGTACCCTCATATCCCTCAAAATTCAACATGGCCTTCTCCCAAAAAACCTAGAGCAGGTAGGGGGAATTATTATTTTTCGAAAATATAAAATTTTCTATGACAGAGTAGAAGTAATTTTCAGCAACTTTTAAATCTTGAAAGTACTGAATAGAAAAAAAATAATATTTTTTTGATCTTATATTATGAACAATTATAGAATTAGAAACTTCATTCTTTATTTACATTAGCTATTTCTTGAACGACTCAAGGAAATAATTTTGCATTGCAAACATGCTTCATTTAGAAGATCAATAATGATGAAAGATAGTAACTTATCATTTCTTTTACAGAATAGAGACAACCTCACCGGCGGCTCAGGGTCCCTGAGAACGCATCCTTAGAAGTCTGGGCGGTCAGCCAATAAAAATCGGGGACCACACATCATGGACAGAGTCTGTGACGTCATTTATCCATTGCCTTATACATATCATGAAACATTGTAGCATACTAATGATTTTTTTTCATTTAAATGTGCTGATGTTAAAAATAATTTAATTACAATAGTATATAATGCGATTGTATTTCACAAAGGCCGTTGCATAGAATACACTCATATTTCTGTTGATTATTTATTTAAGGTAAAATTTCTACTAACTAATAGAATCAACTGCAATAGTTAACAAAGGTTTTTGAAGATCTTTATGAAATAATTTTATATTTTCATTTATTGCCTTTCGTTTAACTTATTGTAATGGTTCGAAATCTAAAACATTCTAATTTTGGGTTTATAGGAAAGTATCTGTGTATTGTGTATATAAATGAAGGTATTTAAGGGTATAGATATCTGTTTTTTTTCGTATCAACTATCTCGAGAACCAAAAATGATATCGACGTCGGACTTGCTTCATTCGATAAATAACTATGTAACAAATAGATGAATTTTATTCTTAGTTCATATTCCAGTCTATCGGGACCCGATTTGAGAAAAAAATCGGTCGTATCCACATAAAGGCGAATATCGTTAATGAGCATGACTGACTTAGTCTCAACATGGCGCTGTTCGAATGTTGAAACTTTCGGTAAACCGGTGGTAAATGGAAAACTAAAAAATTTCACATGCTTGATAGATACAAGGAAAATTTTTGATGAAAAATGTCTTTATGAAAATGTTAGAAAACTAGGTCGTTTTACGTGTGACATATAACAGTTTCAAGGTCACGTATGTTAACTTGATATTAAAATTATTACTGGGATTTACGGTTAAGTAGGCCTTGAAAAAAAAACATCATAACATGAGAGAAGTTTTCACAAATTCAATGTGAACAACGGAAGAATTTGCGAAGATTTGCGAAGAACATTGTGTTATCTTTTCCTTGGCTAGTATTTCGTCAGAAATTTAATAATATTTATTTGTTTATTAATTAGCCTTCTAAGTCAAATAATTCCCTAGACCGTTATCTCTTAAAATAATACAGTCATATCTAATTTTTTTCTACTTTTAGTTTTCAGTCACTGTTATTGATTAAATGGATTTTTTTGTGGAGTGCTTTTACAATTTAAACAGAATTTTACAAAGAGAAAATGCAGTACACCCACTTCTTTGTATTTCTATTATGGGAATCTGAAAAGATTTTAATGGAACCTATGGAATACCTAGTACGTTAGAGTACGGCACAATTTGGGCCTTTAGTATTGTATCATAGTATCACCTGTACTCCACATAAATATTTTTTACAAAAAATTGGTCCGACGTTATTAGTTGGTGCACTGAAAAATACGAAATAATAATAATTCTATTGGTGCTGTTACTTTTGAAGTTGTGAAGTTGCAGTTAGATTGACAACTTGTGTCACCAACTTCACAAGTACCAGCACCAATAATAGAATTAATATTATTTTGTATTTTTCAGTGAACCAACTAATAAAGTCGGTCCAATTTTTGTAAAAAATATTTATTTCCCACTTTTGAGTGTCATATTAGTCACGAAAATCGTTGAACGTTCACTAATACCAAAGAAGATAGTACTTATCCTATTTCCCACGTATATTCTTTGCTTATACTTGTTATGATGTAGAGATCACAGAGCATCGCGCCGGAAATACGCATAAGTATTTTAGATTGTAACCATTTTATCACCGCTGTATCTCGAAAACCGCAACTCTAAGGATAAAAAATCATTATAAATGTTGCTACAAATATTCTTGTCTTTCATGTGGTACCCTCAGATTTTCAGTTTTCGAAAGAAATCGCCCCTCCACATAGCAAAAATACACACACGTGAGATTTTAACATCAATGTAACTCAAAAACCGTAACATTTTTGAAAAAATGTTTCCGGATATTGTCCTATCTTTAATTCTACCATCTCGAGTTTTCGAGAAAATTTGCCCCATCCACCCCCTTCGGGGGAAGGAGATTTCGGATTTGAGTTTTTACGAATATGGGACCATTTCTCGAGTCTCCTCTTTCAAATGAATCAAAAATGATTAAAATCGGAGTACGTTCACTATATACAACGCGCGTACAAACAAAAAAAAATCCCGATGGCCTGTAGCCAGCGGAAAGCTAAATTTTAAAACTCATTGAATTGAAATTTGAACAACCTTTTCATTGGTATACGTATATGTCATTACTTATACATTGCCGTATGTATCATAGCCTTGCGGTTAGAGGTTTTTCTTCTGGCTGTTGAATATAAAGCAGACCGGATTCGCGTTCCACTTCAAGGCTGAATTTTTTTTGCCTATTTCTTATCAATAAATATACTATGTATATATTTTTTAATCAGGGTCTATATAAAGATCTCCAGAAAATGTACAATTACATCAAATTTATACTGAGTGTTCATATTTTATAAATATTTCTTATTTTTTCTTTTTTATTTTTTTTTCTGTTCATTTTATGGAAAATTGCTTCGAACAAAAGTTGTAGGTACTGATTATATCTATAACCCAAAATTATTTTTGATGATATTTACACACGGCTCTTTTTTGATATTTTTTTTGTATGTTTGAAACTACTTACCTGATATTGCCCAATAACGAACTCGGCCGAGATATTTAAGAGATTGATTTTTGTAGCAAATTTGAACTTGATACCTCCAAAACTGCGACCTCTATTATGTTAACAAATTTCCTAATATCCTATATATATATATATATAAACTTGAACCAAATGTTTTTTGAACTGACTTATAGACATATAACAACATGCCGTTGAAATTTTTTCGAAATTCAAAAGTGTGAACGATCGCAATAGGTACATTTCTATAAGAAATTTACCTAAAAGAATTCTATAGCAGTTTGATTAAAAATAAAACGAAAAACGACATCGACATATTCGATTACATTTTAAGTTAAATTGATGACAAAGTAAATATTTCCGGGAAGAACCATCACTCTTTGTTTTATTAAATTAAAATATTTTAATTTGACATATTGAGTTTCATTGAACTCTTACTTCATTCCACAGTTTTGTGAGATGTTTTTAAGTAGTCTTGTCCCATAATGCCCTTCTTATAAAGACACTAGCTATCTAATAACTTTCCTTTGTCTATATCCGCTGATGACATTTAAGGTACTAGGGACAAGGCTTGAAAAATACTAAGATCGATTTTGGAATGAAATACTTAGGTAGGAAACTTAAAACAAGGCGAGAGACGGTGCATCGTTATGACCGCTTGCGTTTGATTCAATAATTTGCTTCGCATATGGAGCGATGTGGCGTGAACATGGCCGCCCACAGTAACTAGCAAATGCTCGCGTGCTCGCATGCGGAAAACATGGGAATATATTACTGGTCAAAAATTTTAGTTAAGAGTCCTATGAATGCAAACTCTAAAACCCCATTTCCCACTTTAGGGTTTTTATTTCATTTATGTCCAAGTGCAGTCCACTGCTTGGACTTGATACGTGTTTATTTATTTGTTTTTAGTATTATTCAAGTCAAAATGTCTTTTATTTTATTTTTCCATACAAAATTTGTTTCAGTTTTCTATGTCCAAGGGTTTGGGCTGCGCGTTCATGAGTTAGGACTTCTCTTTATATAGAGGGTATTTACTTGAACTAATGGATAATCTTGAAATAGCTAACCTATGAAATTAATAACCTATGCAAAAAATATAGCCGAAGTGGTACCCGAGATACGATTTTTTTATTATCTACAATGTTTTACCTTATTTAACGTCTGAACATTAATGGCAATAATTTACTATATAATTAATCTTTGTGGCGAAAATATTGTTTGCAAATGACTTCCTTCATTTAGGAAGTCGGTCAAAAGATATAGCTATGTTACCATAGTACGACGGAACCCTTATGTATGATGGATTGTCCTCATCGATGTCCTTATCTAAGAAGGTCGCACCCCTACAGCAGGTTTTGAATGACATTTTATGCAACAAATATTCTAATATTGTTTTTCTTTCTGGTTTATTCCTTTTTATAAATACATATTTTAACATACTTATTACTATGACAACAATATCGTAATTTTTCATTTATTTCCAATAATAATTCTATTTACGCAGTTTTGCCTTGTTAAAAATAATAGGTATAGATATCTATAAATATATATATATTATAAACTATAGATATTGTATATACGATTGAAGTACCTAAGTATTTAATGTCGAAAACAGTTCAATAATGGAATTAAAATGATCAAAAGATTACAAATCAAATACGTTAAGTTAGGTCAGTCCTGTTAAACTCTAATGCAAAAAATGATTTTCTCCTCTATTTTGAATAATGAGGCTATAATTTTATTTATCGCTTAATATTTAATAATAATTTGTTTTGGTTATATGATTGTTTTTATAGCCTTGGCCAAGTAAAAATTCCAGATATATTTTAATCCATCTGTCGGGTTTATGAATTTTCATATCGAGTATCTCTTGAATTAGAAATGATTTAAGCTAGAACTGAAACTGAATAGATGATTAGGTTTTCATTAAAATCTGTGAAGTGGTTTCTCATTAGGTAAAAATGTCCGAATTTCGGATGTCGATAAGGAAACATCGAAATGGTATTTGTTATATTCCGTGCTTTATCGTTTTTGGCAAAATGGCTTTGCAACATGGAACATCAAACTACACTATTCCAATTTTTTGACGTGACAACGTCCTACTGGCTAGCATGTTTATAAAGTCAAGCTAAAAATGACCTGTCTGTCATCACCGTTTTCTTGGAAACATAACATTAGCTAAAAGCTATGTCTTTTAGAAAATTTGTAAAATGATTGTTTAAAGAAATAGTTTATTTTATTAGGAGTCCAGAAAATAGGCTTTTCCCGTGCGCGCGTGGCCAATTGAGTAATGCAAGCGCGGGAAAAGCATTTATGGACGTGTAATGAACGATACTTTATATCTATCTGAAAACAAAACAAATATTACTACATATTGTATATTGTATTGTCGCTTGAGGAATGCGGCAGTTTTTGGCTTTGACATTTTCCTTCAGGGCCAAAGAACTTTATCATTGAAAATCGACTCCATAATCCATAATGTTGAAGCTTTCATCGATTTAGCTTTTTCGGACAAATAAAGGAGAAGAATTTCATCACTTACTGTGTTAATTTTCTGCTGCTGGCGCCAATTGCAAAATAGACTGTACACATTTTCATATCTCTGACAAGATTTTTTTGGAAGTAATTCTGCACTTATTTTTGCCGCTCTAAGGGACATTTCTTCTTCTGGCGAAATCATTTTAAATTTATTTTTAATAAACAGATAAACTGAAAGCTGTTACAATAGCGTCGTTAGACGTTGCTAAGGAATTGTGAAAGAATTAAAACCCCATTTTCCAGGCATCAAATATGTAGTTGTGGAAACATTGTGTTTTCAGAGAGGTATAATGAAAAGTATGATTTCAACTGCTGCGAAAGCTTTTATGGCATGAAATGTCAACGTTCAACATAATTTATATATGCAGGGTGATTCATTAATAACAACTGGAAACATTTTAATTTGCTAAATCTTGGACTCAAAATACGAAGATTTAACCCAAAGCACCTAAAAATAATATGGCTGAGCTACAGGTAGTTCGACTTTAGACATTCAAACATCTCGAAATATAAGAAATATTTGGTTAAGTAGAATGGCTAGAAAGTTATAGAGCATTAAGAATTAATAATAACATGACAATTATGCCGGAGGCGTAGAGTTTAGGAAGGGTCAGCCCCGTAGATGTAGCTTTAGCGATATAAAATGAACTAGATTAAAAATATATAAAGGTATTGTATTCTCCTTGCTTTTATTTAAAGTAATCCATAGTGTACTACCAAGTATGATGATGATTTGTAGCCTCCCATTCTGATTTTATAAATATTCAAATTTATTAGTTCTCAAGTTCAGTAGCGTCCTATTTTATGGGATATTTGTTGGAGTTCAGCTTATTCATATGCATTAGTTAGGTCCAGTAGCCAGAACGCAAAAGCGTGCTATCAAACTTATATAATATCATTATTTTATTCTACGGGAACAGTAAACTCTTGCTGAAGCAGCTGTATTGTATATACATAAATCTCTTAAAGTAAATAAAACTAAATAGAACATTGGTCAGAAACCAATTTATATTGATCCAAGATTATTTACAACAGATAAGATAATAATTTTAAAATATCAAACTTTACTAGAGGTGTAATTAAAAGGCACATTGGATTATAAATAATTTGAATTGAAAATAAATAAAATTACTGTATTTTTACTTATTATGTGATTTGATTTTTATATTATCCGTATGTTTCTAGTTATATGTATAGTACTTTTATATTTTCTTTATTTTCTTAATTAGTATTGTAGGTAGTAATCTGTAGATATAGAGAATGTTTTAGGTTTTAAATTAAATTAAGTTCAGGTCTACACACAGAGGTCATTTGCATATTAAGTCGGACAATCTGTTAACAACATACTATTTCATATTTATGTAAGATTTGTATGTTGCCTTGAATAAATTATTATTATAATTAAAAAATGTTGAAGTCAACCTCACGAATCTGTTTGACTTTTATATTATACTAGCTACTACTCGTGGCTTCGTCCGCATTACCTGTCAGTGAAAATTCTGTCGGAATCGTTTTAACCGTTATGGAGATTAGCAGGAACAAACAGACAGACAAACAATATATAAAAGATGTTTATTTGTGACACATATACTTCCATATGCAATTAGTTAAAACCTGTTAATTTTGAAATTACAAACATAGACGACGATTTTATTTATTAATACCTATAAGATTTATTCAATTAATGTTTTCTCATATCACCAATGTATTATGTTTTTTTATACAAAAATATGATAAAAATCAACGACCACGCATTCCATTTATGAGGTTTTATTATAATGTTTGCTTTATTTGATTCTGTTTCGTAGTGATTCCATAATGATCGTTTTAGCTAGGATGACATTTCCAAAAAAAATGATTTTTGGAATTTAAATTCTTTTCAGCTACGCTTATTAGGAGGTAAATATCTGTATGACCGAGCTTAGCTCGGGTAACACAGGATTTAGAGTGGGTTTATAAGAATTACTAAAGATGTTTAATATTAACCGATCGGTAAATATTGATTTTATCGTTCACATAGCTCATAATTTACAAAATTCAAAATAAAAATGAATGTGAAACACGCCAGAACTCAGCTTTATCACCAATCGCCATCTCGACCCCCAAACCCCATACTGAAATTTTTATCACAATCTGCAGAGCCATTCCCGAAATAGCCAGTGTTGACCTCGAGGGTCACACCTACTAAGAAATGAAGATATTGCCAATCGATTTCTTATACCAGAACCCCCAAAGCCCATATTGAAATTTGTACTGCAATCTGCGCAGCCATTCCCGAAATAGCTATTGTGGACCTCGATGGTCACACCCATTGAAAATGCAAGTATCACCAATCGATTTCTCGGCTCTTAAAACTCCTTTCTGCAAATTTTTATCCAAATCTGAAGAAAAAGTTTATGGACCTCAAAGGTGACACCTTCGCGTTTTGCCAGGGAAGCCACTTATGTAGATAATCTTAAAAATTGGACCTTATCTATATATCAAATTTCATCAAAATCGTTAGAGCCGCATTAATATATTTGATATATCTTTCGAGATTAGCGGTGGGATCTTCGAAGTCGGGCAGTTTGCAGCTACGCGCTCCCCTTAATTTTCCGCAATTGTAAGAAACCTTCACGGTACAAATACATATAATATTTTTACCGGTTTACCCGGTTTTGAAATAATTTCTCGACTACTTCACACAATAATACTATAGGGTAGGAATAACTATAACTATAAGTGGAAATGAAGTAGTTAAAAGGTGATCGAGAAGTGTGTTTCGTTAGTGTTCACCAATAAATGTATGTTATAAGAACATTGTTTTTATGAAAAAAGCACCTCAACACAATAATATTTCATATGGCGCTATCCCACTCCATTGTATCAAATCTCTTTGACTTCACCTCGTATAACAAAATTATAAAAGCTGAACCGCCAACTGCTGCAACCAGCAATGCTCACCCAGCAAACTCAAGTGCATGTAAATAAATATACAATAAAAATCTTTCGGAATTTAATAATTACAATAGTCAATAGTGTGACAATGAATTAATATAAGCTTTAGTGAAAAGCAGCACGTTCACAGATAAAGATATAAATAATGATACAATAATATTTTATTTATTCATAGAGCTTAAAGAAACTTATCATTGTTTAATGAAATTACCTCAAAATCATGAGATTATAAAATTTTATGAAATGACAATGAATAATAACTATTATCAAAATTTGTATCTGAAAATGATGAAATGCGATTGAAGGTAACTTTGTATCAAGATGTGCTTTGGAAAAGTTGATAATATAGTAAAACTAGATCTCGGTTCTTGCCAATCGAAGGGGGAAAGTAAGAAGTTTTTTTTTACATATATCATTAATTTATACTTTTATATGGTGATGTACAATTATTAGTCATATAAGGCCTTTGATAATTTATAATGGGACTACCAGAGAAATGCCACACCGGACGCAACGTAGAGCGTAACTCTAGTAAAAATTTTAGTAGATAGGATATTAAATAAGGATTTCTAAACATTGTTTCTCATAGTAAACGTGCACTGATTTTAATGATTCTTTTATTTTCAGAGTTTGATCAAGCTTGGCCTTTGAATGCTAGAAAAAAATATTGATCACATAATTTCTTGAAATATTTGTCATACTTATATCTGAAACCGTGGCTATAATTATATATATTGGCAAAATAAATCAAGATAAATAGTATAAATCTGTTCTGTCTGTCGTAATTGCTTTTACATTAAGGCATTGATTTAAGAATTAACGACACTTTTATATAATCACGAGTCCTTAGTAACATTATGTAAGTCCAAATTTTTTTCGCGAAATCACCGAATTTTATGTACAACTAATCGTTATGAGAAAATTCATTATCCGCAACATGCCTAGCATTATAACACAGTTTCCGGGTGGAGCATAATTAATTCAATATTATGGAAAGGTATTTATTTAATTCGAATATGATACATTTAGAGAAGTATGCTTGGTATGTAGCTGAAATGCACGCAATTCTCAATGGGGTCGTAGCATCTACATAGAACTGGTTAAATAGATCAATAATACACGTATACATTGGTATACATCACAGGCCATTTATTATCTGAAAAGATAGACCAGGTATTATTTTCAAAATCCAATTTCTGCGCAATAGCTAAACAATGAAAAAAAAATAGTGAAATCAATTTCTAGTATTTTTAGTTGTCTGAGTAGACCTTTGTACAATCATTTTCAGATGACAATACCCTTCTTTTCTATAATTATTCAACAGATTCAAAATTCTAAACAAAAAAGTTAAGTACCTACCATTTTTTCACTCGAGTAACCGTTCTTCGACTAAACTATCATATCAAAATTTAGTACTCTGAATAACAAACCGAACTTGAAGTAGATGCCAACATATTTTGGGAAATAGGGAATCGATTAGCTAGGCGTTGATGTTATTGTTCTTCATACAGAATGGAAAAAGAATCAAAACAATTTATATAAACGATACAATCAGTTGATATAAGTACCTGCAGGAAAATCTGGCAATACTATTTCAAAAGCCAATGAACTCCATGAAGTACATACCTATATAATCTTAGGCATTCCGGAAGCTAGAACATTTTTGTGATAAACCTTAATAAGAAAGTTAGTATTCACATAATCCATTTTCCATACTTTATAACTAGCATAAATCCGATTTTTCCATTTAATTAAGCTCAAAAAGCGTTGCATCAATAATAATATATTTATTATTAATCCAATCAGTGCTGCTAGAGGCAGCTGAATATTGAAAATTACAATATATACTGAATACTGTAACAATAATATGTACTTACTATACATATAATTATTTACACGTAATAATTTAATTTAATGTAGCTATTTATTAACCCGAAATTTTATAGAGCTGACATTTTGTATGGATTATGAAAACCTATTATGCTAGCTATTAATCAAGCTGTTCGATAAAAGTTATCACTAATAATTAAAATTAACATGGAAATTTGTAGCCTAATTGTTGGTAATTAGCTACTAAAACCACGATTTTGTTGTTAAAGCTGATTCCGTAAAAATCAAGTTAATGCTTTCTTCCATATACTATTCACGGCGAGTTACCGGTTAGGTGTTTTGGGAAAACAATTTTATTTTTTATTTTTGAAAATTTGCGATGGTGGCCCAATCTAACTAAATAATGGCGATCTACTGGTTGTACTAAGATAATAACATTATTTTTTGGAATATAATCCTTATATTTTTTTATTATTTATTACAAAATTACAATAATAATTTTGTAATAATTTTTAGTCAACTTCTATCAAAATTCTCTATCACAAATATCTATAATATTCATCATTATAATATGAAGTTACAATAAAAAAATATATAAATGTGTTCCTACTTAATTACAAATATATGTATCGGAAATCGGAATATTGTGTAAATCAAATAAAACTTATTTACAACCAACAATTATCATTATAAAAATTATCAAGTATTTGAAGTTGGTGCCAATGCCAAATTCTAGGAGTCGTTATTTATATATATTCAGTGTATTGTAATAAAAATGTTATTTATTATATTGAATTTAAGACTAACACCTCATCAACTACAAATTCTTTAGAGGGATGTTTTGGAGGGAAAGACATGAATTTCGAAAAGTTAAATATTAACCTCGATATAACCTTTCAGTACTTTTCATGCTCAATTAAAAAAAGAATCAATCATCGTTCAAAATGCAAAACGTGCAAAATCTAAAATACAGAATTTTAAAAACCAGGACCGACTTTAATATTAATAGTTGATGCACTAAAAATACAAAATAATATTAATTCTAGTGGTGCTGGTCGTTTTGGACCAACTTCAACTGTACCAGCACCAGTAGAATTAATATTACCTTGCCTTTTTTAGTCTACCAACTAATTAAGTCGGTCGTAGTTCTTGTAAAAAAAATATTTAATATTTTTGAGTGTATCTACTATTAGTCACTCGTTCAACACTCATTTATATCAAGAGATTTCAAAGCATAACGGTAATACAAATATCACGGACTTTACCATTGCTGTAACTCAGAAAATGTTATTTTTTCGAAAAAATGTTTAAACTTTGCCGTATATAGTCTCTCGATTTAAAAAAACTGCCCCCTTCAATCCGAAATTGACATGCGCATGCTTCACAACCACTGATCACAGTTGGAAATAGTTTGAAACTGGTCCAAACATAGGGAATTTATCTATGATCCAAACTACTGCTCGAATACCCTTATAAATCGTCTGTGGCAAATGGATAATAAATATTTTTTACAAAAAATTAGACCGACTCTATTAGTTGTTGCACTGAAAAAGACAAAATAATATTAATTCTAGTAGTGCTGGTCGTTTTGGACCAACTTCAAAGGTACCAGCACCAGTAGAATTGATATTACCTTGCCTTTTCTAGTCCACCAACTAATTAAGTCGGTCGTAGTTCATGTAAAAAAAATATTTAACATTTTTGAGTGTATCTATCATTAGTCATAAAACTCGTTCAACACTCATTTATATTAAGAGATTTCAAACCATAGCGGTAATACAAATATCACGGACTTTACCATTGCTGTAACTCAGAAACTGTTAATTTTTTCGAAAAATGTTCAGTTTAAACTTTTCTCGATTTAAAAAACTGCTCCCTTCAATCCGAAATTAACATGCGCATGCTTCACAACCACGGAACACAGTTGAAAACGTTTTGAAACATTTTCGAGTGTAACATTAGTCATGAAAATCGTTGAACGTTCATTAATACCCAAGAAAATAAAGGCTTAGCTTGTACTTTTTATTTATTATTCAGAATTTCAAAACGTCGCTCACAAATATACATATTTCAGACTTTACTGCTGTAACTCGAAAACCGTAACTCAACTTAAATGTTGGTACATATAATATTTTCTTTAATTTGGCCGCCTATTTTCAATTTTCGAAAAAAAAAATTGCTCTTCCACACGCGGAAATAAGCATACCTTTGCGAAACTCGGAGACCGTAACTCTTTTGAAAAAATGTTCAATTAATTCAGGATTTGGTGCCCTCCACCTCCTTTGGAAGCGGTTTTTGGAGGGACCATTTCTCAACTCTCCTCTTTCAAATGAAACAAAAATCGTCTAAATCGGATACGTTTACTATGTAAAACGCGCGAACAGCCATAAAAAAGCAAACATACAACCGAATTGTATACCTCCTCCTTTTTTTAAGTCGCTCAATAAATAAATAAAAGCACACAGTCGAATTGTACACCTCCTCCGTTTGCCTATTTATGAAGACGTTTAAAAAATTCAAAGAAAGGAAAATGCTGAACACACTATTTTTATTAATTCACACATCATTTTGATTTTAGAAAGACAGACGATTATTTTTATTAAGGTCGCAGAAATTAAAAGAGAAAACATAACGTGCTTATCGATCATCTTATTATAAACTATTTACACAAGAACAGTTAGGTACCTGTAATTTGATAAAATCAAGGGCAAATCTGCCAAATAATATTAATCGATCGCGTGATGGAGATATTCGATATATATACAGAGTGACCCACGGCTAGCGTTTGTATGGTCTATAAACTGAGTAGCGCGTATAATTGAAGTTTTTTGAGATTTCAACAGAAATTTAATTACTAATTTAAAATTAGTCTCATTTATACATGGTGTCCCCGAAAGTTATCTTGTTTTAAATGGAACATTCCATATTTTATTGGATAATCGAATTCTTCTCAAAATTAAATGTTTATTTAATAAAAGTTTATTGTACCTAGGATCTACGGTTTTTTTGAAATAATTCAGAAATTTGGAAAACTTAAGATCTTTGAAAAATTTATATAACCTACTCGTGAACTAATAAGAAATTGCAATTTCTATTTTCTAGGTTTGATTTGGCTTAGTAAATTAGCTATAATTTCAAATGGAACACCCATATGTATATGTATGGTTTCGAAGATGTTTGAAGGTTAGGAAAAATTTAATGTTTCAATTATCTGATTCTCAAAAAAGTATAAGTAAAAAAATGTTCTATGTGAAGACCTTCTTCTTTTGTGTATGTGTATGTATATATGTAATTCTCTCTTTGAAGGATTTTCTAACTTCTAACATTTCTGGAGCTATGGAACAAATAAATTTTAACGCAGACTTAAATTTCATCATAAAAGGGCTATAAAGCAGATATAAAGCACAACAAAATTCTACTCCAGGAAAAATTCAGATCTGAGAATGATAAAATTAATTTTATTATATTTTTTGTAGATCAAAGAGCATTAAAAAGTGCAAAATAGAAATGAATTTCGACTAGGGGTCTAGGTACCACGCTAATTTAAAGGCGAATTTTCGATACATTAAAATTTTTTAGACCTCTCTGTATAATAATGTAAAATAACAGAAGGCTATTCTTTGGGAAACGACCGCTAAGTTTATGTTAAAATAGATATATCAAAAAAACGTTAACTTCGGAAATGTTAGAAGTTAGAAAATCCTTCAAAGAGAGAATTAATTATGTACCTACCTATAAAAAAAGTTCCGTTTGAAATAATACCTAATGTTAGGTATAGAATTTTGAAATGAAGGATATTATGGTTTATCTGAAGAAACACCCTGTATATTATAAATAATTTCTCATTAGTTTATGAGGTACATCAGTTCTTGAAACATCTTACATTTTTAAACATTCCCAGTTATTTTAAACACCGTAGATCTTAGGTATAGTATAAGATTTCAAATATCGCATAAACTATAAGGTGTTCCGTTTTAAAAAGGGTAACTTTGACACCTAGCTATTTTCTTAGGTACCCATTAACCATCTTCTACAGAAAAAATCTCCAAATAGTTCTCAAATCGGCAGCTATAGACCAACGTCAAACATTAAAAACACCTCTAATATTTGCCGACGTACTAGTCGTGGGCTATCCTGTACATTAGATTTCTACTATTCGTGTACCCAATAAATCAACATAATATGGTTACGTGACTGTATTTTTGGATGTCGATAAGAAATACTGGAAATGTCACTCATGTCGTATATGCCTACTGTTATAACGAACCAAATTCAAGCAATTCAAACAAAATATCTACATAAGTAACGTATTGATCAAAATTTTCAGTTCCGAGGAGCAACTTTAACAGATTTTCTTTTGATAAATAACGCTTTTAAGGCAGACTTCAAAAAATATATCCTGCTACACAGGATTCGATTTTCTTCATACTTGGAATTTCAACGTCATATGTCGTTTGGGTCAATCATGACCCCTGGACTCCAAATCCGAAACATATGGACAAGCTAGAGACATCGTTTTAGGATGGATTTAAATAGAATAAAATCTATTGTCTCCATTCGACGTAAGAGGAACCATTTAGCCAGAATAAAAATTAGTGGATATGGTTTAATGTATTGGAGCTGGGAGAAATTCCACTGACGAGCATAATCCAACGTAACGATAAGCAGGAGTTCCACGGGCGTAAAAGAAAGGAGATTTGAACTCACTGCTAATGTATTATATCAAAAATAAAATGGTGAGAATGGTCAGATCAGTGCGGAAAATTAGTTGCTAGTTTCCGAGTATTTCACAAAGTGGTTTGAACAGTTCCACACTTAACCTGTATCAAAAAATTTAGTAGTGATACAGTAGTTAGGGTTGCCTTCTCTATTCAAATAAATAGCATTATAGACGAAGATAATATTTTAAAAAACTATTTTTTTTCTGATTCTGCAACCTTTAAGAACAACAGGTCAACAGACATAATTATTATGCAATTATTAATCCTCACTTTTTTTACAATGTGCAGAACTTTGAAAGGTATCTACATTTTCTTTCTAGATTGTTTAGCAGAAAAGGATCTGAACAAAATAAAGACCATGTGGTTGCAACACTGCATAACCATAAGATATACGACAGATTTCAAATCTCTCCTTTCCTAATCGTTGGATAGGCAGATGAGGTACTATAGCTTGGTCTCCGTGATAACTATCTTAGGAGATGCACGAAAGGAAGGGTTTCCACAGATTCTTCACCAACTTCAGATGATATGAAAAAAAGGATCTCAGAAGCCTTCCGTTTAATTGATGGATCAATGCTTTCTAGAATTCAGAGATCAATCACTAGAAGACTAGCAGCTTGAGTGGAACAAGATGGTGATCTACTTAAGCATTATTGACCTACTTGATTATTATTTAAACCATAATAATAATAATAATTATGTGTTACTTCAGTAAGGCATTTGATACGTACTGTTTTTAACAAAAGACTGATTGCTCAATTATAGAAATTTGGTATACGTGGAAAATATGTAAACTCCAATTTGCTTTTGAAAGAAATAATTGTGCCACAAGATTCTATTTTAGGACCAGTACTTTTTATTCTCTACATAAACGATATCACAGGAAATATTGAATTCGGACCTTTTCTATATGCCGATGATGCTATGGCAATTGCATCGAGAATGGTTTCGCATGAATGCATTACATCTCAAATTGAATAAAACCGTATTTCACAATTAGAATAAGAACATAAATTATATAATTAAATTTAGAGCAACAAGAATTAACTAGAGTGGAGAATACACGATTTCTTGGTATAAATATCGATGAACATCTTAAATGGAGATGTTATTGCGAGAATCTCAGTAAGAAACTTAGCTCGATTTGTTTCTTTTTCAGAAATTTGAAGAACGCTTTGACTCTGGACCAGTTAATTCAATTATATCATATATCATGGACTGGTAATGTCTCGATTAAGATATGGTGTAGCCTTTTGGGGTGATTTTACAGTGTCCAGCTGTTTTTGATAGTCAGAAGATGTCTGGCTGGCATTAAACACAGAAAGTCTTGTAGACCACTTTTTTAATCTCTGAATTTCCTTACATTGACCGATTTTATTAGTTGGTGCACTGAAAAATACAAAATAATATTAATTCTATTGGTACTGGTAACTTTGAAGTTTTGCAGTTGTAGTTAAATAGAAGACTCTTGGCACCAACTTCACAAGTCGGTCCAATTTTTTGTAAAAAATATTTATCTCACACTTTTGAGTTTAACATTACTCACGAAAATCGTTGAACGTTCACTTATACCATTACCCACATATTTTCTTTGCTTGTACTTATTATTGAGATCTAAAACATAGTCGCAGAAATACGCATATTTTAGACTGCTGTAACTCGAAAACCGTAACTAATTTTGAAAAAAATTAAACGTTTCCGGATATTAATTAATTCTGCCGCCTCAGATTTTCGAGAAAAATTGCAGCCTCCCCCCTATCGGGACGCTTTTTAGAGAGAAGGAGATTTTGGATTTGAGTTTTCACGAATATGGGACCATTTCGCATCACTACTCTTTCCAATAATAAAACAATCATCCAAATGAGTTAACGTTTACTAGGCAAAATGCGCGATGATACATAAAAAAGCAAACATACAGTTGACTAGTAGGTATACCTTCTCTGTTTGGGAAGTGGGTCAAAAAAGGTTGAAATCCTTTTTTAATTGATAGATGTTTCTCCGTATATCTGAAATTTTTACGCTGAGATGTTATTTTCAGGATTTTGTGTATTGTTACTTTCCTACGCTACTATAGTAGCTGTATAAGGAAAGTATTGTAGTCGTGTGAAATTTTCAGTATCGAGATTTTTACAAATGTTGACGTTTCAGAGTTTTCTAAGTCTAATAAACATATTTTCAGCTATTGGTCAGTCTGTCTGTCTGTGACAGCATTATCTCGGGAACGGATCGGTGTATTTTGTTGCTTTCTTTTTTATTTTGTTTGATACCAATATCACTCGCCGGTGGCACTGAATGAGAATTCCTGAATACACTGGGTGTTGACCTATAGCCAAAAACCGTGATTTGCTCAAGACTATAGCGCGAAAACGGCTCTAAGCATTTTGATTAAACTTGCCTAAAGTATTCATCTGAGAGCATTCTACCACCCACATATAGCGCCATCTCTGACAAAAAGCACAAAAAAAGTTATGCTTGAATAAAATTCCGTATTTTCCACATGTTTTTTTAGATTCTGGCTAAACGTTTCATCTTGAGAAAAAATGTTACATGACCATTGTTGTTTGTCTTGACATGCTGAAAACAATGAGTGATAGCACGATTTGACCAGAGGATTTTTACTTTCCTACCGCTATTATCGTCGCTATGTAAGGAAAGTATTGTAATAGTGTAAAAATTTTCATTCATTGGAATTTGCCTGCGAGCGGTAGGAATGTCGTGTGAGTGGACACACCAGATTTTTTTCTTTTCTTTAAGTTTCCACAATGTATTTGTAATCATTCAATGGAAATGAAATGTTTATTAATTATTATTATTGTCAACCAAAGTGGACCCCACAAACTCTCTATGGACAGGAAGCTCTAAAAAATGATTTGCAATGATGCAATAAAATAAAGGGTTTTGCATTTGAAAAAAAAAGAGTTATCGCAATTAGTTATTCCCCTTTTTTAATGTGGTAGATGACGGAACATTGAATCTAAGCTTGGATAGAAAAGAAGTTATGAAGCTTGCACGCAATCCGCACTATCACCCTGTATCTGTCAGTATCAGCAGACTGAAGGAAATAGTTGGACGAATAAAACGGATAAATTTCATATAAGCTGCATGAGAACGACAGGAAAGTGATGTGGTTGAAGTAGACACACCGACATTTTCGAATAAGCATAACCTGCTCATAGGTTTGTATGAAGTTAATCCAAAATAATATAAAAAAATCCTACTTTGCAATGTCTATATTATGCCCATCAAAAGCAATATCAAAACTTTGGCTGATGTCACTATAGGTATAAAAAATGTAAGATAATTTTTAGAATGAAGAAGCACTTCATCATATTTTGAGCGCATCACTACAAACAGAAATGTATTGATAGCAAATTATTTTTATACTTAAGCGGCAAATGCAAACTCGTTTAGACTTTTTTGACAAAAAAAAATCTTATCAATTTTTTTTATATGCTTAAAAGAATATGTTTCAAATTTACGTCTTTTTGGAATGAAAAAAAATAAAAAAATGTTGATGCTTTCTTTATTTATGTATTTCAACTTATTTTGAAAGTCTTTTTGAATACGTTATAATCAGTAATATAAATATATGCAAATCTTTTCACAAGAAGATAAAAATGAAATAATAGTAATAACGTCTGTCGTTTTAGATACGAATATTATTTAATCTATTTACTGAAGATATATTTTAAAAGATTTGGATAGGGAACCAAGTTGTTTTCACATATTTAAAGCAAATCAGTAAAATGATTTACAGTCGAATGGAACTTACTTATATATTATCTAAATCCTGAATTAGAATCTTTTGCATATTTACATTTACGTTTATTTGCGTTTCTGAAATATGAGAAAATCAAGGCTACAAATTATAGAACAATATAAATAAGTATAATTGAATCAAATAAAACACTCTCGTGATAAAATAGCCCGAAACTACAAAATTTCTGATTCAGGACATTGAGAAACCTAAACAAACAAACGCAATTACAACAATGTTCCGAATAAATCCAAATTATTTTTGTTTACAAATTAAACTACAATATACAATTGTAACTAAATCATTTTCGTCACGAAATTGATATCAGAAATTTTGTGGCCAGCGTTTTGGTTTCGTCACTGAACTATTTTACCGCAAGAGAAGTTTTTTTTAAATTATAAATTCCATCGTTTATTTTCTCCAGCACAAGCTTAAAAAAATATTTTTCTATGGATATTTTTTCTTATTTGTTTATCTTAAATCGTTATGAGTCAAGTTATAGTTACTTGCGTTTTTTCTAGGACTGGTAATACTTTATTGCATGCGGGACCTCTCAAATGTGTTTTTTTGTAAATTAATATTTGATTTCTTTGTAAATATTATATAAATAATGTATATTAAATGAATAGTTGTCTTACTTTAAATTATATATATATATATATATATACACATCTCGGTATCATTCTGGCGTCCTTTCAAAAAACAGTAATGAAGCGTCCTTGCCGTATATTTTTCACTACGCCATCAATGTGGGCTCCGTACATTCTATAGCCTTTTGGGCGTCCAATGTATATAATAATTTCAATCCTACAAGCAATAGAGCGTCCATACGGTGTATATTTATTTCATTTACAGTAAATACGGCGTCCGGCGCTATTGCCAAATGTGCAGTGGAATGGGATGATGAAATGTGATCTAAAATATATTTCTGTATTTTGAAACTACCAGCGGCTGCCTAGCATTGGTTGTTTCTCCGAATAGTATTTCATCTGACTTTTTGTTCCTTAAACTTTATTATAATCACACAATTGTCATATATTCTATAATTCAATGTATGCAAAATGGAATTGTAGATGCTAGATGATTTATTTCATGTAAACAATTAGGCATGTATGCATTTGTCCTGGATAGTGATATAGATCACATAAAATATAATAAATTAAAATACGCTTAAGATGAAGAAATAATAAACATACAAGTGACAAAGTACATTTAACTTAATTCAAGACAAGGATTATGAACATGTAAAAAAAAGAAAATAATAGTAATAACAATGTAGAAAAATGGATAAAAAAGGATTACCTACATAGGTACATGTACAACATGTTCCAGATAATCATCTATGAAGTTGAGTAAAACAGTGTTGTGTTAAATATTTACGGATCTCAATTTTGAGTGATGCAAAAGACATATTATTATCTTTGAATTGTATTATTATTATACAATTTTATGCCCAGAAATCTATAGGAATTATGTGTCTATGTCTGAATAATGGAGGACAGATATAGTTTTTTTCTCTTGTATTATAAGAGTGAACATAATTGTGCTGGATTCTTTGACATATTTTTTATATGTAGCAACATGGTAATTGCAGGATGTTCAATTTTTTTAACAATGGCTTACAGCGATGCATATTTTGTGGCTGTGACATGTGTTTCTCCAGATTATCAAGGCATATGTCACTATTATGCTATGGAACATAGCAAAATATGCCATTCTTAGATAATCTTTATCTACATTCAGCTTCAGTTACCTGAGAGTATTTCCCTTTTCATAGATAGTTGTAACTTTGGAAACCTTGAGAATATCTAGCAAAATACATGTACTCATACGAAGATTAAATAGATTCGGTAAAGAAATCGCTACATTTTTATTTATCCGCGGCTCTAGAATTTTTCAGTTCATGAACAATGTTCAATATTTCTAATTAACTTGTTGGATGTAGGTAAGAAGTCAAATGGTTTATTGCTATTTTTTGCATGAAAGAATCGAAGAGATTTGCAACAAAGTTCGTAGAATTTTGCATTAAGTTGTTTATGCAATCTTCATAAGAGTTGGCAAAGTCCTCAGCGGATAAATTGCTCTCATTCCTTAGGTTATTAGTTTTACCTAAATTTGTATTTATTATTCCCCATACTGACTTTTGCTTATTTTTGATTCAGATATTATCTTATTATTAAACTCCACTTTTTTCGATTTGTTAATGTTAAGTAATTCAAAGCTTTCGAGCGTCCTGGTCACTTCGGTAATAGTATGAGCCTGGGTTAGTTGTGACTTTAGATTTTTAATATCAGGAGAATTGTCTCGTCCTTGAAGCTAGCAGAGCAAAGTGAACAGAATCAAAATTACAAATTTGGTGCTTGCAGAGCTATTTAAGTGCTAATTAACTGCTGTAGACCGAAATGAATTGCTCTTATAGTTTTTTAAATGGCTGCTTTGCTAGCTGTAAATATAAAGCTAGCAGAGCAACATTTAAAAATATTTTTTGAGTACTTATTTTTTAGTGTTTGTAGGGCTAATTAAGTTCTAATTAAGTGCTTTATTCAGAAATTAATTACTCATATGGTTTTTGGAAAATGGCTGCTTTGCTTTAAAAAATCAACGTTTCCGAGAAAATCTTATTTGGTGCTTGTAGAGCGAATTAAGTGCTAATTAACTGCTGTATTCCGAAATTAATTGCTCTTATATTTTTTAATATGGCTGCTTTGCTAGCTTTAGATCTAAAGCTAGCTGAGCAGCCTTTAAAAATATTTATTGAGAACTTATTTTTTAGTGCTTGTAGGGCTAATTAAGGTCTAATTAAGTGCTGTATTCCGAAATTAATTGCTCTTATGGTGTTTAGGAAAATGGCTGCTTTGCTTTTAAAAATATTTTTTTTCTAGAAAATCGTAGTTGATGCTTGTAGAGCTAATTAAGTGCTAATGATTTGCTGTATTCCAAAATTAATTGCTCTTATAGTTTTTTCTAAATAGCTGCTTTGCTAGCTTTAGATCTAAGTCTAAAAGAGCAGCCTTTAAAAATCAACTTTTTGAGAACCTCTTTTAGTGTTTATAGGGCTAATTAAGTGCTAATTAAGTCCTGTATTCCAAACTCAATTGTTCTTAAAGTTTACGGAAAATGACTGCTTTGCTTTAAAAAACACTTTTTCGAGAAAATCTTTTTTCGTGCTTGTAGATCTAATTAATTGCTAATTAAATGCTGCATTCCGAAATTACCTGCTCTTATAGTTTTCAGAAAATGGCTGAGATGGTCGCTCTCAGAGCAAAAACATATAATCGATACCCCCGATATATAAACTATCTTAGTAACCATTATTTTAAGTAATTTTTATAAAAAATCAATAAAATTTACATATTTCCTATGTTATTTAATCAAGTTTTGAGGCCCGAAATTAATTTTATAATTTCTATAATATTTCGGCCAATAAAATTATATCGGTAAGAAAAGTACTTACCGACGTGGTTAGTAATAAACTTATATTAAGTTTTATCCCTTAGCTTTTTAGTATCAGAATTGTACATTTATTAATTGGGAGAGATAATAAATTCAAAACCATTAAAATCTCAATTTTAAAGTGGAATTAAAAATGGATTACATAAAATTAAGTACTTCCAAGTTGCCCGGTGTACCTTTAAAGCTATAAATATCCCCACAATAGATGAATTGACATATTTATTTGTCTTAAAAAAACGTTCTCTCTCAAAAAATTATTAGAGCAATTAATTTCGGAGTACCGCACTTAATTAGCCCTACAATCACTAAAACTAAAGTTCTGAAAAATTATAATTTTCAAACGTTGCTCCGTTAGCTTTAGATCTAAAGCTAGCGAAGCAGAATTTTTTTTAATATCAGAGCAATCAATTTCGGAATACAGCAATTAATTAGCACTTAATTAGCTCTACAAGGACCAAATAAGATTTTCCCGAAAGAATTGATTTTTAAAAGCAAAGCATCGATTTTCCGAAAAACTATAAATAAGAGTAAATAATTTCGGAATACAGCACTTAATTAACATTTAATTAGCCCTAAAAACACTATAAAAGAAGTTCTAAAAAAGTAAGTTTTCAAAGATTGCTGTGCTAGCTTTCTAGCAAAGCAGCCATTTTCCAAAAAAACTATAAGAGCAATTAATTTCTGATCACAGCACTGAATTAGCTCTACAAGTACCAAATATGTATTTTTGATTCTGCTCACTTTGCTTTGCTAGCTTTAGGGACGTAGAAATCTCAACATTTTAAAGTTATTTTCATGGATACATACCCTTTTTATGCAAAGATCTGACAGAGATAACTAAATGAGCAGCTTTTGTTTCTGGATCTAAATGGCATATATTTCAGATCATTTCATCTAATACAGCTGTGAAACTTGAGATAGATTTTTTGACATTGGTCGACACATGATAAAATTCCTTTATGGACAAGTGCGGCTCTATAACTTCAAGAATGAAAACGTTATCATCTAAATTTGTGAACAGATTATCTACTCTAGTTTCTCTAGATTTAGTTATCCGCTGGTGTCAACAAAAACTTTTTCTAACGTATCATGTGATAAAAAATATTTTTGCATTCAGTAAATTTATTGTCATTGGTTTCATGTCTTAAGTTTTAAGTTATAATTGAAAGTCACCGACAACCAGTACCTTATTATTGGAATTTTTTCTGATAATATTCTGTCCAGATAATTTTGAAAAAAATTACTATCACCATCCGGTGATCTGTAGGCACAACAAAAACTAATTTTCATATTTTTAAGCTGTGTTAATTCTGCATCTATCTTTGCGCAAAGATCTTTTACACAAATGTTATGGAAATCTATCCTATCTATCTATATCCTCATATCTTCTGTTGTAGTTGGGTAAAAAGTAAAATTAAGATCAAAGAAAAAATATTTTACTATGAATTTCTCGGAAACTCTAAAAAGAGACTAAAATTCATTATTATTCATGAGACATAGAAACTTATTCTTAAACTAGATATTCTTCAAAAGTATTCAGTAGATGATATTATAGGAAAGTGAATATGAGAGAAAAATTATGATTGCTTTCCAAAAAAAATAGGTATTTTAGTGGCAAGGAAGATTTTTTAATATCCTGCTGTTACTGGTCGTGTCCAGAGCAGTGACGGATTACCAATCGATTAGTAATCAGAAAGTTGACAGGTAATCAGTGAAAAATAGTGTAACACAACCTATCTTTTGTTCCTGCTATTACCAAATTCTAATATGGACTTCTAGCGTTTCGTTTACTAGATACATAATCTTTTTCACTATAAATATATTGAACAGAAAATAATGTTTCTTCTTCCATTTAATTTTTTTCTAATATGTTAATAAGTGTCATTTTCGAATTAAATTACAAACTTACAAACGCACGAATCATGTATCAGAAATTTGACATTCGGCCAACAAAGCGCTTGTCGTGTTTGTATCTCGAAATCATCATATGTAATTGAGTGATTGGTAATCAGTCACTTCTATGAACACGGATAATATAGTTTTGTTAAATAATCTGTTTATTTACAGATGATTTTATATTTAGTGTATTTTCCTAAAGCTGTAAATTGAAACAGAGCAGACAGCCTTACTTACAATAGGTACTTTCAAAAATGTAGTTTTTATTATTAAAAATCCAAATAAGTCAAAAAGTAATAGTTGAGAATACGGAATACTTAACAGAAGTAATAGTAGGCTTTTGAACCTGATAAAAATACATTTAAAATAACCTAGAAAATCAGGGGTGCGTTTTGAGTCACCATGTTTACATAATGGAAGCTATAAAAAATTTGATGAGTTGTAGCAAAACTAGACTATTACAAAATTATTCTGTCCTTGAGAGAATATAAGGCCTATTCACACCTAAGCGGCATCGAGCGTAGCCGCGCGGCGCGGCGCGATACGAAGCGCAGCGTCATTTCGTATAGGCTATTCCCACCTAAGCGGCATTTGGTTGCAGCAGAAACGAAAAAATTGTATTTTTGTTTTTTTTTGCCAATTTCAAGAACAAAATGTGATTCAAAATTGTTGACATTTATTTTTCTACTTTCGATGATTTCTATCTATGACTGAATTTTTGTTATCTGCTGTAATATAATGTGGACTTATTTTTCACTTTTTTTGATATCAGTAATTTATATGACAAAACAAGATTTTATGTAAGTAGATGGCTTTTTATATTTTGTAGGATTTAGTATGTACATTTTTTTAATTGTAAAATGGAATGAATCCGTAAATAAATAAATAAACAAACAACCTATACAGATGCAACAATAATAACTCTTTCCCAAACAGTTTTTAATTCAAATAATTTCAATTTAGAAATACATATTAACTCTTTGATAATTTAGTTTTTTATAATTGGTTCTCTTGAGACGTAAATGCAAAAGAAAATTAACACTCGTTAGATTTCCCTCCAATTTCAGACCATACATTCTCCCGTTTATTTTGATTGCTCTAATTCCTTTTCGGCATGTCATATAGTTCTTCGTATCTATCATTTTTTTCCACATCCATAACTAATTTTGCACTGCAAGATCGTGAGGTCGCGTTCACGAGCGTCAAAGCACGAGTTGAGAAGTTGACGCGTCGGGCCCGAACGCTGCGCTTGGTGCCGCTCTGCCTAAGTGAGGACCGTCTCATTCAATAACATGCAAACTATTGTGATCGTCATTTTGACGCGCCGCCCTGCCTCGCGCCGCTTCGCTTGTTACCGCTTAGATGAAAATAGGCCTTAACCCTCAGGTGTAGATTTGAAATACCTACTACAGAGTGACGATTCTATAATGATTTTCTCAGAAAAGTGATCATATCTTGCAAAGTAGCCAGAAGAACTTAGTAAACACCTATATTGCTGGAATAGGGAAAATGAGCGTAATGGAAATTCAAAATAATATATGGGGTATTCTATAAATAAATATTTTTTACAAAAATTGGACCGACTTTATCAGTTGTTGCACTGAAAAATACAAAATAATATTAATTCTATTGGTGCTGGTAATTAAGAAGTTGTGCCGTTGTAGTTTGTTGTTGTAGGCACCAACTCCAAAAGAACCAGCACCAATAGAATTAATATTATTTCGTTTGCAAAACGCGCGAACAGACATAAAAAAAAATAAAAAAGCAATCTTACAACCGAATTGTATACCTTCTCCTTTTTTTTGAAGTCGGTCAAAAAAACATAACTTTGTATGTTGTGACCTTATAAAACACCCTGTATGGTAAGAGATAATTCTAAAATGTGAAGCTGTAACTTTCATTTAAATTTTTTTTATAAGTTTCTGGACAACAGAGATAATTTGTCTTCGGTTTATAATTGTTTCACTCTGTAGGTATTATCATACCTTCTAGCTTTCTAGCTTCGATACTCATTAATCTTCACAAATGAGTTTTATTATGAAAATTCGAACATATTTATAAGTTTATTTTTGATTAGTATCTACAAATTTACTAATAATTAAATCAACGGGTGAAGTATTCAAATCAGTAAAAACAAAAACATCTGTGAATAGAATAATTCAAATAAATCAATATTATTTCTCAAAAAGTGTTTTGTAAATAAACAGCAGGCCACTGAGTAGATTTAATTGGTGAGGAAACATGGCGCTGGAGAGTCAAGGGTCGGGAAATTTGAATTTAGTAACCATGTCAAACTTCATCGAGAAGCAATGTGCGTTTTGCGTGAGGGCGTATTTTCAATCCAACAATTCATTAATAGCTACGCCCACATTTTTATTTAAATAGGCATGCCAACAAGCACAATAGAAGAATTTGAGGACAGGAAAATCCGAATAGTATTCACGGACGATCGTTACATTGCCCGATTGATTTCAACAAGATGGCGCAACTTGCCATACAAATAAAGCTTCCATTGCTGCGGTTCACAAGCTGTTTTCCGGACGTGTAATATCTAGACGGGGTAACATCAGTTGGCCCTCACGAAGCCCAGATTTAACTCCTCCAGACTTTTTTATGGGGCTACCTTAAGTGTATACCAAAATGCTCCAGCTAATGTCGATCAGTTGAAGCAGAATATCCAGGAAGAAGTTGTCCTTATCACCCCTGATCTATTCCGTCGAGTATTCATCCATTTACGCTCAGTATTTGAAGAATGCCAGCGACGCAACGGACGACATCTGATAAATGTTATTTTTGAGAAGTAATTTTCCAAATGTCTCCTTTCGTATTTTATAAATAAATAATTTGTGAGTAAAGTTGTTCGGATATTCCTACATTTTCAAATATTTAGTATCATTTGGGACACCCTGTACATCAAAATATCTTGAAATTATATGCTTCCTTGTACACAAAATCTGTCGAACAGAAAATTCTGAGTAACTTCCGAGATTTCGATTAATGACTGATATTTGGTAATCTAACAGGTAACTACCAAAATAAATATGATTAGACTATATCCAACGTCACCTTAAAAACCAGGGTTTCTAATCTACATTCTAAACCTAATCTCTTTTATTAGTATATTATCTTCATTTATTTGTTAACCAGAAATCATGACTTTCTCAGAAATAAATATTTTACAGAAAAAATTCGACCTTCTTTATTAGTTGATGCACTGAAAAATACAAAATAATATTAATTCTATTGGTACTGGTAATTTTTAAGTTGTGCAATTGTAGTTAAATAGATGACTCTTGGCATCCACTTCACAAAACCAGCACCAATAGAATTAATTTTATATTTTTCAGTGCACCAACTAATATAGTTACAAACAACACAGAAATCCCAAGAAACAAGCCACAGTCTATACCATTTAATTATAGAGTTCGACAGTATATGCGAAACATCAACATATCCACCTTACCTCGAACATATTATGGACAACACCTCAATAACTCCCCCCTGGATCATGCACTCTCCTATCGTAAATACGGAAATAACAAAAAGCAACAAACACGATACGCCCAAGGAACTACTCAGACAAAGATTCCACGAGAAAAGGCCCCCAACACAGAGTGGATCATCATCACAGACTCGATCAACTCCCTAACACTTATCAAGAAAACATACAGCAAACATCCAGTCGTAATTAAAATAAAAGAAGAAATACATAAACTCTTTGGAAATAAAAAAATCGTCTTTCTATGGGCCCCATCACAGATAGGTATTCCCGGGAATGAGCTAGCTGACCACCATGCGAAAGAAGCAGTCAATAACTGCACCCTATCAACATCCAATCTACCAGCTAGTGATATAAAGAACTCCTTTCGACTCAAAGTAATGGAAAATTTCAACAGAACATGGATGAATAGCCCATCTAAACTAATCAAAGTGAAACCGTTCTTCGGACCATGGAATACTGTTACCAACACTCGACGAGACCAAGTGATCCTTACCCGCCTCCGCCTAGGACACACAAGAGCTACCCACAGACACCTCATTAGCAGAGAACCTGAACCTATTTGTGCCATATGTGAAGTTCCATTAACTGTCGAACACATTCTAGTAGACTGTCAGACTGTCCTTTATTTGAAATGTATAGAATCACATACAATATAGACAATTCTATCAAAAATATTCTAAGACCAAATTCCAACATTGTGAACCTCATGAAATACCTCAAACATTATAATTTCCTACTCAGATTGTAAAAAAAACTAGAACCACCGCTAATAACCAATCGGTTGATGCGGTTTATTATTAAATAAAAAAAAATAAAAAAAAACTAATAAAGTTGGTCCAATTTTTTGTTATTTCACACTTTTGAGTGTAACATAAGTCACGAAAATAGTTGAAGGTTCACTGATACAAAACAAGATAGTACCTACTAATCCTATATCATTTGCTTGTACTTTTAGGTAAATTTCTTATAGAAATGTACCTATTGCGATCGTTCACACTTTTGAATTTCGAAAAAATTTCAACGGCATGTTGTTATATGCAAAAAAACATTTGGTTCAAAAGTTGGTATATATATATATATATATATATATATATATATATATATAAAACGAGGTTTTCCGTCCATATAGTCCGAGAGCCAGTAACAGATATATATGACCAAGTTCCTCTCAGGTAATAATTAGTAAAACGCAGCAGAAAATCGAACTATGAAGCCTCGTGAATGTCAGCTGAGGCTCGGTGGGGGGGATGAGTAGTTGTAACCTCCCACGCTTGAAGAAAAAAAAAATACATTCACTCATTTCCTCTCGGCTAAAAATTTATCAAGTTATAGTTAACCCAATACCTCAACAAAAAAAAAATCAGCTGGCTATAACATAGTGCATTGTACGTCAGCTGATGGCTAGATCATGGGAAAAAAAATCTCCACTTTCAGTGATATCCTCTCGCCTAAAAATTTACCAGATGGTAGCTTATATGTAACTATTGATAAATATATACGTCAGCTAGCTGTATCTCGGTGGAAAAATTGTCAGCTGATACTTTGAAGGTCGTTATGTAGAAGTTAGCTAGAAGCATTTACTGACTATTTAAAGGCATCAGCTGACCAGGTTTCCCTCGACTTATTGTTAGCTGATTTTTTTTATTTATCGCGGTATTATATCTACAATCAGCTCACAAATTTTCGTGTGGGAGGAAATGACGTCTCTTTAATTATTCTTGTTATTTTTGAAGATTCAAACAGCACACACTAGCATAGCAAAGACAGTATTTAGGTACGCTTGGAGGGGGTTAGTTGTGCGCATGGTCGAGGTATGAAGACCCTTTTGTTGAGGGCATCAGCCACGTTTTTAGAAGTAGAAAAGAAGGGGACTATTATACGTTTAGAATAGACGAGCAAACGTAGTCTGACGAAAAGAATATTCTGGAAACATTGTTGCATCTGTGAAAAATCGATCAAAATGTCTAATATAACGCCTTTTTGCGTTTTTTGCAAAAAAACAAAGTCTGCTTCTAATTTAAAATCGTTCAGTGATGAAAATCTTATTAAGTGTAGTGCTATATTGAGTGTTCGAAGAACTAATAAACTACAGATGTTATAGTGTATGACGGGTATTTTATGTTACATCAGATGAAAGAAGTACCTCTTAGCTTTGGAAATATTTCAAAAAAAGTACTGCAAATGATATGTGCAACCACAGCTAAGATCATATACATTGCCTTTGACAGATACATTTTTCCATCAATAAAAGACACAGAACACAAACTACGAGGCATGGAGCAAGCAAACTTCCATATCGAAGGCCCTGACCAAGTGCGAAAAAAAGATTTTTCCCTTGAGCTGAAGAACGTTAATTTTAAGGAAGCACTGGTACAGTTTCTTATTGAAAATTGGGAAGAAGATTATATGTGGCCGTATATAAAGGATAAAACAGTTTATGTGAGTACAGATACTTGTTTTAGATTCGAAGTTAACGACTCCAAAGTTATTAAAACTCGTTTTGAAGAATTTTCGTGCCCGGCTCACGAAGAAGCAGACACAAAAATGATTTTCCATGTCTGCAACATTGATAGTAATGCAAACGTGACGATTCGTTGTTCCGACACTGACGTGTTAATAATTATGTTAGCTAACATGGCTAATATATCAAAAGATGTCAACATTTGCATGGAAGTTGGAGTTGGAAAAGCCCAAAGATTTATTAATGTTACTCAGTTATATGAATCTTTGGGATCTGATTTGAGCGCAGCACTTCCGGCATTTCACGCATTCACAGGGTGTGATTTTAACCCGGCCTTTTTTCGAAAAGGAAAAAAACGACCGTTTTCAATAATGGCTAAATCGAAGGATTTCATCGAGTGTTTCATCCAAATGTCAAAGTCATTAGAGGATAGAGACAATATTTTTGCGAAAATTCAAGAGTTTGTTTGCAATATGTATGGATTTAGTCGTCTGAAAAAGGTCGATGAGGCAAGAGTAGCGTTGTTTGAAAAAACGTATAAATTCTTGGATACGGAAACATTCAAGTTACCAAAGAAAGGTATTGATGGCTCTTCTCTACCACCTTGCGAGTCAGAGCTATATCAGCAATTTTTAAGAGCATGCTATATTGCTCAAATTTGGTCAAATGCACATTTGAAGGTTCCAACTTCTGATGATCCAGAAGACTATGGTTGGGAAGAAGTTGACAATAGATATGATTTTACCTGGTTCTTTGGAAGTCAGTTACCAAAATCGATCGATGAAATTACTATCCAGCCCGAAAAAGGTAAAATTTTATTATCATATTAATGATATTATGCTAAAATACGCATTCTATTTTTTTTTACAGATGATGACGATGAAAATATAGCAGCAGACAGCTCTGACAGTGACTCGGACAATGAATCAGAGGGAGATGATTGTTATTCAAGCCAAAGCGAAGCCGAAAATGATTAAATAACATTGTCATTCGTATTGTAATTTGTCATAATATTTTTATAATAAATAATTTTTATCAAGTAACTAGTTAATTTATTCTAAGCAAATTGATTATAGAAATATTTGAATATATCTAAAATTATATGATTATATAAGTATAAGTTTAAAAAATATTGATATGGAATATTTGTTTCACCTTAACACTCATGTAGGAGTTCTATGCCGAATAATTAAAGAGACGTCATTTCCTCCCACACGAAAATTTGTGAGCTGATTGTAGATATAATACCGCGATAAATAAAAAAAATCAGCTAACAATAAGTCGAGGGAAACCTGGTCAGCTGATGCCTTTAAATAGTCAGTAAATGCTTCTAGCTAACTTCTACATAACGACCTTCAAAGTATCAGCTGACAATTTTTCCACCGAGATACAGCTAGCTGACGTATATATTTATCAATAGTTACATATAAGCTACCATCTGGTAAATTTTTAGGCGAGAGGATATCACTGAAAGTGGAGATTTTTTTTCCCATGATCTAGCCATCAGCTGACGTACAATGCACTATGTTATAGCCAGCTGATTTTTTTTTTTTGTTGAGGTATTGGGTTAACTATAACTTGATAAATTTTTAGCCGAGAGGAAATGAGTGAATGTATTTTTTTTTTCTTCAAGCGTGGGAGGCTACAACTACTCATCCCCCCCACTGTGCCGCAGCTGACGGTCATAGGGCTTTATGATACTGTTGTCTGATGCGTATGGCCAATTATCTATCGAGAAGAAATAATTAACCAAATTTTCACCTAGCTCTCGGACTAATATGGGTGAAGGAAATCCTATCTTTGTTTTTGCTCGTTTTATTTTGTAACCTCGTTTGCAAAACCCTGAAGATGAAAATATATTTTTCGAAAGCTTGGTTAGCAAGAAGAGTATTCTTTTTTTAAGCCCCATAAAAATTCTTCGGCAGATTACCCAATCATAGAGTTTAGTGTGTTCTAACAAAGACTGCCGTACTTCCAAATATATATTATATATATTATATATATATATATATATATATATATATATATATATATATATATATATATATATAATATATATATAATATATAGTAGGTGGAATATATATATATATATATATATATATATATATATATATATATATATATATATATATATATATATATATGGGATATTACGAAATTTGTTAACACGATAGAGATCGCAGTTTTGAAGGTATCAAATTCAAATTTGCTACAGAAATCAATCTCTCAAATGTCTCGGTCGAGTTCGTTATTGGGCAATATCGGGTAAGTAGTTTCAAAATGGCGATCATTCAAACATTTAAAAAAATTATCAAAAAAGAGCCGTAGTGTAAATGTCATCAAAAATAATTTCAAGTTATAGATATAATCAGTACCTACAACTTTTGTTCAAAGCAATTTTTCATAAAATACACAGGTAAAAAAAGAAAAATTAATAAAGAAAAATAACGAATATTGATAAAACATGAACACTCAAAATAAATTTGATGTAATTGTATATTTTCTGGAGATCTTAATATATACCCTGATTAAAAAAATATATAGTATATTTATTGAAAAGAGATGGGCGAAAAAAAAATTCTGCCTTGAAGTGGAACTCGAACCCAGTCTGCCTTATATTCAACAGCCAAAACAAAAACCTCTAAACGCAAGGCTATGACACATACGACAATTTTATGTAATAACATGTAGGTATACCAATGTAAAGGTTATTCAAATTTCAATTCAATGAATTTTGAAAAATTTACCTTTCCGCTGACTACAGGCCATCGGGATTTTTTGTTATGTTATTATTCAGAGATCTAAAAATATCTCCGCGAAAATACGCTTATTTTAGAATTTACCACTATACTGTAACTCAAAAAACGTAACTCTATGGAAAAAAAATTAAATGTTGCTACAAATAATTTGGTCTTTAATATGAGTCTGAGATTTTCAATATTCGAAAGAAATTCACATATTTCAAATTTTAAAAATGCTGTAACTTGAAAACAGTAACTCTTTCGAAAAAAAAAATCAATTTAAACGTTCCTGGATATTCTCTTATCTTTAATTCCGCCGTCTCAGATTTTCTAGAGAAATTGCCACCTTCGGAGGCGGTTCTTGGAGGGAAGGAGATTTCGGATTGGAGTTTTTATGAATATGGGACCATTGTCCGAGTTTACTCTTCTCAAAAATTATCAAAATCGGAGTACGTTTACTCCAAACAGCGCGCGCACAAACAAAAAAAAGCTGACAGTCGAATTGTATACCTCCCTCCGTTTGGGTTCGTCGGTCAAAAAGAAGCATGTAGTTATTCCCACAAAAACCTAACCTAATGGACAAATTGAAAATATTCACAGAGCAAGGATGTTATAAGGAGGATAAGCGACTCTGTATATGCCACTGTGTTAGGAAATATGCTTTCTAGAGTTAGAGTCGACGAGGTGGGTGTGGCTTAACTTCCCACTCTCTCGTACGTACCTCAATCTTTCTCTGTCATCACCCGCTTAGAAATATTGAGATATTTTAATGTTTGGTTGTTGGTTTGATGAATAAAATACAAAATTAGTTATAAGCCATTTTTTTGATCCATGATCTTATTGCTATTTGACACTTTAATTTTAATCTACTATAAAAATAATCTATTTTTATGTGTGACTTATGGTCCACTTTCATTAGTAAATGACTGTCTGGAAGAAAAGAAATCACAAAATAAGTTTGAACTTACGCGATGGAAATTATTTAGAACACCCGAAGGATTAACATTTATGTGGAGCCCCAATAATTAATTCACTGGAGAGAGTAAAATCTTTGATGAGATCAATAAGACAGCAACTAAAAGATTATTTTGACCACATACCACTACAGTTTTAACGGATTTCATTATCTCTGTAAAATACCGTTTCGTTCGCTTTTGATCAACTACGAGACATCACGAATTATTGCTTCTTGAGACTCAAATTATGTAACTTGTAAGTAATTCTGAAAGAAATAACTCTTGCATCGTTGCATTGAGTATAAACCTTGCCACACTATCTATAACTAGTATCATAAACATACCTAAATAATGTTGAAGATGCGATGTACGATGTTGAGATTAAATGGGTTTGGTTTTAGGTTCCGTCACAACGCAAACATACTATGAATATGATATGATATGAATAACATTTCACCAGTCACCGACACCAACTAACAGCGATTGGCTCGACTCATTAGTAGACCCGCCCACCGACTCGACAATATACGGTATGCTTTCTCAAACAGTACCTAGTTGATTATCGTCCTTATAACATCCTTGTCCCAGAGATTTCCATAATTTAAGGATAGATCACAATAGTTCAAGATATGTTTTTCTTTTCGGAGAGCACTTCTCCATTTTTTTATGACAGTATCTTCGGTTGCATGTGGGTCCATTTGTTTTAATTTTTCCAGAAATATTATATTTGCTCAATACAATGCTTGATGTATTTTCATTTCCAAATTATCCTTCCCAAGTTCCTGAAGAATTGAATGTTGTTCGGGGTTTTTTGGCCTCAGCCGGATTTTCCTGAACTATTCTTCACTTGTGTTTCACGAAGGTACTTCAGGATTTGGTATGGATATTTCGAAATTTAAAATTTTTGATGATTGGCAGGTTTCCTTAAATAATTATGGAAATCTTTTGGCAAATTTTGTTAATTCGTTGATTATATTTTGTGCGTGAATACATTGTTCTTTTTAATGGCCACTAGGTATACTCTTTTTGCACCTTTTCTTACGAATACTCTCCACTGCGACTAGACAACCAACAGCCGCTAAAATATTGTCATCGAGTGATGTCATGATTGCGACACCACGACAAATAAGGAACTAGTGATTTAAGTTGATCTGAGAAACTTCCGAGAGCTTATTCTGGACGACTTCCTAGAGGAAAATCCTTTACGTGTATGTTTATTAACTTTTACGAGGACTACCTATAGGAAATCAAGGATATTTCCTTGTGGATTTTTTGTAGGTACCCGTACGGCGACCTTAATGAATACCGGTCCAATACGTTTAATGCATTTTACTGACATTATTAATACGTCTCAAGTCTCAAACATAGATCTTAGAAGATTGTTCAAATGAATGACTGAATGTCAACATGTAGAGTAGAGAATCACAATATGTGTACACCTTTTCTCAATAATGAATTCATGAGATTTGATAAGATTGTTAAACAAGTCTCTATGGAAAGTCCACAAACACTGAGTTATTTATCATTGATATGTGGTTCACCCAATAATACATATAAGTAATTTATTAGACTATTCATAAAAGTTTAATTTCGTCTTTAGTTCATGCTAATCAAAATAGCAAAAACCAATACTTGAACGATAAAAATTATCAAATATTATGACTGGATAGGGTTAAACCATATTTGATTTTTATCAAAAAATAAAAAGTTAAGGCAACACATAACACATATATCTTTAACTTACACCTATTTTTAAATAGTTCTTATTACTTTCGGTTCTTGTATAGATGGACTCCGCAACGATTTCTCAGGCCTCATACGGTCTAGAGACTTGAAATTTCGAATTCGTACTTAGATCGCATACATCTCGCCGCTTGTTAAGCTCCAAGTGTGATCCAATATTGATTGATTATTTTATCTCATTCAAGTATTCAAGCAAGATCAAAACTATATCTTCGACAATGTCGGACAATGGGAACCGTCTCTGGAATTACGCGCGAGCATGGAGCGTATACATACGTCTCTGTTCTCTGGTATATAGGTACGCTATGGAAGATCAGCGTATATATTACTCTATGGTTATGTCGCGCTGTTTACTGTCAGCTGTCGCAATTGTCAGACGTTGATAACACCAATTTAAAATTTAATTTTGTGTTGTGGTAGACTAACTAATTTGTTATGGAATTGCTGTTGGTGGCAAACAGATTATACATAATTATAGTTCAAATCGAGAAAAGGTGAGATAGCAATACCCATCGGTACGTTTCAAATCTTAAATGCCTAATAAAAACTATTTTTTTTTTAAATTTCACTTGTTTAATACTTGGTTTTTCTGTATGAATATTTTTCAATCGGTATATCTGGAGCATTGCAGTATAATTTTTAATTTAATAGAGCTTGATAAAATAAAGAACAATATAAGTTTAACGTATGACTTTTCCTTCTCGCAATATTTCACCCTATTGGCAAATCAACATTTGTGATGGAAGGGATCAGGGGGTCATCTCAGCATGAACTGATTGATATCTCAGATTGGGACGTGAACCATGCAATTTTACAAAAACTAATGAAATAGTGATTTAAAACATGATTTTCGTCGTGATGTAGGTATACAGTGACCAATTAGGTCGGCATGATATGGATTTTTTGTTAATATCTGTTTATAAAAGAGTGTTACTCTCTATAAAAAATTCTGCATGAGCTATAACCCAAAATGAATTAATCAGATATCAATTTTTGGATCCCTATATGAGCTTTGTCGAAATTTTTTCTCAAGAGTAAAGAACGTTTATTTTGTATAATATCCAAAATCTTCATTGAGAAATGTTAATCTTAATTGAAAACTACGGTCAGATATTTAACATTATCCATCTACCATGAAAAAAACAGATTTTGTTATTTTTACTCTTCTTTGTATTAGAATTGATAATTTTTGTTTACAGATATAACTGTAATCTGATCTTATTTGTTAAATATTAACGAATAGAGAAACTGATCATATACAGAATTTGTCAGTGCATCCTAGATTAAGACAATCTGTGGTTTAAATTATCAATTTAATATATGGAAGAATTAGTAAAAATAACACAATACTGGATATGTAATATTAGTTTTCAATAAGAACCAAAATTTATCAATAATGATGTCGACATTGTAAAAAATAAAGGTACTTTTGAGCATATTTTACTCGATATTTTACGATTTTCGGCAATTAAGTAGCTGTAATTACATTAACGAATCTGCTGACATATATTTATTGAGGATGTTTAGGTGGAATGTGAAATGACTACGTCACGAAGTCACGACAACTGCACCAATGACATTCACAATTCACATATATAATGAAATGTCTTTCTTTTTTCTGTTGTCAGTTGTCAGAATATTTTTAAAGATAAGAGAAAAATGTTTTCAGTTCAGGTTTGTTCACTTAGGTATTTGAATGTTACTCGATACAGTATTTCTACTATAAACAGACAAGTTAGGTTGCTACATTAATTATTTATTTTTCAATTTTCATTCCACAGCAACTGAGTAATGTCGCTCGATATATAGCCCCCAGAGTACCTACCTACCTATGTAGGTATAAATTCAGTAATCGATCCTTGTTAAATTTTCTTTATAGACGCTATGTCTATGTATCGATTCTGTTAGTCTGTTCAATATGTAGGTACCTATAGCTACAGCTAAATATTTCAATTTCAGTCAATGTTATTGGAACATCGATTCAACAAATAACATAATTTGAATACCAAATTATTCTAATATTAATACGTGAAGAGTATAGTTTAGACCCCATTTTTAAGCGTATTGCGTTCACTGACTAATATGCGATTTATCATAGTTTATGTGGAGAAAGCGTGCAAAAAGCTAAAAGATTATATCAGCCGGTAATAGTTATCGATATATCGACTGGACTGGTGAAGGTGAAGTCAAATGCATGGTGCAGTGGTTGGCTGCTGCTTGTTGCCCTTATTAGACTCCGGTTCGATTCTTGGCGATCACATTATTTTTCACAGTTCTTATTTAAAATTGAGGTGAATGTGCAGATTAGGTTCCAAATAAATTTTTGTTTTTTTTTTTACTTAGTTCTATAGGCCTGGATTGTAGAAACTCATTCCAATGAAATTTTTAAGGCGCCAAGCCCTAACATATTTATGGGAGGGTGTAGTGAATTGGGGTGCTGGTGCTGGGTGGGGAAAATATGTGTTTAGTGTTATACTCTTAGTAGTAATTTGACTAATAAATATAAAACCAAATAAACCCGATAAATAAATAAAATTGCTAGGATTAGGAAGGGGAAGGAAAAATTAGCCAGCCGCTACTTATGTTGTAGATACAGACAAAATGACACGTTTGTACGGACATTCAATACTTGAAGTCGAATTCGTATGAATAAAGTAATAAATAAATAAATGACCAATGAAATATTTATACCTAATACGCCATCAAAGTAAACAATGCAGCAGGGTAGTGGCGAACAGACCTGTCATTTGAGTCGGTATTAGAAGAAATTCGAGGTGAAAATATAAAACTTTAGAATTTTTTCCTTCGCCGAAATGAAGTGAGTGCCTAATAATTTTTATTGGAAACAGATCCAAAACATGCCCTAATGCCGCTGTTAAATTGTGAAATTATCGAGATCCTTTAGAACCTGATCTACACATTCATCAAAATTGATAACCAAAACCAAAATTCTAATAATATAACCAATAACTAGAATATAGAAGAAGTAAGTATGTATACCCATTGACAGAAGAATCTCAATAATATTCAAAACTAAATTTAATGAATGAACTATCAAAATTCGACTTCTGTGCAATCACATCTCAACTTCTAATTACTTTGAGATCCAGAAACAAACGCGATCAGTTTGACTAATGATTAATTGAAAACAAATTACAAGAAAACAAGAAAATAACACGTCGTCAGATAAACATGCGTAATATCTTTGATTTTCAAGAAATGAGAAATGAATAAGTAATTGAAGAACAATTCTAGCAACGGGGATATCGATCGGTCTCTATGCAATAGGTAGGTAGGTACTTAAATTCAGGCCATGAAGCCGCAAAAACACAAGCAAAGACAAATCAATTATTGATCATATTTAATTATTGTGCATAATAAGAGATAATATATAAGTAATTAATACATGCTGCTTTCAATAAAAAAAAAACACCCTCACCGTGCACCGTATGAATAAATCGTCTACATCTTTGTCTTTGTATGGCAATTTCTCGTATCTAGCGTTGGTTATTAACGACGACTTTTTCATGATGTAGCACTGATCACTGGTCAATTTTTCTTTGAAAAACATCACTAATCGATATTTACATTATTATTGCAGTACTAAATTCACAACATGCTCAAATGACAGATCGGCACTGACAGCAGAGAGAACCAGAGAACGAGGCAACGAAAGAACATACCTCCAAACTGACAACGACAGCACAGCGCACAGGACACACGGATATACGGACCACTACTGACTTACGGAAACGGATCTTTCTTTCAATATATTCGTTAACATCACAAATTGACGTCAACTTGCTCGTTACCCGTAGAGTTAATACAGTAAAGTAGGAATAACTTGAGAACAATATTGAAGAGACTTCGAATAGAAACAGAATTTTGATCGAGGTTGTTATTAAACAAGGGACAATTCCATCCTGTATCATATTTATCTATTTGGACCATAGACTTATATCATACTACGGCATTCCTCTCTATTGTATTATAACTATCTCTTATGTCACTACTACAAAACTCATTGAAATAGGAGTATTAATTCTATGACAAAACTAATCAACGCGAAACATGTAAGCATTGTTGCCGTTCCGCAACCGTGGAATAGTTATTTAAACATCGCAATGCTGTATACTTATCCAATATTAAAAAACACTATATTCCGGTATAATTTGATTATGTTTTTAATTCAATTCGTTGCAATTAATATATATGTTTGTGTTTTTGCATGACATGATTTTATTTAATGTAAGAACTAAGTTATTACAGCAATGATAAAAGTGAGTGTTACGATGGGTTGTCTATGTTCCGTATATAAATATTTTATCTATGGTCTATGTTACCATCAAGAAAACTACGGAGCTGTTTAGTGATTAGTGGTAATTATGTTAATTGATAAAACTTACAAATTGGAGCCTGATTAATCATCGCAGTTTGGATGTAAATCTCTTGTACTTTTTGTGTAATCTGATACATATTGTTTCTTTCATTTTCTTCTGAATTATCTCCTTGTCAAAGTCATTGTCACTCACTCTCACTGGTCATAGTATAAAAAAATCTAACATTTTATTAAAGAATTTATACCTTCTTACTTTTGATCCTTATTAAATTAACATATAAAGGGATTTGTAGAAGATTCAAGATTCTACAAAAATAGGAATAATGTAACGGGCTACATTACTCTGAAAATATTGTTTCTATAGTTTCCGATCGAAAATATGAGCCGGCAACGTTGCTTTGGAGTTTTATCTTTCCAATCCATGTATAAACTGTATATGTAAAAAGAAAAATCAGCATACGATTGTTTCAATCTGTCAAAAGTGACAAAATTTTTGTTAAAACTATAATAATAATAGCTATCGACTCTCATTTATGGGACGTTGTTTATTATAATTTAAAAAAATGGAAGGAGTTTTGCCTGTTAAGAAAATTTATCCAACAGTGGATGAGTGCAAGATAAACAATTCCGTAACATGTATGGAAGAAGGTTGTCAACATGTTTTCAACTCAGAGTCGAATTTAGCCCTGCACCTAGTAAAAAGGCATAAAAGATCTAATTTCACTGCCAACGTTTTCATCAAACAATACCATTGCCCACAAAGTGGTTGTGTTTACCAGAGTGACAAGCATTTCAAAAACATGAAACGCCTCCGGCAACATTTCTTGAAAGTTCACATAGCCAAAGACTATGCTTGTGATTCCTGCAACAAAAAGTTTCCTACAGATAATCAACTGAAGCACCATATAGATTATTGTGGTGTCTACTTCAAGTGTCATGAATGTGACGTATTCTATAGTTCTTATGAAACTCTGAAGACCCATGCTAGACGAAAGAAACATCACATTCTTGCGAAATCAGAGTACAAAATCTCAGCTACATCATCAAATAGCGATCCTAACATTGTCAAAGCAACGCCGATATTACCGAAAAATTGTATAAGCTTGATTCTCATTCCTGATGCTGATAACGTTTACAATCAGGGCAGTCAAACGATGGATCACAAACCAAAACTGAAAAGCAAGATGACCCAAGTCACCCGTTTTATTGACTCTGATTTGAATTCACAGCAAACACAAACTGGGACAAAAAACAACCACTACACCGTGGAAACGCAGACAATGGGCGATTTCATTCATGTAGAGCCCTCTAAGAGTGCCGATGATCTATTGGATTCTATATTGCATAAAAGTTCCAAGACACAAACTGATATTGTCGAATCTAGAAGCACATCGTCAAACACCTCGTTCAATTTCAACGATTTTGAATTTATAGCACAAGCTGAAATGACCTCGTCCAGCACTCAAACACAAAATCGGTCTAACAATATCTACTCCATATCGACATCTACCCACGACTCCATACATACAGATACATCAGATTTGATGCACAGTTCCATGAGTTCTATCAACAATTTCGAATTCGACAATTGCCATATGGAAACGCAGACTGATGATTTCATGTTGGGGGAAGGTATGTTTGATTGTGATTACATGAGTAACATGTACACGCAGACTTGTGATCAGATATTAAACGAATTCGGTTTCAATGACATTGAGACACAAACTGTTTTTGATGATATGTTGAGATCCGTCGAGAGCCAGACAACAATGTCCCGTGGTAAAAGAATAAGCACAAATAAGGATGTTACACATATGGAGACGCAGACTGAAATGGAGTTTAGGCAAATGCTCGAAGTTATTCATTCTTGACTATAATTTTTTTTTGTTTTGTTATGTTTTTTGTCTCTATTATTGTGAGAATTATTTTTGCTGAGATTATATATATTTTTGATGTTAAATTGTTTCTTGATGTACTTGATATAGTAATAAAATTCAAACATTGTATATAAAACTTCAATGGTTGTTTAGCTTTTTTGGTTATATTGATAATACTTTCTCTCACTTTCTGATGGCTGTTATAAATAAATCAATTTTTTGTTTTCTAATATTGTTTTTCATTATTTCCTTAACGATAAAATACTTTGTGTACTATTGGATTAATATAGTATATGGGTGAGTGTTGATTTTATCTGCCTTAGCTTAGGCAATCCATTCTTCACAACTTCTTTAAAATGAAAAATTTTATCTCGTTTATTTTTGAATGAAAAGTTACTGTTAATTTTGTGTGTTCAAAAGGCGCCGAGAAGGCGCAAAAGTAAAACGCCAATAGATGGTGTTAAATAGAGGTGAACAACCAATAAATTGGAGATGAGGAAACGCGCGTTTATAAATTTAAAAATCTTTTGCAGGCTAGATGCTCGTTTTGTCTCTGATGTAAGAATCTTGTGAGAATACAAACACTGAAAGTTAAACACAAAGGATCCATTTACATACGAAATAAATCTGTTTTAACAATATAATAGAAATAAACCACTAACTAAGAGAAATACTAGTAGAAAATGGTGAAACATATATGCGGAAAAATATTATTTAACAAGACATTTGTTGTACTTCTTTGTCACTTGGGATACCAATAGGAAGAGCGGTGTGAGTGCGAGTGAATATGTAATGTAAACAGATTAACGGGTAAAATAGATATTCAGTGGGTAGTCTATAATAGATATGATGATGATGTTTTCATAGAGGAAACAGGTTAGCTTGGTGGTTTGTTGCAGATAATATATCTTTGGTTTGTTGTTCACCTCTATTTGGTCAGTGGCAGCTCGTGACATTTAATGCAGAGGGGGCCAATTCTACAAAATTACTGAAAGAACCGCACCTAACATTTTTTGTGGTGGGTCGTTTATAATTAGTGAGAGAACCAACGTCTTAGATTTGACACGCACCTACGTCAAAAATATGAATTTTAGAGGAGGCATTGCCAATGTATGTAGATGGTGTTTAGTAGATAACTAATCACATACTTCGTACTCAGGTTTAGGTTTATTATACGGTTTTGCATCTACCTTATTCATTCATATATTTCATTAGTTCTTTCTGTAAATGTTAGATTTATAACCGAAGTTTCTATTAACTATATTATGTAATTTATTATTTCTCACAGTAGGTATTGTCAGTTTGATAAGCGTCTAGAAGAATCTCGAACGATATTATTTCTAATTCTGCTATATAAAGCCGCGTCGATCACGGCTCCTGGAACTAGTCAGTCAGAATTAAGAAACATTATTGTCAAACTGATAAGTTGTGATAAAGACGCAAAGTTGGAAATAATCGTTTGGAAGTAACTTTGGAGTGAATTACTCAAGTAAATTACCCCACACTGCAGAAATACTAAGACGCAAAGTGTATACCAAGTGCTGTAAATAATCGTTTGGAAGCACCTTTGGAGAGAATTACTCAAGTAAACTTCCCCTCACCGCTTAGCACAGGGCTAAACGTTAGGGACAATTGTTGCAGAAGTGGGATCCCTTGCATTTTGCTGAGAATTAAACAACAAGATAAGAAAGAAAAAGAACAAATAAGACAACAAGGTAAGGAAGAACAAGAATGAATTAGACAACAATAAAAAGAAGAACAAGAAAGAATTTGAAACAAAAAAAAAGATGAAAGATACAAGGAAAACAAAAAAAGGAAAAGACAAATCTTTGAAGAACAGGCAAGAGAGACAACAAGATAAATAAGAACAAAAGAAGTTCAAGAAAGAACAAGTAGGACAAGACGAGACAACTTTTAGAAGAACAGGCAAGAGTGTGAATAGAAGCTGACCAAAAATTAGAAAATGCTTACCACAAATTACAGAAAGTGTAAGGAAGTTTCAATCAAAAGTTTAAATAATAAAAAAATATCGTAAATAAAGCTTGAAGTGCACCTAAGAAGATCTGAAAGAAAATCTTAAATAAGAGTGTCCAGTTAAAATTGAGGCTCCAAAATTGAATGGTAAACAATCTTGGTCAAGCCAATGCATTGATTTTCGCTCTACGTGGAAATCTTAAATAATGTTTGTTCAATTCAATAGAAATATCATTATCGCTCTAACAAAGACAACTCAGATATCAAACCTGAAGGTAAGAGGAACGGAAAGATGCCAGCTCTATAGGTCGAAGAAGCGCAGAATCTCGACAAGGAGGTCAAACAGGGATCTGGAATAAGCATCTCCAAAGAACAAACTGAGGAAGAAAGAATAATACGTAAAACTTTGTACACACATACGAAATGGGCCAGAGAGAAAAACAATGGGCAGAGATAGTCCAAAATCAACTGATAGTTAATAGAGATATTCACCTAATTCTAAGTGAGATTGCGGGAAAAGAAAAAAATGTTATTCGAACAACTTTTTGTTTTGTTACTAAAGTTAGATTCAAATAAGTCTTATCATAGTTCTACTGAGCTCAGACACAAAGTTTCAGCAACAAAGCCACCAATGGGCCTGTTATGCTCTACCTGCTCCTTTGGGCTTTGTTCGAAGACGTACTTCTTTCTCTGTCTAAGCCCTCTTCCTCCCATTTGTCTTTCCTCCATTCCCGCTATTTTCAGCACCAATTAAATGAAGTTCTAAAGGTTGTAGGTATTCTTTTACATCCATCTCCTTTTGTCGTCCAGAATCCAGAGTTAACAGGGCCTCTCCGTATCTAAGCTTCCATTGCGTAGTAAGGTAAAAATTCCAGTTGCAAGAGTTATTTCGCATGACAATTGGTATATGTATAATATTCCGTGTACTAGAGTATAGCCATAGACATATTTTAATCTGGTGTGCTCATATCTATGTAATTAAATGATGGAGTCATTTTATATAATCCAATGGCAATAAAATATTCATAAACAAAAGACAAAACTGGAACGCACTTGACGGTAATTAATGTATTTCCTATTGAAATTATATCGTGGCACCAAAAAATAATACATTCTCATATAAATGAATACAGAAATTTAGCAATACGGCTATTTACATCCTATTGTCCTTATGGAGGGGTACAATCTTGCAAACTTCAACATTTAAATAGATCAAAAATCGTATAATAAATGGAATAAACATATTCAAGTACACATTGTGACCTGTAGATCTTTCTTCAAATTGGATAAGGGTAAATAAGTAATTAGGAACTAATAAAAAAATCAGACGGCACGAGTGTGGCCAGCTGATAGGTAAATTTCACAGTTTTTGATTTTTATGTAAATTTAATAAAGAAATGTTCCTATTTCAATTATTTCAACGGTGTATGTCAATAAAGAAGTCCAAATATTGATTAATTATACAAGGGAAACAATAATATTTTAGATTTAGCTCCGGGTTGTGTTGTAGATCGACGCGAAGCAGAGGGAGACAAAAAACCGAGAGCTAAAATCTAATATTCTTCCATTGTATAATAAACATTTTTTGTGACGGAAAAAACAATGATTTAATAAGGAAAAAATATCACAATGTATTAAAGTCAGAAAATTATTGAAGTGAAATTTGTTTTAAAGTGGTACGCGACAATTAGACATGCGTTGCTATAGAAACCTTGAAAGTAATCAAATACCTGTCAGTTTAATTCTGTGATTTGATTTATACCCGGAAAAAAGTACTCACTGTGAAAAGGGTTAAAATGTCAAACTTTTTCAAAAAAAAATTTCTAAACTTTATATTTGCGAATACGATAGAGGTTGCATTTCTAAAAATAACAAGATCAAATTTACTACAAAAATCAATCGTGCGAATATTTCGATCGAGGTCACCAATGGACATGAACGGACTCGTGGTTTCAAAATGGTGGCCGACCAAACTTAACAATAATCTTGAAAAGTATAGCCGTTGAGAAATTTCCATAGAAAATATGTTTAAGTTATAGATATAATATCTTTACAAATTTTGTTTTAAACATTTTTCCATAAAAGTGATTCGCTGTCTACGAGCCATCCAAACTTTTGTTATTTTTTCTCCAGCTTTTTGGGAAAATTACTTCATTCAAAAGTTGTGGGTACAAATAATATTTATACCTCAAAATTAATTGAATGCGTTTAGTCAATCGATTTTTAAAGTTTGGTTAGCCGCCATTTTGTAACTACTAGTCATTCTAGCACAATTTTTCTATTTTCCAATACTTAATGTGTAAATAACATAATCTACCGTCGTAACGGTAAAGTCATTATTTTTCGAGATATTTAAAGTTGAACATAACGCTGCACTGCTGCACAATTTTAAGTGTATTTATCATGCTGGTGTTTTTGGGTCATAGGTTTGCATTTATTGCGTAAGGTTAACCTTTTACTTACCCCTGTTTTACGCCTCTGCTCAACAGTTTACAAGTAATGGGAAAAGTCATTTTTAAATAATTAAATAAAACACCCTTTAACTCAGACAGGAGACACATTTTATCTAAGAGAATTGGGTTAAATCTTATTATTTTGATCCAAAGATTCTCCAGTTTAATTATCTCCCATTATTAATGAAGCACCCTGTATATATATAATTCAGGAAATTTATTAACGACTGGCTAGGATATGAATTGGAAAAGGTATAAAACCGGCTTATGTAGTCTTAGGTGTGGAAATAAGAGTAACTCTTTTTTCTATTCGAGCTTTTGAATCTTTATTGATTCTTCATCAGGATTACTAAAAATTTTCAAATTACGAATTTATAATATTGACATAAAAAATATGGTACTTAGGAAAGTGAGATTTAGTTAAACAATAAATAATTCAGAATAATCATAAGCAACATTAACCGTACGTATCACTACTATAGAAATGCTTGAAATAAAAATTGTTAAATAAATTTCGAGATTAAAATGTTTTTTGAAAATTCAAATTGTAATACTGTAATTTTGACTTTTATTATTCAACGGACAAATTTATTTGAATGAAATCTAAATAGTCATAAAACAGATTCATACAAGGTATTGATAATAATTTACTTATGTATTATTTTGAATTTAATTGCAGTAAATAGGTGTACATTATACTTAAACCATCAATGTCTTTTTTTATGGCTATGAAATATTTCCCGGTTTTGGCTAATTTATTCAAAATTCACGACTTTTGCCCTGAAGAAAAGAATAAACATTCTCGAAAGCTCGGCATCAATCAAACAATTTTACAGGCATCGGGCTTACATAGTCGCAAGTCTAATCTAGTCTGATAAAAAGTTTTAGATTTGACGCAATCAAAAATATGTGGCATTCACAATTTCATTATTTTATTGTGATTTATTCGACGCCTAATTAAGAAAATTTTAATAAAAATAAAGTCCTTCAAGAGTTCCTTACCCAATGGGTGCCAACGGGACTCTAGTACCAAGCAGAGAGAAAATTTCTCTCTGGTACCACGTCTCCGCTGTCCGTCTGTTAGCGGGCTGTATTTCATGAACCGTAATACGTAGATACATGAAATTTTCACAGAATATGTATTTCTATTATCGCTATAACAACAATATCTTGTTTTTTCTCTGTCTTAATAATGACTGTATCTTTTGAACGGTAACAGGTAAATAGTTCTTGTACGATGGTACAAAACGATTCGTGTGCGAGTCCGACTTGCACTTGGTCATTCATTTCAAGTTGACAGCGTGGGCAGCACGCAGCCTTTTACTTTTTGACCGACGAACCCCGAACGGAGGAGGTATACAATTCGACTGTCTGCTTTATTTTTTTTTTTGTTCGTGCGCTCCTTTTATATAGTAAACGATCTCCGATTTTGATGATTTTGGATTCATTTGAAAGAAGGGGATTGAGAAATGGTCCCATATTCATAAAAACGCAAATCCGAAATCTCCTTCCCTTCGAAAACCGCCCCCGAAGGGGTGGTGGGGGCGAATTTTCTCGAAAATCGAAAATCTGAGTTGGTATAATTAAAGATAGGACAATATCCGGAAACGTTTAAATTGAACATTTTTTCAAAAGTGTTACGGTTTTCGAGATAGACGCATGTTAAATATGTATTTTTGCTATGTGGAGAGGACAATTTCTTTCGAAAATTGAAAATTTTTAGATACTACATGAAAGATATAATTATTTGTAGCAACATTTATAATGAACATTTTTTCCTTAGAATTACGGTTTTCGAGTTAAATCGGTGTTAAATGGTAACAACTAAAATATTCAAGCGTATTTCCGCCGCGATGTTCTGAGATCTCAATAATAACCACTACAAGCAAGGAATATACGTGGGTAATAGGATAAGTATTATCTTCATTGATATGGTATAGTGAACGTTCAACGATTTTCGGGACTAATGTTACACTCAAAAGTGTGAAATAAATATTTTTTACAAAAAATTGGACCGACGTTATAGTTGATGCACTGAAAAGTATAAAATAATATTACTTCTATTGGTGATGGTACTTGTGGAGTTGGTGCCAAAAGCTATTAATCTAACTGCAACTGCACAACTTCAAAAGTACCATCACCAATAGAAGTAATATTATTTTATACTTTTCAGTGCATCAACTATAAAGTCGGTCCAATTTTTTGTAAAAAATATTTATTAACATTCCAATAAAGATTAGGTTCAACAATAAATGGGACTCCAATAAGTTTTGCAAATATTTATTGATATTTCATACATAGATGTCGAAGCATTGAAAGCAATATATGGGTGATGCTTTAATCAAAAACAATTCTTTGCATTTATTCATAGAAGTATATTTATATATAGGTATTCTCATTCAACATGTTTCATTTACTTTCTATCGTAAAATGGTTACAGATGATGAGCGTATGTAATTTTTTGCTATTTCGGGATCACTTTCCATTGCTTCTCCATTCTAAATCGAATTAATTCGACAAACAAAATCATAACACTGATGCAAATACCAATTAACAATATGATAAATGGGTAATTACAGTCAACAAGTCCAATGCTGTTATAATTCACAATTCTACTGTCATGGCAGGCTGGCTTCATATTGAAAAATATTTTATTTTCTCTGTGATGCAAACCATACTCGAAAATTCGTCTGAATCTAAAAAAAATTATCGTGTATAGTAAGTATCCTTTAAGATATATTGAATGAATTTTATGACGGGGAAAAATTATTAAAAGGTCCATAAATAATTTACCAGGTACATTTTCACTGCTGTACTGATGTTGAACTGAAGTTTCCTGGAGAAAAATCAGCACAAGCACAAACTATAATGTAGTATTGTTCATTTAAACTAACCCCCCCTTTGAGGTTTCACCGCTATCTTAAAAATGGTGTCCAAGATTAGGGACTCTCAAAAGTTTCAACTAAATATTTACAAAAGCAGCGTAAATACCTTGAAATTTAATTTCTATTAGATACTTAATGAGTGATTTTTGTGTTAATATTATTGTTATTGATTTTTCTTAGAGTAATGAAACAAATGCTATTATTGTTCTTTGAACGAAGTGTCCCATTTCATCCACCTGTATCTGTCCCTGATAATATATAGATTGAATCATGATACTAAGAATATAAATGATAATATTATTATATGGCCACGCGCATCTCCAGTGACGCGTGTCCATGATAAAACATCAAGAACAAGCATAAAAAGCATGTTTCAAACGAGAATGTAATATTTTGTGCCGGCTTGCAATTTGGGTTGCGGCAATTTAGTTTCTTTTGTACACGGTTGCCCGTTTAAGAGGGGCCTATACCTTATCACGAAACCTACGGAGGTTACAAAAAAAATTAAGTGCAAAAGTTGTTTCTGCTAAAATGATTTTTATTTTTTTATAACTTTTCTGATCGTCACTTTGTTATGTACAGGGTGGTGAACGCAACATATTTTTAAATAGAACACCCTATATTTTATCACATTTTTAGATAGTCCTTTCAAAGACAAATTCAACGATATATATGACTATGGGTCTGTATTCTTCAAAACGGCGGACATATTGAAAATCAAACGTAATTAATTTTACTTGTAAGTAATATGCATTAGTAGTTAGTGCTAGTTAGTTTTTTTTCATTTCACGTAGACATTTAGACGTAGAAATAAAATTGTGCAAATTTGATATTCTGTTTATAATATGACTTCTTAACAACACCAACGCCCTAATGGTTATGAACAAGTTGATAAGGAGCTAATTCCCAGTTTTATATTTTAATAATTTAAATCTTAGGTATACTCAATTTTTTAATTTATCTGCCAATTAAGCCAAAACGGTAAGTCAGAGACCCGTACTATGTTATATAATTGAAATTTCTTTTAAATTGGCTATTTGAAAATACAATAATATACAGGGTGTCTCATTTAAGAAAACTGAGAAAAGTATCATTTTGCGAATCTTGGCAACACCGCGTAGCACAGCAGATCCTCTTCAATATATAAGCCTCCTCCATCTAGAAAGCTTCCACCGGCATCTTCCAACGCCCCGAATATTCCACCAACAGCGCGAACTCACTAGTTGTATCGGGATATAATCTTGACCTTAGCATGTATCGGTGGCCAATAGCAGTAGCTATGCCTTACACTCATACCACCCGGGCCCCACTAACGTCCGTACTCCGCCCTCTGACGAATCGCACATTCCTCCATTCCGAATAGCGTCGACACTATATCCCAAATTCATTACAATGCATATAAGTTATCATTCTCATCATCATCACCATAACAAAATAGATGTATAAAATAAATAAATAATATACCTTTGCTGAAATCTAACACAAAATAACTATAAATCATATACCTAAACAAAACAGTGGTTGATGAGTCTAGGCGCCCGGGCAACTACTGCCTACCCTATATTTTAAATCCTTTTCTGTATGCTCATCAATAGCAAATGCTCCAAATGAGCATGCTTCATAATAGTACTTCTTAATCTACTTTTCAAATTTTTTTTTTAAACAACACTCATTCAACTGGTCTTTTAGATATGGTGAATACAAACTTAAGGAAGAAATTTGCTGTGTCCACTAACACAATTTTTCTATTACTGTCATACGAATTCCAGCCAATATAGAAATCATCTGATCAGGCCATGTGACTATTCATTTTGTCCAGCGTGCCAAGACAAACAAGACATATTACCATAGTATAATACTATGATATTAATCTGATAGGTCAACAATCTAGAAACCGGAAATTTACGCTTTACTTATTGTATACCTACATTATATTTGAAGAATATTTTTTATATACACACAAGTTGCACTTTGGATGAAAGCTCATTAATATGAGATGGTGTTATTTCCATCAGAATTTGTAGTGATCTCTGATCAGAACCATTCGAAAAGTAGCCCCTGACACTGTAAGCAGAACTGTGGTGCTCTACCCTTTGAAGGAACTATGCGGGTGTAAAGGCAAAGGTTGTGAAAGTTCTTCCGAGCCTGACCTCTAGAAGAAAATGGCGGGGGATTGTGAGGAGAATAAGAAGAAGAAAAATCATTGTGGGAGGGAGGATAGAATTTTCAGTTAGAAAATTTTGCCCGAAGAACTCGTTCTTCATTCATAAATTAACATGTATGAATAAAAAGAGGAGGGGTAGTGGAAGAAATAAGATGGGTTTGGGGGGTAGTTTTATTTTAAGATACAAAGCGCTAAAACCAAATTTTTCAGCAGTTTCATCCAAATTTGAGAAACCATGCACTTTTTCAAAGCCTTGAATCTCGGTACCTATGGTATCAAAAAATAAGTTTCCCCAGTTAAAATTCAAGGAAATTCAATGGCATAGAATTTTCAAATGCATGTTTTATAAATAACTACATGGACACATGGCCTAGTCTATAATATTTTAAAATTAATATTAAATTTTGCAGTTCTTTGCCTCTCTCCAGATTTCCAAAATAAAAAATGTGGAAAAATGTGTGTAGGTCCACTGGGTGCGTATACGGAACATCCCCGAGTTTTATCTCGACCGGACTAAGTTGAATTGTATACTTCCTTCGTTCGAGAAGTCGAAACAATACTTAAGAAAACTTTGTAGAGAATTATATGCATTATAAAGGGACATTATCAAAGAAGTGGGGAAAAACAGGTTTTGAGTGATATTTTAAATGACGTAGCGAATGCTAGGGATATACTATGTCTTCTTGGTATCAATCTCTAAGTACATCGAATAGACACCTTTAACGATACATGGGCACATCTATTACAGGCGAAAATTTATTTTGAAATATAAACAATCAATCAACGTACCCCACCAATAGTATCTCCTTGTACACAGAGTGCTTTGGTACACTCAAATATGGTTCACTGGGAATAAATATTGAATCAACCAATCTGATGTTACATTTTTCACTTTCCGAAAATGTTGCCTTCATCAGAGTACTTGCTTTAGCTAATTCAGTACTAAAGGCAAACACTTCATTTCGTACCTTCTTCATTCCTTGCTCTATCGAGAAAAAGTTTTTTTCAACGCCATCTTGCACTAGCTTGTTCTCATAGATGAGATTTCTGTAGTGCTCGTAAGTAAGACCAGAAGGATTCTGAAATTAATTTGAACAAAATCTCTAAATATTCCGGCTATAAACTAATTGAGTTCCAGAGAAGGCCTTAATCTATACATACAGTGTGGGGATTTTAAATGGAACGCTGCTTATGGCGGCCTGGGAATAAGATTTTTAAAAAATCCAAAAATACGTCCCAAAGATTTCTTAAGGAGTTCGCTTTCTCATGTAAAAAAAATTGGGACCCCAAAGAGGGGGTACAGCCCTAAACAACTTTGTTTTTTCAAATTAGAAGACACCACTTGTGGCACCTCTTTGGAAAGCTTATTGAAAAAGGAATTTCTTAACATTTTTTTGACATCTGTCAAACCATGTGGGAGGCCATTCTATAAATCCTCGCCATCCTATTTTGAAATGCAGCATTTAAGGATTCCCTTAAATTTCTTGTAAAATGGGGAGGAATTGCATCCGGCTAAAAAATACTATTTGCTCTAGATTTCCAGCATTAGGGAATATTCCTTGGAGTTCGGGTATTAAAAATGTTAAAGGTCTCTGTTTAAACTGTCTAAAAAACTGGAAGACTTAAAGGCAAGGATTCGGGCAGAGATAAGTTTAATCACGCCAAACGTTTTAGGAAGTGTAAGTGAAGAGTTCTACCATCAGTTAGGTTCGTGCCAAAAGGTTAATGGGCCACAGTTTAAAAAAAATCTGATACATGGTTTGACCGGTGTCAAATTTTTTTATCAACAATGATCAACAAATTCCTTGTTCAATAAGCTTTCCAAAGAATGGCCACAAGTGGTATCTTCTATTTTGAAAAAACAAAGTTGCCTAGGGCTACATCCCCTCTTTGGGGCCCAAATTTTTTTTTACGTGACCAAAGCGAAACTCCATAAAATTCTTTTAGGACGTATTTTTGGATTTTTGAAAAATCTTTAAAATCCCCACCCTGTATAATCAATCTGATGATAGTTTTCTCTATGTTGGCGGTATACTGAGTGAGAAATACTTCATTGATTTCGATAAAACCAGCCAAAGTGATAGCATATATCCTAGATAATATTTTCGTATAAATTTTATCCCGGAGAAGATAAGCATTTCTGCACAAGCACACAAAATTATACGGTGAAACTAAAAATGGTTTCACGCATGCCATCCCCTTCGTAACAGTATGCATGGACAAAATCATGGGCATCTTCTCATTCAATAATACAAACTTAGATAAACTAAACTTTAGAAGAAACCCAATTTCAGAAACCTGCATATGTTGGATCAGATGCACGATTTTAAAAATACGTAATCATTTGAGAACCTTACCCTAAAATAGTGCCTATTGTATGGTAAATCTTCAGCTCCAAGATGAAACTTTGAATCATAGAGAGTTGAAAGATCTTTGATATCATCACTTGCAGCTTGCAACAGTACCACAATATTGGCACAGTAAGCATAGTACAGAAACATGCAACATATCCAATTGAATAACATTGCTATCCTGCTACTAGTCAGACTGCTGACATGTATGATGATACTGTTCTGCGACAAGGTACATACTTGCTGCATCATTAAATCTACCAAGGTCCTGATTTGATGGTGGCCATGGTTGTGCTCCCAATGATGGAGTAAGTACAAAGGCACTAGGATGGCCATGTTGGTCAAGGCAACGAAGAACCAGAGTTGGTTTGAGAATGGTTTGATGTAAATATTTTTTGTATAGGATAGAGGTGGTGCACGAAAGATGAAGTTGATGCGGGTCTTGGTTGTTGGAACCAAGAAATCGAGTTTCTTCAAACGCGATTCGGTGATGAAGGCTGTGGTACCTACATAAAACATTGTATATAAGCATTCATTCTGCATTTTACATTTTGAGACACCTGCGATATCAGCTCTTCCAGTCATCAGATCACCTAGCATCCCATTGTAGATTCCCATCGTATCGTTTGCATAACCCCAAGTATTTTGCCATAAATCAACTTTAGTGGCATTCAACCAGTCTGCTATTACTTGGAGTAATATGAAATTTATTTTAGATAAACCATCGATATGAACGAATCTATAAATAATTTATAGTTACTATTTGTTGATGTTTGAAGATAACAGAAATAAGAACGGGAATTCATCATATATAAAAAAAGATACGAATTAACATATTTACCTATATATTTAACAAAAAGTAATGCTAGTATTTGATAAACCCTTGAAGATAAGGTATAATTAGAAAAAATAGAAAATTCGGGAGGCTGGTCATACTCATAGTATGAATTAGGTGAGGATGAGGTTAAGTTCCTACCTGTAGTCCCTAAGATGATTTTTGGTTTCATTTGAAGTAATGACATACGATGTAGCAAGTGGAATCCGTCTGAGGTTCAGTCTATCCCTCACTATAGTAGGATGCTCAAATTCTTCAAGCATCTGATTGAAGAAGCCGAATTTTCCAATAACTTTTACATTATAATCTGCACTATTACTCAACCTGTAGACAGTTTTAATTAGGTAATTTGAAGTATTATTTTCTACTACATAAACTTGGCTATCGATCGCCAAATTTAGCTTATTTTTGATTACATCTTGGACTGTATCGAAGATGATCCATAAATGGGGTATATTAAGAAAATGTTTTTGTAGAGCCTGTAAAATTTTAGTGCTTTTTTATTACTGAATTGGCAGATATTTGATAGAAATCCAAAGTTAATTAAAACACTACAATAAATTTCTACTATTATGTTGTTAACATATTATGATAATTCTTTCAACACACTGTACCTTTATCAAATGCGAGTATAAACTAAATTCTAAGAGGATAAGTGCCTATTTATATAACAAGGAGGATTATAAATGTAATTTTTAATAACTAAGTATTTTCAAGTGCTCAATAATTATATATTCATTAATGGGCTTTAAATTTAATAAGAATAATTGATGAAAAACTACCTATAATTGTAAATCTGGTGTTTATGAATAAGTTGTAGATATTGTTCGAATGTTAACGTGGGTATATACCATAAGTCCAATTCGAATTATGCATCACATCTTATTTGACAATAATCATAAATTTCAAAATATTATGCTGAAAAGAAAGGTTTAAAATTAAATTCACTTGAGTCATTAGAAATTAATATACGTGAACATTTAAGGAATCTCCTCAATGACCAGATCGATAGCATGTCCGACTCATTACTGAATATATAATTATTAAGGGCCGAGTTCATTATCAAATTTAATCTCCTATTAATTTTAATCCTACATTAAAAAAATCATAAATTTAATGATTAGACATATAATTCAAAGTTAATTTAAAAGAACGAAAGATAAGGTGACTGACATTGTAAAAGTTATTGAAAATTGCACTATTTTTTTTTCGTCATAAAGATATGAGTTGAACAAATTGAATAATTAACTATTCTCCCTTTAGGGATTCATTATGAAATCGGACATAAGTACTTAAAAATAGACATTAAGAATTATTTCTATCGTCCTCCTTTTATACAAATAGGCAGTTATCCTCGTAGAATTTAGTTCATACTCACATTTGATAAAGTTACCTACAGTGTGCCAAAATGATTGTCATGTATTAACAACATAAAATACTAAAAGTTGAATATTATGCTTCAAATTTAATTATGCTTAGTTGTCAAAATGAGCATTTCTAATAATGCATTATAAGCTTACCAAGTTTAAAACGGATTGATAGTCTGGACATTTTGAATCTAGGATGAATATAAATGCACCTTTTTTAATAATCGATTTATTCCAATAGTCACTAATCTGATAACTTGTCGCCATTCGACTTCTAGACATTATTTTTAAGAATTTGAAGTTATATTCTGTAAAGAAGTTGAATTAGATCTTTGACTAATTTTCAGAACCAATTTTAGACAAATAGTAGATAAATAGAAAAATACATGACATTATTTAATCTATTTTTTAGTTCCACCGAGATATTTTATAGACTTCCTAATTGTTGATGCCACCATTCCAAACAAAACAGAAGTAGAAATTTTGATTGCTAAGTAAAATAATATTATTTACATTCGCTTGAATTAAACCGACGATCAAACAAATTGTATTTACAAACTATTTTTAATAGTTATGCATTAATAGTTGTGTAAGTTACGAAGATCAGTTATATGTAGGTAGATTGAAGGTATCCTAGCACTAACTTCAAATTCTATGTTTTGTATCTACATTAAGTGCTTTTTTGCAAATAGGTTAATTTTGATTCATTCAAGCAATATAACTGAACCTATTTGTTATTCAAGCATCGTTCGACTGTATGTTTACAACTTCGTGTCTTGAGTGACACTATACCAAAAACGTATAGAACCACATTATTCTCTAACAGTCACTTACCTGCTAACATGCTTTAAATGTTACGATTAGTAGAACTATCAAAATAGCTAAAACGCCAATCCAGAAACCCTCTCAAAATGGACATCAAATACAAAGAAATTAATGAGAACTAGACAAGACAGATATTTCAAAAACAATATGCGACAGCTCGTAGCCAGCTGCTAAATACATTTTCATTTTATTTTCTATCACTCTTCAGGTCAGATATATGAACATATCATATTTTTCATAAGATTTACTCAATGGTAATTTTTTTGATTTTTTTTAAGTTTGGACGGCCTCCATTTTGAAAATAGTAGTACTATTATGCCGGCAGATCCTCTCAGAACACAGGTTAAATATTAGCCTAGTTGCCATAGTGATTTCCACACTTCAGCCAGGATTTCATCTGGGCGAACAGCTTTGCCGTTCTTCATTCTGTTCAACACATTCTTTAACTCATCTTCGCTTATGGCTGGCACTGGTCCTTTAACTGGTGCCAGGGATCTTGGCTAGGAATTTCATCATTCATTCGTTTTTTTTATAATATCCATAGAATCTTGTATTTATATCCTCATTGTTTATTAGCAATGGATTATCTCTATTTTTGACCAACGAACCCAATCGGATACAATTCGACTGATTGCTTTTTTTTTGTTTGTGCGCGAGCTGTATATACTAAACGTAGTTCGATTTTGATGATTTTTGATTAATTCGAAAGAGGAGAGTTGAGAAATGGTTCCATATTTAGAAAAACTCTAATCCGAAATCTCCTTCCCTCCAAACAATGCCCTAAAAGAGGGTGGAGGGGACAATTTTTCTCGCAAATGGAAAATCTGAGGCGGCAGAATTAGAGATGGCATAGTATTCGGAAACGTTTGAATTGAACATTTCTTCAAAAGAGCTACGGTTTTCGAGTTATAAAATGTTAAAATCTAAAATATGTATGTGTATTTCTGCTATGTGGAGGGGATAATTTCTTTAGAAAATCTGGGATGTTTTTATATCTCTGAATAATAAAAGTGCAAGCAAATAATATACATGGGTAATAGGATAACTGCTATCTTCTTTGGTATTATTGAACTTTCAACGATTTTAATGACTATTCGTGAAGTTGGTGACAAAAGCCTTCTATCTAACTACAATTGCACAACTTCAAAATTACCAGCACCAATGGAATTAATAATATTTTGTATTTTTCAGTGCATCAACCAATAAAGTCGATCCAATTTAAAAAATACATTTATTGATCTACAGTGGAACTTCCTTATAGCAAGCATCCGTCGTGTAATGAATTTTTGCGTATAACGAATTGTTTGTAAAATCTTACAACTTGAATCCAAATTTCATATTTAAAACACCCTCTATAGCGAAGCAAATTCTCTCTATTTTTGGAACAACACTTTTTAAACGGGTTTTTCCGTAATTATGCCGGACGTATGTAATAAATCCCGACAGGTGACCATAAAGTATTACGGTGGGCGGAGGGCTTGTTTTGGAAGAGTTGTAAATGTACAGGTATACCCATGGACAAAATATTTGAGACGATATCTGAAGGGTATTTTCCCTTTACTAATCGTTTTACGACCCCATTGCGGGTGGATTCCAGGTACGAACTCGCTAAATGTTATGGTATTGGGAAGGTAAAGGCGAAAGTATAAAATTAGCTTTACCTTTTGACAAGAAATTAAGCAAGTAATCAAATAATGTCAAATATCTTCTCCACTATAATACCTCTTACTACCCAGATTGCATAGTTTCAATTGAACCATTACGTGAGCGTGAAAAGTGTTTAAGTTTGGATAAGCTTCAAATTGTTAATGAAGTCGACAGCGGTTTGAAACATGCTTTTCAGTGCTTTGAAGGTGTGCCTGACAATATCTTTGAGCAAATGCGAAAATATGAAAATAAAATGTGTTTTAGTTCTACCACTCAAACAAAAATTACCCAATGTGTGTAGTTGTGAAATTTTCAAAAACATAAATGTGAATACGTTTACATGCACTTTAGATATGAATGTACATAATATCTATAATACATCTATACATAAGTATAAGTATACAGGCTGTTTCAAATTCGACTCTCACCATTGGGATCTGGGAAACTATAGGGAATACGAAGATGGTTAAATTGAGGCAAAGTTGCGGATTTATGTGCTCAGCAATCCGCCGTTTAGAAAGTTTGAAAATTTCGAGTAGTTCCGGAGATATCCGGAAAAAACCGCATTTTCGGAAAATCACTTTAATTTTTTTTGACTTTATTTTTTAATGAATTTCTAAATAAATAGCACATTTACATTGCCACTTTTTTCACTCTTTCCAATGGTGATCATAGTTTTGTAACATGACCTTTTTTTTTCTTATAGGTGCCATACTGGCATTCCACAAATTTGAATTGTCCGTTCTAAGTGGGCCTTTTTGTCATAAAAATCCGAGAAATTAAATAAATTACTTTTATAAAGTAGTTGGCTTTGATTTTTCCAATCGGTGACACGTAAATGACATGCTGTATTATTGCCGATTGCTGAGTCGCTGAAAATGGAGTTCTCCAATGAAGAAACGAGATATGATAAAACTTTATTACAAGAATGATAGAAACAGTATGAATACATTGGAAGTATATCATTTCAACATGTAGGTATCCCGAGAGACGACAACCCCACCAATCTTTATTCAACTTATTGGATACAAATTTAGCTGAGCATGGATCCTTTAAAAAACCCAGACAAAAGTCTGGAGACAGGATTGATGAAGAAACTAAATAAATCATTATTAATGATTAATGAGTTATAATTAATACAAGTTTTTCAAACGAGCCAAACCCATCGCGAATTCTGTCCATTAATTTGGACAAATTTGGTTGTGGTTGCCGTCTCTCGGGATACATCTTGAGATACACTTCCAATGTATTTATTCATACTGTTTCTATCATTATTGTAATAAAGTTTTATCATATCTCGTTTTTCTTCATTGGATAACTCCATTTTCAATGACACTTAATACAGAATGTCATTTACGTGTTACCGATTGGAAAAATCAAAGCCAACTACTTTATAAAAGGGATTTATTTCATTTTTCGGATTTTTAGGACAAAAAGGCCCACTTATGATACATCATCAAAAAGGAAATATAAAGGGCTATTCAAATTTGTGAAAGGCCAATATGGCTCCCATAAGAAAAAAATAAGTTCATGATAGATTCACATAAACGAAACGTCATGTTACAAAACTATGAACACCATTGGAAAGAGTGAAAAAAGTGGCAATGTAAATGTGCTATTTATTTAGAAATTCATTAAGAAATAAAGCCAGGAAAAAATAAAATGATTTTCCGAAAATTCGTTTTTTTCCGGATATCTCCGGAACTACTCGAAATTTTCCAACTTTCTAAACGGCGTATTGTTGAGCACAGAAATGCGCAACTTTGCCCCAATTTAACCATCTTCATATTCCCTAGAGTTTCCGAGATACCAATGGTGAGAGTAGAATTTGAAACAGCCTGTATAATATAATTGTAACAGGCCGATGTCTCTACATTAAAGATATTTAAGAACAAATAATATGGGGTGTCTTTATTAAAGCAACAGAAGCCAAAGCAACATTTTTTTAAATTTTTGCCTGTCTGTCTGTACGCGTTTCAGACAAAAACTACTGGATGAAATTGAATGCAGTTTTCACCGATGTATTACAAGTGGTCTAAATTAAAATATATGCTTCATTCTACCGCGGGTTTCTATATGTTTGTACACGCATCACGCAAAGACTAGGTACTACATAGAATTGAATGCATACATATATAATAAAATTGTATCATAGCCGATGTCTGTACATTAAAGATATTTCAGAAAAAATAATATGGGATGTCTTAATTAGAGCAACAGAAGCCAAAACAACATTTTTTGAATTTTTGTGTCTGTATGTTTGTAAGCGCATCACGCAAAAACTACTGCATGGAATTGAATGTAATTTTCACCGATGTATTACTAGAGGCCCGTGTGGGGATTTGTCAGTTACCTCCATCGGGCGCGTCCCTAATGGAATTAGGGAAGCTCACTGGGTCTGCAAGCCAGCAGATTCAGAGGGTAGTGGGAAGAATATATAACTGAGTCTCCAAAACACTTTAATGTACAATAGGAGACGAAGTTGAGGTATCTGAGGAAACAGTGAGAAAAGCTGTTATCAACCTTAAACTAGGTAAATCAAGCGGTCCAGAAGGAATATAATCGGAAATATTGAAATATGGAACTCGGAAGATCTTTAGGAACTTAACAGTTAGTATTAATAAATGCCTGAATGGACATCCCGTCCCCAAGGAATGGAAAATGGCTCTCATCTCCTCCATCCACAAGAAAGGAAATAACTGGCCTGCAATAACTATCGGGGCATCTCGCTTACAAGCACAATAAGCAGACTCTATGGCAGAATTTTACGTGATCTCATTGAAGAGGATTATAAAGAGAAAGAAGAGGAAGAACAGTGTGGTTTCAGAGTAGGAAGATCATGTAAGGAAAACGTGTTTACCTTAAAACAAGTTATAGAAAAGAGAAGTGCTAGAAACTTGGAAACGCACCTAACATTTGTTGACCAACAAAAAGCATACATACAATCCCAGTATCAAAACTGTGGAGGACCTTAGATCAATCCACCTACGTAACAGCTCTTAAAGAACTATGTAGGGAATCAAAATGAAGAATTAAGGTAGGCAAAGGCGTCACTGAAGAGTTCATGGTGAATAAAGGATTTCGTCAAGGATGCTGTGTCTCTCCCACACTTTTTAAAATATACGTAGCAATGGCACTAAAAAACTGGAAAAGAGTGTCCCAGGAACAGATGTAAGAGAAATCGGAAAGCGAATAGTCAAAGCCAAAAAAGTAACTGGAGCTCTGAATGGAATCCTATGGAGTAAAGAAATAACTCAGAAACGGAAATTTAATATCTATGAGGCAATGATAATAAGCACCCTCCTACATGGATCAGAAACCTGGAGAGTTGAAGATAGACGCAAGAAAAGAGTTGAGGCAGTTGGAGATGGATGCAATTAGGAGATCTATGTGCATTTCACGAAGAGAAAGAATAAGAAACGATATCATAAAACAACGGATGGGAATAGAAGGCACGATAACTCAGGATATCGAAAAAAAAGCAGCTTACGTGGTACGGACACGTCGAAAGAAAGTCAAATGTCCGATGGCCTAAAAGAATACTCCATTGGTAACCAACATGCAGAAGAAAACGAGGAAGGCCAAAAAATCTAACACCTCATGGACTATGGACTATGAAGATCGAAGAGGCTGGGAATTGCGATCGCTATATATATATATATATATATATATATATATATATATATATATATATATATATATATATATATATATATATATATATATATATATATATATATATATATATATATAAAGATGTTCTTGGGGATGCAGTCATGTAATGAATAAAATTCTTTGAATTAAGCCGAGCTTTCGAGATTGTTTATTCTCTTCTTCAGGGCAAAAGTCGTGAATTTAGAATAAATCAGCTATATACAGGAAAGATTTCATAGCCATCAATTAATAGAATACAAGGATGGTTATATACTATTTGGAATTGAAAAGAAATTTCCAAATAGAACATTTCTGGTAACAGTCGTAAGTACCAAAAACACAATTTTCTGCTTTTTTTAGTAACAAATCATTAAAAATAGCGTCTTCCGCCTCAATTTTATTAAAAGTTATGTTACCATATATGTATTTTTACTAAAATTTGATTTTTTAGGGCTTTTATAGCAAAAGCCGCTAAACTAGACTATTACCAAAAAATGGACAGGCATTATTAGTTGGAGCACTGAAAAATACAAAATACTACAAATTCTATTGGTGCTGTTACTTTTGAAGCTGTGCTGTTGCAGTGAGATTGATAACTTTTGGCACCAATTTCAGAAGTGCCAGCACCAACAGAATTAATATTATTTTGTATTGTTTGCAAAAAATATTTATTTCACACTTTTGTAAGTATTGTAACGTGAAGACTTACCCGAATAATGAACTATACACACAATGCACATTCCGGAAAACACGGGAGACATCAGAGGCAACGAGAATAAGTCCTGGTCTATTCTCGAAGTCATATACTGAGAAATAACCTCCAGAAACAACGAAAACAACACTGGAATCATCTAGAGCTTTTTAGGTTACATATATAATGCTGATGGCAATGACAGGATAGTTAGTTAGTGATAGATAGTCAGTCGGTGATAGATCATAGACAGTAGAAAAGTCGTATATAGTCCGAGAAATAAGTGTGAATATAAATGTGTATATAGTCGTGTAGTTATTGGTATAAATAAATGAATAAAAATAAATCGAAACCAGTTTTAATATAAATTCCCGTTACAGTATGTTAGATTTTACCATTTTACCACCGCTGTGAAAACCGTAACTGTAAGGTAATACTTTTCATTATGAATGTTGCTACAAATTATCTGGTCTTTCATATGATATCCTCAGATTTTCAATTTTTGAAAGAAATGGCGCTCTCCACATAGCGAAAATATACATATTTGAGATTTTAACATCGCTGTAACTCGAAATCCGTAAATCTTTTGAAAAATGTTCAATTTAAACGTTTGCGGGTATTGTCCTATCTTTAATTCTGACACCTCAGATTTTCGATTTTCGAGAAAAATTGCTCTCTGCAACCCCTTCGAGGGTGTTTTTTCAAGGCAAAGAGATTTTTGATTTGAGTTCTTATGAATATGGGACCATTTCTCAAGTCTCCTCTTTCAAATTAATCAAAAATCCTTGAAATTGGAATACGTTTACTACATATAAAAAAAGCAGATAGTCGAGATAGTCTAGACTAGAAGATAAAAAAATATATAAAAAGTAGGCATTCAATGGGGACTCGATCCATGGATTCTGCTTATTAGCTAGCTGGGCTACAGCCAAATCATTATTTCAACCAGCTACGGCGGCGCGGAAATTTCGCGTATCACTAGTAGTCCCAAACAGCAAATGAGCTGTAATTCTAAAAGAGTTTCGTTAAATTATAACCACGTGTTTCCGAAATAAGTATAATATTTTTTTTACCTTCTCAGAGCCCTAATTACAAAACAATAAGATTTATCAAGAGATTTTTGAATAGAAATCTTTCAAGAAATTATGTCAAATAGGATAAACATAAGAAAATTTCAATAAAAAAAAAATTTGGCCTTCGAAGGCAATATCATCATCACCTATCAGTCTCTGTTCTCTGTTCATGTTCATTGGTGAATACAGGACTCCCATAATTGATTCCATTTATGTCGTTGTTGTGCTACGATCCTCCAATTTACCTGAATCCATCTGATATCGTCGGCCAAAAGTCTTCTATCTAACTACAACTGCACAACTTCAAAATTACCAATACCAATAGATCTACTATTATTTTGTATTTTTCAGTGCACTAATAGGTAAGTAATAGAGTCGGTCATATTGTTTGATTTTTTTAATATATTCTACAATTTATCAGTAGTACACTTTCGAATTAATAAAGAACCATCAAAATCTGAGCACGTTTAATATTTTATTAGCTTCATAAATGGTGTAATTGTAGGTAAATAGTTGACTGTTGACACCAACTTCAAAAGAACCAGCACTAATATAATTAATGAATAAACCCCATTTTGAATTGAAATGCGCGAACATTAAAAGCAAATATACAATCGAATGATGAGTATAAGATCTTTTTACGAAGTAAAAAGTGGCTCAAATTATAAAAAATAAATATATAGGAATAAAGGAAAATCATAGCTACAAGAGTTTTGTGAGGGTAACCTTATTTATATCTCATTTAACATAAACAATAGTAGGAATATTCAACTAGATTACATGAATAGAATAACAAAGTGTTGGATAAGTACTGCGTAAGAGGTTTGTTTCCAATTCACAATTACAAATATATAATAGATAGGTAGACATGATGATGCATTTTAGCTATGAAAGGAAGGTTACATTAGATACGTTTGAGAAATTTATTTCTGACAAATAATATTTATTATCTCGATGAATATGAATATATTTAATTCATGAAAGGTTTATAAGCTATTGTTAATACTACTAGGTCAGTTTATGATACATGTAATTGTTCTAAGAACTATAGATCAGAATGATTGATTCAACTTTTATTAAAGATTGGAGAGAACCTTGGCCTTATTTTGAACTTGAACTGTTATTTTATTAATGTAAACTCAATAAAAATAAAAGAATAGATACCAAAGATCCGCGATGAAAAACGACATGCTGTTTTGAATAATTTTAAGTCGATAAAAAAGGTAGTATATTTGGCACGTCTCGATCAGATAATTTATATGAAGAAATGGTGACATTTCTTAAAATAACGAAAGTATCTGTATCATTCAATCAACGTTTCTAGTAGGGATGTAACGGATAGCCCTAATTAGGATCCGGCCAAACCGGGTACCCGGTCAATTAAGACCTGGCAAAACCAGGTAGCCGGCCGGGTACCCGGTCTTGCGGAATATTACAGAAAGCTATTACTTTATCTTCATCACAATTTGGCATTAATTGATTGATTTATTTAACAAAATAAGTATATTGTTAAAATCTGTTTCTTTTATATATTTTTTACCATCACAAAAATACACTGTTTCAGTTCTTTCATGTTTTATTTCGCCAAAAACACAAAATAAAATTTAAGATCGGGTATCCGGCCGGGTAAACTGATACCTGCCCTGCCCGGCCGGGTACCTGGTTTTGGCCGGGTAGACCAGTTACATCCCTAGTTCTAGATTTGTTCATCATGGTTTGGCAATTGACAGTATCATTTATATAGAGTGCCTATACAAGATATACCTATTAAAATCCAAATAAATTAAGAACACATATTATTCCTCTAATTGAAAAATTAAGTCTAACATACTAGGTACATATTTCTTAGATGCTTAAGTAGGTATATAAAAATCTATATTAATTTAAAATATAAAGTTTTCTTGAATGGAAATAGATCACGAGAAATCTGAGAAATTATGTAAAAAAGTTCATGTCCAATAATAATATATTATATGATCGAAAGGATCAAAAGGAGGATGCCATTCAATTGTACTTTTGTTTTCGCTGAACTCCTGATCCTGTGTTCTAACTCGCCCGGTTTCCCGAATTCGCACCGGAATGACAACAGACCGAGGCCCTCTTTTTTGCAGTACCTAACCAGTGCTTGCACATGCTCTTGGGGACATTCCCTTTCATGTGTACAGTAGGCAGATGCTACTATGAGTCCCTTGTCCCCGATTATCACGTAACTTCCTTCTGGTTGAGTACTTTTGTGCGTGTGATGCCTCTAACACGCTAACTAGGATGGAAGATTTTTTCCGAGTGCTCCCCAATCATCTTTTCTATGTGCTGTCTCTGATTTGATTTTTAGCCAGCTATGGTTCTTGCACTAGTGTTATGGCTGGGCATGTGTGCCTCACCTGCTTAATACCGCAAAGGCACTTTTACTGTGGAGCAAGTTAATCTTCAGAATGGTTCTTTGCCATCTGGACTAACCACCCTCGCCGTCACTCTGATCCCTTCCTTTACCGCCTTCCCCAAAGAGAGGAGGTTACTTGGACTCCTCTCCAGACACTGGTAGATATTCCACATAGCTATATTTAAATTCGGGTTCTGTCGCCTTCGGAGTTTAAGCTGCTGTGCGGATTTTCTTCTTGGTGGAGGGACCAGCACCAACACTCTCACCCTCTTGATTAGTTCCTCAAGGAGGACAATAATTCTCGTCTGAGTCAACTAATAAATGTCGGTCATGTTCTTTGTAAAAAATATTTATATTAATACTGGTTTATTTTTTTCACCTCTGGCCCTATTTATATTTATAGTAGGCCATTTTGACAAATGATTTCCATTTATTAGCCAGTGTACTAAATATTTCATGAAATTGTGGCCACTTTATAATATGGGTAATTCTACGATCGGGGCACGAGATATAAATCAACGATAGTCCTAGACTAACATCAAATACTTAGTCTAGTATTTGGAGAAAAACGGAATATATGGAAATTATTAACAATAATATTAATTCTATTGGGGCTGTTACTTTTGAAGTTGTGCAGTTGCAGGTAGATTTATAACTTTTGGCACCAACTTCACACGTACTGGCCCTAATAGAATTAATATTATTTTATACTTTTCAGTGCACTAACTGATAACGTCGGTCCAATTTTTTGTAAAACAATATTCACACCTTTGAGTGTAACATTAGTCACGAAAATCTTTGAACGTTCACTAATACCAATGAAGATAGTACTTATCCTATTACCCACGTATATTCTTTGCTTGTAGTTGTTATTATTGTGATCTCAAAACATCGCTGCGGAAATACGCTTGAATATTTTAGTTGTTTTACTCGAAAACCGTAACTCTAAGGGAAAAATGTTCATTATAAATGTTGCTACAAATAATTATGTCTCTCATGTACTGCAAACAGATTTTCAATTTTCGACAGAAATCGCCCTCTCCACATAGCGAAAATCGGTATATTTGAGAATTTAACATGCCTCTATATTGAAAACCGTTACTCTTTTGAAAAAAATGTTCAATTTAAACGTTTCCGGATATTGTCCTATCTTTAATTATACCACCGCAGATTTTCAATTTTCGAGAAAATTTGCCCCATCCAGGAGGAGGAACGAGATGTCGGATTCCCGTTTCTATGAATATGGGACCATTTCTCAAGCCTCCTCTTTCAAATGAATCAAAAATCATCAAAATCGGAGTACGATTACTATATAAAAGGCGCGCACAAACCCAAAAAAAGCAAACAGTCGAATTGCATACCTCCTCCGTTCGGGGTTCGTCGGTCAAAAAGAAATAAACTTTGAAGTCAATATGGTCAAGAAAGAGCTTTTTTCAATAGTCTAGGCTCATAAACACCGCTTTACCAAATACATCATCGGTGGAATGGCAAAAAACGCAATGTAGGTAACTGTACTTAGAATGCCCCTTTCGTTACCACTGTGAACTTAGTGCCTAAAAGTTCTGCTTTCTGCTAGGTAGGTATTAGTCAATTAAATGTAGTGAAACGTAAGTCTAAGGTTAAAATGGTGATAATATTTGCACACCTTGTGCGAAAGTAATTCCATTAGTAATGAAGCAATAAATTTTCGTGAAGGGCACATGTTATACCTATACACCTAGTCCCTGGCGTTTTATTTTATTTTTTTTGGGCTTTTCATGACGCTTTCGAAATATATGTATAGGTAGGTAGGTATAAAAATGTTCATGGCATGCCAACGGCTAATAGTCACTAGGAGTTGACTCGCCACGATATATACCTAATATGCAAATGTTCGGTTCGCGGATATATAGGGTGTATCATATAAGATTATTTATTATATTATTTTGAGAATATAGGTAGGTACTCGCTTATTTCATATGGAACATGCAACATTTTGGTTCATTTTTGAATTTTAATATAAAATTAAAGGTATGTTTCATAAACATATTACATTATTAATTTTTGATAGTTTTCAAGATATGGAGATATGACGGCTAAAAATAGGTGTATTTTAGCATAACTTTCAATAAAATTGAGATGGAATAAAAAGAGAGAAAAATGTTGTTCTTAGGACTTTTAGCTGGAATTTTCGATTTGGCAGTATCTTTTAAATCCTGAAGAGTATATAATCATCCTTGCATTCTATTAAATGTTGACATTCTTCAAAATTAGCAAAAAATGCGTGAAAATATAGTTGCCTTCCACTTAACGAGGCGGAATATGAATTTATCTACGTCAAACTAATTTGTGCTATGTTACTCGGATCCTGGAAAAATAACGTCATAAAGACGTATTTTATAAACAAAAGGACATTCGTGTTTGTTGAATAAGAAAAAGACAAACATAAAAATTCCAGAGGCTACAAAAATGTGCTGGTTAGTTTTTTAAATATATCACTGTCATCTTGAAATAATTTCATACATATTTTGACAGATCTGTCACTTAATGTTAAAAATATGGTTATTCGTTGCCAAGTTGTCATTAGGTGCTTGTCAGTTTGAAGTAGGATCTTTGACCTATTTTATTAAACATTACAGAAAAACAGATGTTCCCAATGCATCATACTGGTTATTACATTACATAATTGTTTGGAACCTCTGATGCGAGTCATTTGATTCGGAAAGTATCAACCGCCTCGTTAAGTGGAAGGCGACTATAATACTAAACATAAGTTCGCGAAAAAGTGAGGTTGAACGAATTGATGATTGACGTATGCAGTATATTCAACATTCAAGTGCTGTTAATATCAATGTTGCCAAATCCGCTAGTATAACTTTCGCAGTATTAGATTTGATGAATTCCATTTCCAAGAAAATTTGCTTTAGAAAGAATTAACGTCAATGAAAACTGAGCTCAACATATTAAACAAATTTATAGTTCAATTTTTTTTAAATGGCAAATGGTGTTCTGGATACAACTTATCATATATTGAATTTACTCTTTTGAGTGAAAATAGAGACAATCTATTGAAATTTTTTAAATAATCATGGTGTTTTAATCAATTCCAAAAATTGTGAGAATTGTGGTAATAACATGACATTATCTGAGAATGGCACTATATGGCACTGTCAGAAATCTGTTTAGCTCTAAAGCAAGTATTTATGTATTTGTAAAAAAATAATTTTAGCTAATTTTAAACACGAAACAATACCTTTAAACACTTAAAATCTCACCACTTGATTTATGCTTTCGTTATCGAATACTTAAATATGTTCAATATCGCAACATTGGAATTGAGTTTCTAAACGTCGAACACACTGCACAAGTCAATCATCGCTTCGTTTAGCCTCACTTTTTTGCGAACATATGTTTACAATATTCACGCATATTTTTGCTAATTTTGAAGGATGTTAGCGTTTAATAGAATGCCAGGGTCACTATATACTATTTGGGATTGAAAAGAAATTTCCAAATCGAAAATTCCAGATAAAAGTCCTAAGAACAACATTTTTCCCTTTTTTATTAACAAATCATTAAAAATAGCGTCTTCTACCTAAATACTATCAAAAGTTATGATCTGATTTTTAAGGCTTTTGTAAAAGGCGTTAAACTAGAATTTTACCCAAAATGCATCTCAATTTTTGAAATAAGAGAGAATTCCTGAAAATTTACAGGGTGTTTAAAATCGGCTCTTAAACTTCGAATCATTCAGAATTTTATTTATCTTTACTTTGGTATTTCTCCCTATACCCAAATCACATCCCTAGATGTGAGAGACGATTTTTTTCCGGGCTAAAAGAAGAGTTATTCCAGCAGTTCTTGAAGCATGGAATGCCGTTTTCGCCACATGGCCTAAGCAACATTTTTTTTCTTCACAATTTTACAACCATATTCTTAGAGGATGAAATTACCAAGGAGACAGCGCATTCGGAGAGCAAGTGAAGCCAAATGAGAACTAAATCAATGTATACGTGTAAACCATATTCGGCAAGTATCGATGCATGTCAGTTTCTTTCAATGAAGTGGTACTCAGATTCTTTCATGTCTGATTGTTTACTGATAGTGTTGGCAAGTAGCGCGTAATGTGTAACTTATGCTTTAAGTCATATGACAATTGACAAGAGACAGTTGATCTAAACAACATTAAATATATTATTATCAGATATTTCTACTACTTTAAAAATAATAGATTGTGGAAGTATAAATTGTATCATTATTAAAAGAAGAGTGCCATCCAGTGAGACAGAACAGAAGTTATTTTCGAATCTAGGTAAGAAAATATTTTTTACAAAAAATTGGACCGACTTTATCAGTTGTTGCACTGAAAAATACAAAATAATATTAATTCTATTGGTGCTGGTAATTTTGAAGTTGTGCCGTTGTAGTTTGTTGTTGTAGGCACCAACTGATAAATTCGGTCCAATTTTTTGTAAAAAATATTTATTTCACATTTTTGAGTGTAACATTAGCCATGAAAATTGTTGAACGTTCACTAATACCTAAAAAGTTATAGGTAGGTTTAGCTTGTACTAGCGAAAATACGCATATCACATATTTCAGACTTTACCATAGCGAAACTCGGAAACCGTAGCTCTTTTGAAAAAATGTTCTATTTAAATGTTTCCGGATATGGTGCCCTTTCTAATTTTCAAATCTCGAATTTTCGATTTTCAGAAAAATTTGCCCCTTCCACATAGCTGAAACCCATATTTCAGACTGTAGGGCGGAAACGTATGATTATTTTTAAAAATGCCCAATTTAAACATTTCCGGATATGGGATTTTCGTTAATTCTGTCGTCTCGGATTTTCAATTTTCGAGAAAAATTGTCTCCTTCATCCCCTTTGGGGGCGGTTTTTGGAAGGAAGGACATTTTGGATTTGATTCTCTTCAATATGGGACCATTTCTCAATTCTCCTCTTTCAAATGAAACAAAAATCTACTATGCAAAACGCACGAACAGCCATAAAAAAAATAAAAAAAAGGAATCTTACAACCAAATTGTATACCTTCTCCTTTTTTTGAAGTCGGTAAAAAACACCCTTCACGCGAGTCTGGCAATGGTTTCGTTTTTCATTCAGATCGGAAATATTCTTATAAGATTATTATTTAATCATTTATGAAGTGAAATTAGGATCATCAACATACCTTTGCTCCAACAAGTATGAAAAACAACTTTATAATGATCATATCTCTCCAAAATCTTTTGCAAACATCTAATTTTCATTAGATTATCCTCCCATTCTCTTCGAAAACACATAGAATGTTGAATCAACAAGGCACATATCCAGAAAACAATTATAATCATGATCATGTTATTTATACGTGGATTTAATAGCACTTACATATAATATGTGGTGAATTTGTGGAGTTGCCAATGGTCACCAAAATGGGTCTTTAATTGTACTTTTCAATGATTTATATAGGTACAGTGGATGTTTAATAATTAATTAATATATGTGAATTGATGAAACCGATATCGTATGTGTGAATAATTATTGAACATTCGTAATCAAAACCACATAAATCATTGTTTTTTTTATCGGAGCTTATAATTAAATTTTGTTTTTTGTATAGAATGAAAAAAATCATACCACTTCTAGAATGAAGAACTTACATTACCAAAATATTTTTTCTCATCATAGTATCTCCAACAGATTATATTGATTATATTAGCTAAATGGAAATTAAGTCAACAGACTTTAACTGTACCATATTTACAGGTCATGTACGGTTACCATGTTTAGTTGTTTGTATTTATTTATTATAGCGGAAGTAATAGAAAGTCCATGACAAAATGAATGAATAGTGAATGCTGAGAGGATGTTGACAAATCAACGTTGGATTGGATGGAACAAAGATGAGAATAATTGCGATTATTAAAATAGTTTAGTCTTATTATTTACCAATTTTATGTTTTTTTTCCGTATTTTCAAACGATAAATATTTATAAAAAAATATTGAGGTAGATAAACCACGGAAGGCCATCCTCTTTGTATGAATGATTAATAATCGTAGTTGTTATTGTGTGATCTCGAATTTGCTTTACTCACTCTCACTTCTCAACACTGCGTGTCTCTTTTGTTTCATTTTGTTAAGAAAACCGATAGTATTCCTGCAAAAGCCAGTGGTTCCTTGGAAGGTCGAACAGAAAACTAATGTTCACCCTATTGCAAGGTCTTACTAGCCGAATTGTGGAACTAAACGAACACGGCTTACGTTCTGTAGCGCCATCTAGCGTAGAATAACAACAAAGTGGATAGTTTCTTAATGCCTAAACACCCAACTATACCAATTTCTATGGCGATCGGTTAAGTAGAAGTAACTGCATCGCAGCTCCATCTTCTTGCAGGATAACAACAAGTTGATATCGTGAATATTTCAAGTTAGTGCTATACAGCGCTATCTATTGGCGAGTTATGTCAAATTGGATAGCATAATAACCTGCTCCATAAAAAAATAACATAATGAATACAAATTTTCATGGTGATTGGTCTAACGGTATCTTTACCACTCCCGTTTTATAGGTGCAGTGTTCATTATCAAGTATCTATTTAAAACCGGCCGCAATTAAAATAAAAATAGGGTTTTGCACTCGGGAAATTGCATGAATAAAAAAAAAGTTGTAAAAATATTTAAGACTTTGAAGTTGCGCAAAAGATGATGTAGGTATCTGTTGTAGGTAGATACAAAACTCTAGACACAACAAAGTTCTTATGATTTTGACCGACTCCGAAAAACGGAGGACGTACTTATTTCAACAAATATAAGAAGCGCGGTGTTGTCGGCTTGTGTTTGTTCGATATATTGCACATGAACGTCGTATGTATCTCTTCTTCCGTGCCCTAATATATGTATTATATTTATTTAAAATGTGAGTAAACGTTTTTGCACAAGATTTTTGTTATCAATACTCTAACAAAAATGTTTTCATAACATTTTCGGCTGAAAAATTCTAAAAGTGACAGGTGTATAGCATCTTAACCTTCACCGCTAATATTTCTTATTGAAACGGATTACAACCAAAAAAAAATATTATTAATTACCCACAAATACAAATAATTTAGCAATTTTCAAGTTTCATTTAATTCAAACGATTCAAACTGAGCCTAGGATGTGGTGAATCTTATCTCTGTCGTTCGAAACAAGAGAAAGGGGAAACACTGCGAGAGTTAAAACATGAAACCGCTACAGGGTGATCGGCGGAATCATTTAGTCTCTCTTTCGATGACTTGTTTCAGTTGAATACTTTAAAATCTCGCCGGGAATCGGTTTAGTGTACTGTACCGAGGTAGTGTTCTCTGACTATATATATATATATATATATATATATATATATATATATATATATATATATATATATATATATATATATATATATATATATATATATATATATATATATATATTGGTTTTGTATTCTTGACTGGTTTTATAATAAATAAAAAGATGTTCTTAGGAAGCAGTCATATATTCAATAAAATTCTTTGATTGAAGCCGAGCTTTCGAGAATGTTTATTCTCTTCTTCAGGGCAAAAATCGTGAATTTAGAATAAATTAGCCAAAAACAGGAAAGATGTCATAGACATTTGTAATTGATGGCTATGAAATCTTTCCTGTTTTTGGCTAATTTATATATATATATATATATATATATATATATATATATATATATATATATACTAATGAAGTTGGTTTTATTTATTGCACATTTTTCAGTGTTCTACTGCTAATGAAAATTGTTGAGCGTTCACTTATATTCAGTGATTTCTAAATATTTCGGAAACAATCTTGCACTTTCATAGTGCTGTAACTTATCTTTTCGGTAATTCAGTCAGTTAAAATTTACAATTTTCGAAGAAAAACCTTGTGGGGTGTTCTGTGGGTGAAATACATATTGGATTTTGATTTGACTTTTGTATGATTTTTAATATGGGACCATATCATAACACTCCTCTTTCCAATGAAAAAAAAAAGAGTCATCAAAATCTGTCCGCGTATATTAAAACGCGCGAAAATAAAAACAAAGATGAACTCTATACCAATGTGAGAAATTCAATGTTCACATAGTAAACTTTAAAATTTACTGACACCTTCGCTTTTAACTCAAAATTATTTTTGCTCAAGTGTTTTATCTTATCTACTTTGTCTACAATGGTTTCATCGTTTTTAAAACTATATAGATAGCAGATTTTTTATCCAAGCCAAAAAAAAAAGGAAAATCGGCAACCTAAGAGAACAGTGTCTAGTGAACGTCTCATCTTGCAACGCTACGTACATTGTACATGTTATTTTTAGCATTATTTAGCCGAAATTGGTATTGAACCATTGTAGGTATAATAAGTATTGACAACAAGACTGTTTACGTTTACTCATACATATTGCACTTGAAAAGAATGCATATATTAAGGCATGTGTGAACAGATACATTCATGTGCAATATATCAAACAAGCTCAAGCCGGCAACATCGCGCTTGTAATATTTATGAAATTCGATTATTACACAATTACACATGTTGATGGTGTACAATATTATCTCGTAATCTTTAGAAATGTTTCACGTATTCACTATTAAAATTGATTTCGTGCAAGTGTTTCATCTTATATACTCTATCTACAATACCTACTTTATAACAGTTTTCAAAACTAGAATACTAAAGATAGCTGGAGTACAGTATCCCTTTCCCATATAAGTAATTACCGTAAATTTTCAGTTCCGAAATTTGACATAAAAATACAGATTTTTTATCCTAGTGTGCCTACATACCTGTATAAGATACACATATGATATCCTAAGAATATTGTATTTGAATGTATGGACTTGGAATCGTACGGATAAATCACAAAATTTTAAGTTTAAAGAAATCATACTGATTAAAATAATACAATAACCTTTATAAACAACATTCGTTTATGTAAATTACCAATTTTGTGTTTTAAAATTATATTATTAACCGACTATAAATAGAACTAAGTAGCTATCTGCGAATTAAGAATGAACTTAAATTGTATTTTTTTTCGTCCTCCGCCATTATTCAAAACCAAACCAGTTTGCCAACTTCCTTGAGAAAACACTTGTCCCCAAAAAAATCAGTCCATTCAAGAAAATTATGTTGTTTTTACAATCAAGTGCTGCAAAAATACGATGCAAAATTCTCATATCAGTAGCGTATCTTGTTTCTAAGTTAATGAGTGTGGAGGTTAAAAACATGATTAATTTATGATTCCCAAACTAACCTCTATAAACCTGGCAAACCCAACTCATCGGAATTGAATTTGAATGGTGTTACAATTAAGTACATTTTAGGTGCTATTTAGATGCGAAAATAATAAATTAGGTACACAAAGGATTTTCGGAAAACTGATGAGAAACAATGGGTCTGCTAGGTATTCAAAATCTAGCAGACATCTCTATCAGGAAATTCTTGTTTGTTTTAATGATGGTGTAAGAATTAACTGCTTTTGAAATCCTGTATTAATTATTTGAAAATAAGGGAAAATTTTCCTATTTTTATCTTCAAGGAGCCTGCTATCGTCATCAGCGGTTAAGCTCGGAAGCTAATTTCTTCGACGAACGCCAATGTCTATAATATTTCGGGGAGAGATTTTTTAAAATTTTATTTTGGGTCTGTCAGGTTAACATATTTTGCTAGGTCTGCCAGCTTGATATTTTTCATCAGGATTGAATCTGAATGATATCAAAATTAAGAACTTTAATTTATTTTAAGAACATAATAAATTAGCATTAACGAATGATATTTCGGACCATCGTCTCCGAGAAATTCGCTTCCGAAGTTAACTACTGAGAAATTTAACGGCGGCAGGCTCCTTGAAGAAAGAATCAAGGACATAAGGCGCACTAGGCGATACTTGAATATTTTCCTTGTGATTTCTCTTATTTTCAAATAATTTATAAAGGATTTCAATAACACTTAACACCATAATTAAAAAAATAATATTCTGAAAGGCATGTCTGCTAGATTTTCAATACCTAGCAGACCCATTTTCCGAAATAGTTTGTTCACCTAATTTCTAATTTGCGCACCTAAATAGCACCTGGAAAGCACTTAATTTTGATATCATCCAAATTCAGTTCTGATGAAAAATATCTAGCTGGCAGGCCTAGTAATATATGTTAACCTGGCAGACCCAAACAGAGTTTTAAAATATATTTCCCCGAAATATTCTATTCTATGTTTTTTTTTATTTCTCTTATAATCAAATAATTTATAAAGGATTCCAAAAGCACCTAATTCTTACACCATAATTAAAAAAAGAATATCGTGAAAGATATGTCTGCTAGATTTTCAATACATAGCAGACCCATTGTTTTTCATCAATTTTACGAAAATTTATTTGTGCATCTAGTTTATTCACAATAAGCTCTCAAATGATATTTTGGACCTTCGTTTCGGAGAAATTCGCTTCCCAGTTTAGTCAATGACAAAAGTAACATTGGCAGGCTCATTGAAGAAAAAAATAAGGCTCACAAGGCACCACTTATGTGTTTATTTTGTATTTTTTCTTATTTTCAAACAATTTATAGAGGATTTCAAAAGCACTTACTTATCACTTTATTCCTACTTCATAATTAATACAAAAAATAATATCGTGATAGACAGGTCTGCTTGCTTTTAAGAACCTAGCAGACCCGTTGTTATTAATCAATTCTTCGTTAGTTGTTAGAGCACCTAATTTATTATTTGCGCACCTATATAGCACCTAAAATGAACCTAATTATGACACCCTTTAAATTTAATTCCGATGAGTTGTATTTGCCAGGTTTATAGATACATGCACTAAAATCACATTTTTTAAATGGAATATTTTAAAAACATAGTGAAAGAGACCTCATAAAAATTGTATTTACAATGTTTGCTTGTCTGTCCGCCCACCTATCTATGTTAATATAGAAAGTAGATATGAGAGTTGTCAGCTATAGCTTGATAAAGAAAGACTCCACTCTGCTATATGAAATGTTACTTCGAACTTTGTTGACAGGTTGCATTAGGTTGCGATCAGTATAGAAATATACTGATTTTTCTGCAAAATCTTAAATTGAATTAAAAGAGGAAAAGTAGTTTCTTTTTCTGCTAGTTTTTGTATCACTTTATAAAATGAATTTATTCATCTGGAATTTCTGTAATAAATACCGACATAGTTTTTAAGAGACAAGGAATACATATATTTCGAAACTATGCAGTTATAGGTATAGATAGAAGACTTTTGGCATATTCTCTATTTTCTAGACTCTTAGGCTCAGTGATTTTGGAGAGAAATGGAGTGAAATGGTCGATTTTCGTATATCTTCTTCAATATTTTCTAAAAAGATAGGTATGTGTTAAAATTTCGAAAAGAAATATTTGTATTATTTATAATGAGTCACTTCACATGATACAAATGAAAACATTTTTTCAATGTACTAATGAATCCGACAAAATTAACCCCAAAATAACAAATCGATTATTGGCACAATAATAAATATTTTTTGCAAAAAATGGACCGACGTTATTAGTTGGAGCACTGAAAAATACAAAATAATAATAATTCTATTAATGCTGTCACTTTTGAAGTTGTGCAGTTGCAGTTAGACTGATAACTTTTTGCTCCAACTTCACAAGTACCAGCACCAATAGAATTAATATTATTTTGTATTTTACTGTGCACCACCTAATAACGTCGGTCCAATTTCTTGTGAAAATATTTATTTCACACTTTTCAGTGTAACATTAGTCACGAAAATCGTTGAACGTTCACTAATACCAAAGAAGAAAGTACGTAGCTACTTATTCTATTACCCACGAATATTGTTTGCTTGTGCTTGTTATTATTTAGAGATCTCAAAACATCGCGGCGGAAATACGCATATAAGTATTTTAGATTTTACCGTTTTACCACCGCTGTAACTCGAAAACTGTAACGCTGTAACTCGAAAACCGTAAACCGAAGAAAATATTCATTATAAATATTGCTACAAATAATCTGGTCTTTCATGTGGTTGCGTTTCAATTTTCGAAAGCAATTGCACCCTCCATATAGCGAAAATACACATATTTGTCCCTTTTTGGAAGGAAAGTAGATTTCGTATTTGAGTTCTTACGAATATGACACCATTTCTCAAGTCTCCTCTTTCAAATGAATCAAAAATCATCAAAATCTGAGTTGGTTTACTATATACAACGCGCACATGAACAAAAAAGAAAGCACAGTCGAATTGTATGCCTCCTCCGTTTGGGTTCGTCAGTCAAAAAATATAACACCGCAGGAATGACCATGGTCTAAAAACTGAAGGAAATGACAGCCTATGCCTCAACAACTATGACCACTGTCAGTTATAAAATTAAAAATTGCTATTTTTGATAGAAAACTATAGTTTCGTGTAAAATGGTCCCTGGGAAAGATTTGTAGGTAGGATGTTATATGGGATTTTCCATCGGATGCATGGAACATTTTCAGACAAATCGAACATTCTCAAAGGCAATTATTAAATCTCTTGAGTTTTATTCAAATGGTTTATTCAAAAACAGTAAAAAATAAGGAAACATTTGAAAACTGCTGTAACAAAAACTTTCCTTTTATCAGGAATGGTTCCCTTTCCAACGAACCACACGCCATTGAACTAATAACCGTGTACCCTTTTACCCCTCTACTTCTTCAGCACGATAATATATTCTCTCATCGGTCAGTGGGAGTATCAGCTTGAAATAAACAATCACCCAGTTTACCGGCAACAACATTCTCTCTCGCAAAGAAGAGCAGTGCTGAGGACCGTCACCAACAGGTAAATAAAAATGCGAATCGCCGTGTTCGTGACCGCCCTGATCGCCCTGGAATGCGCTGCTGCTCTCACCCAGCCCGAGGAAGTGTTGGCATGGAACGAGGTGCCCTTTGCATGGTTCAGTGAGGAGGCCAAAAATGAATCTATTAAGAACCAGGACTACATCCCCGAGAATAATTTGCCCTTGGGTATGGCCAGGTGGAAGGATAGGCTCTTCATTACGTTCCCAAGGTAACTTTTTGCTACATTAGAGGTACAACTAACTATATGATGTAGTTAAATAGAAATATTTATTAACGTAGAAAGTTATTGTATGTGCTCGAATTTCCAACGTCTACATTTTGTTATATCTCGATGTTTCATGTGTCAGATGCTGTGGATATCTTATTATGTCTATGATAGTATATTTTGTTGTATACAAGATGACAACTACGTCACAAACTCAAAAAAATAATTCGAGATCGCATGTAAAAGAATCAAAATAAATAAATGGCCAATCATGCATCTTGATTGAATTTACAAAGAAAAATTATACGATATTTTTTTGCTTGCGCAACTTTTAACTGAAACATTTCTCATGAAATTATATCTGCAAATGTCGAAAAAATTTAGAAACAGCAATATGGGTTCGACCCGCGAGATCTAGACTATGAACTAGATGAGAACAATAAATCATAAATAACTTTTTACAAAAACTAGGTCCAACTTTATTGGATGATTCATTGAAAAAACAAAAATAATATTTTCAAGTAGTACCAGTAATTTTGTAGTTGCTCAAGTATAGTACATGAAGACAGAACGATCTTGTCATCCACTAGAATAAATATCATTTTATATTTTTCAGTGCCTTATTTTATATAGCCCGTCCTGGTTTCTGCAAAAAGTTATTCAAGTATTTAAAATTTTTGCGTATCAACAGATTCACATAAAACTGTACACAAGGAAACTCCCCCATAGGACTCCGGAGATGATTTTTTTAAATTTTTCCACACAAAACTCTTTTTTAATTTATTTTTTGAGGAAAAAAATATGGTAGATTTACTAAAATTTATCTTAGCAATCTCCTTTCCAATGAAAGAAGAATTATCAAAATCGCATCTAGGTACACTAAATAAAGGTGTGAACAAGCCATACCTACATAAAAAGAAAACATACAATAGAATTTTGTGTATACGTATTCTCCGTTTTTTGAAGTCGGTAAATTTATAAGAAACTATACAGCAAGAGCAGAACTTCTATCCCTAGGATTACATACTTATAGTACTATGGTAACCTAGCACAAGGTTGGATTTATTAAAAAGAATAAAGTTTTGAACCTTATTGTTGAGTTTTTCGAAAATCGTATTTGTCAAAAGTTGTGAGCATGCAGTTTGAAGTAATTTGAATCTGTAAAAACATATTTTTAAGAGATTTACTTAATGGACAGTATTTTAGAATTATTCAAAAACTTTTGAGAGTTAATGCTCATTAACGAACGCTTTGATTTCTACGGTTCTACTGAATTTGATTTTTTTAATAAACATAGAAATAGGTTACTGTTCAAAAATTATAATACAGGTACCAAAATATACAGTTTTTGCTGAAGATTTTTATAAAAACGAAAATCACATAAATGTTGATAGCATCTTTAATTGTGGCACTTAACATTTAAATCCGTTAACTTCAGCACAAATAGTTCTCTATTTTCATTTATTAGCACTGTACTGATAAACAATGACTATTGTGATTTTTAGATCGAACAATCTGTTAAAACCACAAACAAAGTATCAGTGGTGGCCGCAAAAGAATGTGTTATCGTATTAAATGTCAATTAGTTTATTAAGCCAAAATGGTGCAGTCTCCCAAAAATAGATTATATATTATATTTCAAGTAAAATTTTCAAACACTCCTAGTAACTCTATTATAAACTTAATTGTAAATATTTATATATTTTAAATTGAATTCCCATTTAAAAATTCAGAAGAGAAAACCTTGAAATAATTTAAACAAACAAAATTACCGTTATATTAGTAAATAAAAAATCAATCAAAGAAAAAACTGACATTGAAATCTGTACAGTGTAGACTAGAGTCAAGGTGAAAATCAAGGACTAGATTGATGACGTTGCAATTATTTTGATTGGTATATTGTTACATGAGATTTTTTAAGATAATTGCTGCTTATTGCTAAACTGACCAGGTAAAAGTTAATTTTACAATAATATTTTTAGAGATAGAGATGCTATGGTAATATTTGTTTCTTTTGCGATTATTGTATTGTTATCATAACAAAAAGCTGTGTAAAATTTCAACCAGCGAGGATGACACAAACTATCACAAAATAGAAAAATTATTACAGTAACTTTAATCCACAAAATGGCCTAATCACTGAACTATATAACAATATGGAATCTACAATGCCAAGCCCGTGCACGGAGAACATGCTAGAGGCAGAGAGTAATAACAATTATTAGTTTCTAATCTTTGGTAATAATTGTAAAGAGTAGGTCTCCCTTCCTCCCACAGAAAATCACGTACGCTGAAACATCATCTCCATGATTGCTTATTAGTACGACAATGACAGACTCTCCACAAATCTTCACTTTTCTCGGTTCGGTTTTTATCGCTCGGTGCCCATTCCATATATTCATACAGTTTAATGGGCTTAATGTACTTCATAAATAACAATTAAGTACCTACATATTTTAGTCAAACTGACCAATTTGAATGAAAATTTAAAAAAATGTATGTGTCAACTCACACGATCTGTAACGAATTCCATCAAAAATAAAAAAATCGTCTGATCAGGTCGTATGACCATTCATTTTTTTCAGCGTGCCACGGCAAACAACAATGATCATATTCCATTTTGATGGAGGATCATTTAGCCAGAATAGGAATAAACAGTTAGAAAATTTGACATGTAAAATCTGTGCCACCGAAGAGTGGTATCGATACCCCATAAAACAACATCTAAGCCATAAGTTATCTTTTATATTTAAATTACTCCTAAAGCCCTTCATTTGATATGTCACACCTTGCACCTGAAAATAATTTGTAAAATAATTTCATAATTTTTCCCACAAAATCTACCACCCGTATTACAATTTGTTTATTTACGCTATAAGACTTTGATGCGGTCATCTGAAACTGTGCAAGTGTCATATTTGAACATTTTCCTTTTAGTTATTTCTTAGAAAATAGGCTACTTATATCTTTTATTTTCCATCGGGTATTCACATTCACGATGACAACTGAAAATAGATTGCTGGCTCTTCGTTTAGAGTGGACGATTTTGAAACTATTGGTTTCCTACTCACCTATAGAATAAAATAATTGGTTTTGAAAATTCGGAAAAAATTACAAAATTTTACCTATTGTAAGTTGATATATATGTTTTTGTATATCTTGTTTTGAAAATATAATATAAAATATGTATGATTTTATTGGTTCCATGTTTAACTACGAGCCTAATCAAAGCATGGGTAAATTCATGTATTTGCGCACTAGTAACATAAAATCATAGGATAATACTATAAAAAATAAGTAGACTTTGAGGCTTTAGATATAGAAAGCTTCCGCCGATTCTTTCGAAAATTGAACTTTCAGGGCAGGTGTGCAAAAATTATTATCAATTGCCTTGTCCCATTGAAAAACTCTCGAACCATATCTCAAAGTGGCTGGCTAATTTCTAATAAGTCTTTCTATAGTTTAGGTCAATCCAATCTGATATGTATGTCGATATATCTATTGAACGTATTACATAATTAATGGAAAAAGTTGTTTGATAACATTCAATTGGCATTGCATTTAATTGACTGAGACCTTGGATTGATTATTTCATTGTGAAAATAGTACAACATTTAACAAGTGAAATTTTGAAAAAAATTAAAAATAGTTTTTATTGGGCATTTAAGATTTAAACCGTACCGATGAGTACCTACTATTGCTATCCTTTTCTCGATTTTAACTATACTTATATATATATATATATATATATATATATATATATATATATATATATATATATATATATATATGTGTGTTTGCAGCAACAGCAATTCCATAACAAATTACTGTTTGTCTACCACAACACAAAATTAAACTTTAAATTAACAATAACGTCTGACGTCTGACAATTGCGACATAACCATAGACGATCTTCCAGAAAGTACCTATATACCAGAGAACGAGACGTATATATACGCTCCATGCTCGTGCGCAATTCCAGTGACGGATCCCATTGTCGTTCCATGTCGACATTATAATGATCTTGGTTGAATGAGATTGAATGAGATAATTATAATTACCAATATTGGATCACACTTGGAGCTTAACTTAATTTGAAATTTCAAGTCTCTAGACCGTATGGGGCCTGAGAAATCGCTGCGGAGTCCATTGATACAAGAACCGAAAGTAATAAAAACTATTTAAAAAACCGATGGCTTGTAGCCAGCGATAGGTAAATTTCACTTTTAGGAAAAATGCTTCAAACAAAAGTTGTAGGTACAGATCATAAATATGTTTACTTTTTGAGATTTTTTACCAACTTCAAAAAAAGGAGGATTCAATTCAGCTGTATGCTTCTTTTATTATTATTATATTTATGTTGTTCGCGCGTTTTGTATAATAAACGTGCTCCGATTTTGATGATTTTTGATTCATTTGAAAGAGGAGAACTGGTCCCATATTTAAAAAAACTCAAATCCAAAATCTACTTCCATCTAAAAGCCGCCTCCGAAGTGGATAAAGGGGTCAATTTTTTTCAAAAATCGAAAATCTGAGACAGCAGAATTAAAGATGAGATTATATGTAGGAACATTTGAGTTGGTTATTTTTCAAAAGAAGCTAAAGCGGCTTTTGAGTTACAAAAGTGATGGGCAGTTAACGTGAATCACGTCGTGTCACGACGGGCATCAATTTCCCTACTATTCACATGACTATGCGTGAGCATGAGTATCGTTCCGTATTTCGATTTTCGTTTGACTCAAATGATTGGTGATTGAATCAAGTGAATCATGTTAGATATTTACGTGAAAAGCGTGCGAGACCCGGCCCGGATAGATCGTGAGCGGGCGTGAGCGGCATGCAAAGTGCCCAACAGCAGTGGTAAAGCCTGAAATATGTGTATTCCCGCCGCGATATTTTGAGATCTAAAAACTACATTTACTTTGATTGTATCGATACCAACGTTGATAATTATATATCTATACAAAGGCACTCTCTTAAATTATTTTTCAGTGTTGAATTATAACTTTATGGATACTATTAAAAAAATAAAAAAAATAGCGAAGATATATTTTGCTACAGTTAACCGAATGTACCTATGTATTTTTTCAGATGGAAAGCTGGCGTAGCAGCATCTCTTACTTACATAGACCTAAAGACAGCCAACAAAACCTCAGCAGTAACTCCTTACCCCAACTGGCAGGCCAATACTTTACCCAAGAATGCTGATGAGAAACCCGGAGAGGATCTCATAGTTTCCACATTCAGAATCAAAGTAGACGCCTGCGACAGACTGTGGGTAATGGAGACTGGACTGGCTGATATTCTCGGTAACCCCAATCAAATTGCTCCGGCAGCTTTGATGATCTACGATTTGAACACTGACCAACTTATTAGGAGATACAACTTGAAACAGGAAGATATCAAGGGACATGACTCGTTCTTTGCTAATGTTGTAAGTACAAAATATGATGGACATTTTAGGCTATTGACTATATCGAGAAGATGGGGTAAAAAGGATCAACTGTGTTAAAAGAATAATTGATATGAAGAGTTTTATTGTTAGACACGTTTGTTTGTTACCCAAAAATGATAAAACCATAAAGTGCTATTGAATTACCGTAGGATTTTTAAGAAAAGCCGCGAGGGTCTTTTTTTAATAATCAAGATCTGTTAATTTCACAAGGATATATTTTTCTAACGGCATAGATTTCCTATAATTTTTTTTTTACAAATTTCATAAATATTTTGTATGGAAAATGATTTATTCTGAGCGTATTTGTTTTCAATTTTTCTGTTTACCTTATTTATTACCTTGTAAAATATGATTGAGATAAAACCATCCAAAGTTGAAATCACTTTATAATATAGGCTTTTGTTCATTTCATATTTCTAGGATTCTGTATTTTCAAAGAACAAAGGGAACTCTTATAAGGTAACGCTGGTGTCTGCCTGTCTGTCTGCCTGTCTAGCTATTTCTCCAAAACTACTGAACGAAAAATAAAACAATACTTATACAGAATAAGTTGACCACATTAAGGTTGTGTGGCATCTATAAACGAATTTTAATACCCAAGGGTATATTTTGTGTGACAAATAAAAAAAGTAACAAAATCGGTTCATCTATTACTGAGATTATCTTGGCACTGACACTGATAGGCAGACCAATGGCTGTAAAAATGTTTCTGTGTTCAGGGACCTCTGAAACGTAAACTTCTGTTGAAAACTGGACAATTTTACACGATTACAATACTTTCCTTAGTAGGCTACTTAGGGTAGCGGTAGGAAAGTAAAAGAGACCTATGGGTAATGAGTTATAAGATATTTGTTTGTAACAAAAAGTTAAAAATGCGAATTTGCATGTATCTTTAAGATTGCTTTATGATATTTTATGTAAATATAGGATTAAATTAAAAATCAAAAAAAAACTCCCTCATAAAAATACACAACCTCTAGAAATTAAAAAAATCAAAATCAATTCATCATTTTGGAAGCAATGTTGTCTCAAACAGACAGACAGGCACATTCGATCCAATCACCTTACAAACAGACAGACAGATAAATACTTTAAACTTAAAAAAAGCTAGCTGAAAACAATATCGACCAGGTCACCTTTAAAAAAAACTAAGTCAGAATGGTTCATCTGTTTAGAACCTACGATGCCATAGACATACTCACCGATCACAGATCATACTTATAACATCCCTTTGTTTGCGTTAGATGTAAACAATAACATTTTTCAAGAAATTGCTACAAAAAATTCACTTTAGTTAGGTATATTATTTATTTTAAAAAGAAAAGCTAATGGCCTACTCGATTAAAATCAACTTTCTTTGTCGTCAGATTGTAGATGTTGTACCCGGTGAGTGCGATAAGGCGTTCGCATACCTTCCCGATCTCGGCGGCTATGGTCTTGTGGTCTATTCCTTCGCTGATAACGACTCTTGGAGAGTGAAGCACAACTACTTCCACTTTGATCCACTAGCAGGAGATCTGAGAGTTGGTGGTGTCAACTTCCAATGGACTGATGGCATTTTTGGATTAGCACTAGGACCGAGAGATGAAAATGGGTAAGCATATGGAAAGCATCACAAACATTCATGTTACCTTTTACATGGCAACATTTACTTTACAGGTATTGCAACGTATACTTCCATGCCCTAGCTAGTACCAACGAGTTCTCTGTCAACAGTCAGGTACTTAAGAACAAGACTCTGGCCACTGATCCGCAGTCATATTCACTTTTTAAAGTAAGTCTCATTGGATGAGTATCATAAGAACATTTTGATTAGTCCATTTGTTAAAGCTTGAAGGTAGCAAGGGTCCTAATAGCCAGACTTCGACATCGGTGTTTGATGAAAAACTCAACGTTTTGCTCTTCACTCAACTCAACAAGGACGCTGTTGCTTGCTGGAATCCCAAGACCAAATTGGAGCCATCTAATGTTGCTCTTATCGCACAAGATCACGAAAGGATGATTTTTACCAATGATATAACAGTAAGTTATAGAAATTTCTTTATTATATTTCGAAAAACATTTAAAAATCATACGATATTTGTCCAATTATTTTTTTTTGAGGGGAATCATTGGTAATTGTATTTTTTCCAGCTTGATTCAGAGAGGAATTTGTGGATTCTCTCGGATAAAATGCCCAAGTTTATATACCAAGCACTCGATCCAAATGAGGTGAACTATAGAATTATGAAAACTCCATTAGATGAAGTTATCAAAGGAACACCATGTGAAGCGTAGATTAACGTAATACTTGAAGTGATATAATACTTTGTATTCCTTAGTTTAAATAACGTGTTATTTTATCATTATTTAGGCCTAAATTTAAGCAAGGAGAATATTTGGAATAAATTATTAAGAAACAAACCCAATACAAGTCTTACTTCATTGATATACTATTTTACACAAAACAGTTGTTCCCGAAAAAATATAAATTAGTGTATTACCAATATGTTTTTGTATGCAATAATAGTTATTTATTATAAAAGGAAAAAAAGTAATAGATTTTAGGTCGAGGTTATGTTATCGACCGACCGAGCTAAAATCTAATATTTTTCCCTTGCATAAAAAATACACAATTTTTTTCTGTGACGGGAAAAACGCTGATTTAAGTCAGAAAATTATCGGAGTGAAATTTGAAGTTTTAAAGTGGTAGGCCACAATTAGATATGCTTTTCTTAGGAAACCTTTAAAGTAATCAAATATCTGTCAATTTAATTCCGTGATTTGGTTTATATTTATATATTTATATATATATATATATATCTACCTGGGAAAAAAGTACTCACTTTTGACCCGTGGGAAAAAATTGATACTTTGTCACTTGTCAACAGTGATTAAATGTGAAACTTTTTTCCCGGTACAGAAAAAATAACTTTTTGGAAAAGCTACGAACGGTTTTATGAGACAAGGCACTAAGAAATACAAATAGTTTTTTATTATACAAGGAAAAATATTAGATTTTAGCTCGACCGACGCGAAGCGGATCGAGACAAATAAACAAAAGCTAAAATGTTATATTCTTTCCGTGTATAATACACATTTTTTTCTGTGACTGGAAAAAAGTTTGAAATTTTATCTCTTGGCAGGTGACAAAGTATCACTTTTTATATATACCTAACCTAACCTAAGTACAACAGACTACCAGTATTAAACTTCGATAATTTTCTGACTTTAATATATATATATATATTTCATTATTAAATCATCGTTTTTCCCGTCACAAAAAAATCTATTGATAAGATTATTTGAAGTTGCGTAAGAGGTGAACTTTCAGCTATATTGCACATTCCTAAAAATATGATCCATGTTTTTGTAAAAAAGTTGTATATTTTATTTATCCTATGTCAACAGAATCATTTCAATAAATAAGTAAATATAATGATTTTTTTTTAAATATTGCCTTCCATGGGTCTAGCTCGGAAAATATCTTATAATTTTTGTAGGGGAATACATGTTGAGTTTCTTAGAAGTATTTAATGGGGCGATCTACCTTCTTTTGGATAAAGAAAAATCATTAGTTAATAAAGGGGCACCTTCACTAAGTATACGAAGAGGCACGTAAACTGATCTACTTCCATACAAATTTATACAGTGCAGTTATCATTTTTCCATGAAATTAATCAATCTTCCAACATAAGAGGCATATAGTTTTATTTATTATGTGTGATTATTATTGCTGCCGTCTAACGTTTTAACGACCGAACACCCTCCTTATGTGATGACAATGAAGGACATCTAAGCTCTAGTCTAAATTAAGTCTCTAGCAAAGACATACTGAGAAATATATATGTAATAGGTATAGTAAAATCGCTGAAGTGATCGTTCAACAAATTTATCTGATGAAATAAGTTCTCAAAATTGAAATAAATATTCTTTGTAAAAAATATTAATTTCTATTAGATATACCTAGATTTTAGTTTAAATGTATGGACTGTCGAAACTCAGTCATCCGCCATTTTGTTTCAGATGCCATTGTGGATTTGGAATTTTTCATGGTGTACTATATTCTACCAGTCAAGCACTTTCATTTGATACACCCATATTGAGGAAAGAATATGTAATCCGACATTTTGGCAGCTATCTTAGATTTAAAATGACACTGAATACCTAGGTACACAATAAATATTTTTTTACAAAAAATTCGACCGACGTTATCAGTTGGTGCACTGAAAAGTACAAAATAATATTAATTCTATTGGTGCGGGTACTTTTAAAAGTTCTGCAGTTGCATTTAGATTGAAAACTTTTGCCACCAACTTCATTAGTAGAATTAATATTATTTTGTACTTTTCAGTGCACCAACGTCGGTCCAATTTTTTGTAAAAAATATCTATTTCAACCTTTTGAGTGTTACATTTGTCACGAAAATCGTTGAACGTTGACCATTATCCATGTATGCTTTACATATATTTGCTATTATTCACAAATCTAAGAACATCGTCACGGAAATACGTAGGTATATTATAAACTTACAACTCTTTTAACTACAAAACCGTAAATTTATGGAAAAAGTGTTCAATATAAATGTTGCTACAACTAATCTGGTCATTGATTTTTTTTCTCTTCCACATAGCGAAAATACACATATTTTAAATTTTCACATCGCAGAAACTCGAAAACCTATCATTTCTTAAAAAATGTTCAATTTAAATGTGTCCGGATATTTTGGTCTCTTTAATTCTGCCATCTCGGATTTTCGATTTTCGAGAAAATTTGCGCTCTCCACCCCCTTCGGGGCGGTTTTTGGAGAGAATGAGTTTTTATGAATATGGGACCATTTCTCAAGTCTCCTCTTTCAAATGAATCAAAAATCATCAAAATTGGAGTACGTTTACTATATAAAACAACGCGCGCACGAACCAAAAAAAAAGGCAGACAGTCGAATTGTCTACCTCCTCCGTTCGGGGTTCGTCGGTTAATTATATTTTCATAAGAACTAAAGGTGTGTACCAAATAAAACCGTTCAAAAAGTAAACATACAGTCGAGTATACGCCTCCTTCGTTTTAAGAAGTTGGTCAAAAATGTCAAGTGCAAGTTGGGCTCGCATAGATAGCACTCCTGCTTATCATTTTCGCTAAGGTTTTCTTGTAAGTCAAAAACTACATATATTTTGATTCAGTAGGTCCTCAGACGAAAGGATGCTTTTCATATTTATAATTTGTTTAATGCATAACGAACATTTTCATTCGATAAGTCACAACTTTTTTCATCTAATTTTTTTAGTTTGCCCCTCAAAATATACCAATGGCTAAATATGTTCCTAGCAAAAGTGCGAGCTGGATATCTAATTTGTGTCAAGGGCGATCAGTATCGATATCCGACTAAACAAAAAATAAATCAACAAAATCGGTCTATCCGTTTCCAAGATAATCTTGGCACGTACAAAAAGACCAAAATATGTTTTTCTCGAAACTATAGAAACACGCACATCGAAAACTTTATTAACACGATTACAATAATTTCCTAAGCTAGGTTAGCGGGGGTATCTTTAAGAAATCAAAAATGCTCAAATATTGTTCTTATCCTTTTTAAATAGTCCTTTAAAGAGATCATTGAGTTTCTCTTCTAGTGTCCTATTATATCTTAGTAGCACCCCCCCTAATTAATTTCTGTGTTCGCCACTGGGCAACGACGTGATTGCATTTTTGTACAATTTAGAGATTTAAGTTGTTTTACACACAATATCATTTTCTAAGAAGATGACATCAGTGGATTATAATAGGATATAGTTTTTTTTATTATTTGTATGACCAATAAAACTAATTTCTATAATAACAACGTGATAGAGATTATCTATGACGCAAAAGAATAACAGTATACTACTCGTAACTACACGATAACATATTTTCAAAGAAAAGCAACAGCCAGAGTTAATAAGATGGATAAGATTTTTGACCGAAAATTTGCAGATGTAGAGGTTGATTTATGTTTGTCTATCAAACGTATTCCAATTTAGATTATTGTTTTTATTCGAAATGGAGCTGCCGAATCTCATCTCCGTAGAGGGAGATATTTTTTCTGGAAAATCATAGATGAAAGTAGAGATCATCTTTAGCAACATTTCTCAAAAACAGTTCCAATTTACATGATTCTGAAAGGGAAGGGAAAATTTTCAAGAAATTTCTCATTTATTTAATTTATTGAATTTTTTTTCTTTAACATCACATACCTAAAGGTAGCAAAGCAACCTGAGCAGAATCAAAAACACATATTTGGTGCTTGTAGACATTAGATGCTAATTAAGTGATGTATTCCGAAATTAATTGCTCTTATTTTTTTTAAATGGGTACCCGCACTTACAGCTTTCGTAGGCCGGCATTTTGAAAGTCAGTGATACTGATTATGTAAATTGTTCTTAGTATTTGATTGAATTTTTCTACCAAGTTTGATTATGTATAAAATAAAAATTCGGCTCTTATTTGTATCTACAAAACTAATCTATTGCTGTGTAAGTAATGCTTTCCCTTAAAGGTAGAACCATTTCGCTATCATTTTTCGTTTTCGTAGGTTTACACAAAACCGGACTCACAATTTTCCTAAAAACCACTTCATTTCAATTTCGGAAATCGGACCCATTACAAAAACTTCCCATACTGGGAAGTTTAAAATTAAAAGATTTTTTAATTCAAACGCATCATTTGATATAAGTATCATATAGAAGGGCTACTTATATTTGATTTAAATCTTATAAATGGCATGAAAGATTTCAAGGAAAAAAGACGAAAATTGATCTTTCCCCTCCTCTATGTTTTCAGGAAAACTGAATCAAAAATCATAAGTATGGAACGCTACTCACGCGAGCCCAACTCATACTTAACCATTTTTGTTTAAATAATTTACTGCAAAATACGAAATAATATCTGTTATATATCATTTTGGTTCTTGTCGGAACACCCATAAGCATAGGAATATTGTGTGATTAAAATACGTACCTATTTACAGAGAAAACTTCGATCGATTTTGAAAGAAATCATCTATAATATTTTGAACTTTTCAGGTGTATTATCTAATTATTCGGCCTTATTTCTTAAAAAATGTTAATTATTCAGCCGTGCTAGAATAGAAAATAATAATTTCTACTAATTGATTTATAATATTTCTGAAGAAATAGTTCCCTTTTATCATAAGAGTCTTAGAACTTTTTTTCAGTAGATAGTACACTGGTATGTACATAAATTTAATAATTGGTGAAGCTCCATCATAAAAACAATAATGAGTAATATTAAAAACCACAAGACAATGAATTCCGCATTCTAATCATAAAAAGATCCATTTGTAAATCTTAATAGACACGTTCTCTATCTCATTCTATATATACAGGGTGCATCACCGTGAGTGGCATATTAGACGTTTTGACATTTAAGTTAAAACAATTGCAGTACTTAATGGAATTTTGGGAATGCGTTATCTTACTTAAAATAGTATCTTGTCACTGGAAGTAAAGATTTTCTTTTCTACTTTTTTACTATTCTTAATTGTCAGAGTAAGGTTTCTAGGGAAACAAAAATTTTAAATGTTGACCGGAAAATTGGAAAATTTGGTAAAGAGAGAGGTGCTTTTTTATATTTAATTTTGGTATAAACTCAAAACTATAACCCAGATTTTGAAAAAATGCATATGCGTAACTCTTTTTCTGCAAGATGGATATAACTTAATTGAGTGCATATAACTGTAAGAACTAGAGATCAGAAATCTAAAAAAAACCATTCCAGCCTAAATAAAAATAAATTTACATTTGTTTTAATTCCACAATTTGTTCAACAAATACGGTTTTCTCATTTTTACATTATTTACATATATAACTTTTTCACAAATTCACAAAACGATCTTAAACGGCTTTATTAAGATTTGAATCGAACAACGTCTGTCGGGCCTACTAGTTTACTAGTTACTTCAAGACACACTTTAATTATACGTAAGTAAGTCTTATAATTAGCAGACTTGGTGAAATTATAAAATATATTCAAAGAAATAGGTCAAACTACAGCACCTTTAACCTTGAGCAAATTTACTTTTTTTCAAATGGAACATTGTGTTTAACTTCCATAACGTTTTTTAAGGTAGACTTTTACGAAATTCGGCTCCAGCAGAACGCTTATAACTTCGGATCTAGAAGTGAGAGTAAGAATGAAATTATGTCATTTTATAGATGTAGATTATAGAGAGAAAAAAGAAATCCTAGAGTTAGGCAAGGATCTGGGTACCACTTTTGTTGAAATTTATTCGTGAGCTTCCATGGCGTGCGCTGCATAAATATTTATAAGATAGCTGACGAAAATAATGTATGGTAGAATAAAACGTTCTAAAAAAAGTCCGCGATAGCATCTAACTATCCTATAATATTGACTCACAATAACCATGACTGCCCCATCCATCCACCAGAAGACATCCAGTATAGATATAAATAATTATTAGTGAACCGGGTCACTAGTGCTGATATAAGAAATAAAATACGTTTTATACTTGTATAGGTACCATTCAGACTAAGATATTTCTTTATATTAAATGTGGTGTAGTTTTGGCTAAAATTTTGGATTTATACAATGCGTTGAAAAATCTGAATTTCATCACACTGGAAGTTAATAATTTTATTTGTTGAGCTTGTATTAGTACAGTTTTTTACTAAATAAAAGTTGCTTTCAAATAAATATTTTTTTACAAAAGTTAGGACCAACATGGACTGAGAAATATGAAATAACATTAACTCTACTGGTGCTGGAAGGTACTTTTGAAGCAGAAGTTGAACTGCCCAAATAATAAAGTTGGTCCTAGTAAAGTTATTTATTGCACATGTTTGAGTGTCAAGTGCCAACAGAAAATAAACCAATCTATAACTTTTATTATATTTTTTTCTATCACTTTTAGGGATGCTCTAAAAACTAGCTACAAATTATGTCTAAAACATACTTTTGAGGACATTTAATCAATCGCTATCAAGTCTTTGATTATTTTCCAAATGTTTGATTAGCTGCCATATTGAAACTACTGATCCGATAAATCTCAAAAACCAACTATTCCAAGATATTTGTACGATCGATTTCTACAGCAAACTTTGTAAATGCGACCTCTATCTTGTACTCTATTATTTTAGATAGATAGACTATTTAAAAAGATCATAACTTAGATGTGAGTAGTTTTCACAACACCTCTAATAAGCCATCTACGGTGACCCACCCTGTATGCTGGTACATGTGATGAGAATAGTGGGAGGTAATTAACAATTCATACATTAACAATAAATATTGTTTGTATATGTGCAATGCTGCATTATTATGTGAAAATGAACGTTGTTATCTTGTGCTTTTCTATTCTTGTAATCTGCGGTGCATCAGCATCTAATGTGCCCGAAGTTGTGTTCTCCTGGAACCAGGTTTACTTTGATTGGCCCACTGTTGAGGCAGAAGAAGGTGCCATCATACGTGGGGAATATATACCAGAAAATAATCTACCCCTAGGATTAGCACGATGGAGGGATAAATTGTTCATTACTGTACCCAGGTACCTAAGAAACTTTAAATAATATATTAGATTAAAAACTCGTCGACAGAAGATAACTAAATATATGTAGAAAAATTCTCGATCAGGTCACCTTTGAAACAAAAAAGTCTCAATCAAAATTAGGTCGTCTGCTTGGGAGCAGCCACAGACAGATAGACAGATACGCACATTAAAATTAATTTAAAAAAGTAGCTAAGAACTCGACTCAACCTTAAAAAACTGGTTTATCCACTCACACGACTTTCTTACCAATAATTTTTTTCAGCGTGCCAAGAAAAACAACAATGTCAACAATGATCATATTCAATTTTGACGTACGAGGAACAGTTCATTGGAGTATAACTTTTCTGAGGCTTTTTAAAAATCGTTAGAACCGTTCTTGCGCCACAGTCTTGAGAAAAAACAAATTTCTCTACTATTGCCTTGAAACCGGTGCGAGCAGTATGTCCAATCTGTGTCACCGGCGAGTTGTATCAATACACTGCAAATTAAAAAAGATAGCAACAAAATTGGCCAATCCGTATACCGACAGACAGAAACTACCTACTCACTGCATACAAAAAGAAACGAATAAATGAATAATTTAGCAAAGAGAAAAGTTTGTCAATTATTCTTAGGTTCCTAAAGTGGCCGCTATGAGGTACAATAGCTATTATGAAACAAAACAGTTTTTTCTCGAAATTTTACCGTATTAATTAGGATAAAATATAAAGTTTTATTTATTTTTTTATTTTTAAAGATGAGATAAATGCGGGTCTTCTTTGTAATTTTGTAAATTTAGGATAGGTGCAAGATATTGAGACTTGTGCTTGACTTAGTGTGCAAAATTAATATCAATATCTAGTTTTGTTTTAATTTCGCAATTTCTGTCCTAATATCGAAAACCCCTAGTGGCAACATAACAATTTTGAAAATTACAGCAAGGTAGATTTGTATTTCTCAGCCACTGAGGTTACAAACATAATATATACCATTAACATAATAACCCAATACCTATATACAGGGTGGGGCAAACTCCTGGGGATGGACGATAGCAGCCATACAGTTATAGTTACAAAGAAAAACTTATAACAAACACTATCTCATTTCAAAATTTCTATTTTATAAAAATATTTTCAAATATACCAGGTGCGTCCAAATAGTTGGAATTAGGTACAACTTTGTTATTTCTTATGGAATGTGTATAATTTTATATTTTTTCCGGCTTCAAAATAATAATTTAATGTGACTTTGATAATATGATTCTATGTCTATTGTTGTAAAAATTTATATCTCGAAATTGGTAGAAGCTAAGAAAACGAAATTTTTGTCGCATATGGTAAATATCATGTAGTTTTTGAAAGATTTGTTGAATTTTATTTATACTATACAGGGTGTTTGCAATAATTTTTTTTCTAAAACTTTCGGAAAAACATCAAAAAGTCGATTTTTTCAAATGGAATGGTATTTGTTTTCTTGCACTAGCTAAAAGAGCTCAAAATTTTGAATGGAAATGGCTAATAATAAACTAATGTTACATAGAGAAGTTTTTTAGCAAAATCCTGTTTTCTTCAATTTTAAGTAAAAATGAGCAATCGTGAAAATATCATTAGCCTTGGATGATTATTGCTTGTCATTATGAAAATAGGTTATTGTTATAATTTTGGTAAGTATATGTTATTGCCAACAATGGTCGCGTTTAGCAGAAAGAACCGCTTCGTAGCAAATTCTCCTGATTGGCTGAAAAATTACAAATGACACGCACTAAGCGAATTAGAAGAATGTATTTTATCGTTTGTGTTGCTCCCGATTATTGTTTTTGTTTCAGATTTGTCATCAATTTAAATTTATTCTTATTGTTACATTCTCTTCCACCCTGCAGAGGTTTATAAAAATAATTCATCTTCAGGAGATCGGTTAACAAAATACTAAAGTTATTAAAAATCACAACAGTATAATAAGATTTATGGTAACTTTTGAATTATCATCTATACAAAATTTATTTATTATTTTGCTATACCTCTAATAAATATCTTTAACAAATAAAAAAATTATATTTTTAAGAAAATATTAAAAATAAAAGCAAACATTATGCGATTGAATTTTTATCAAACTTTGTTACAACTCAAAATAATTAATCTGTAAATAATGAGCAGATTACAATAAATGCTCAATGATCTGGCCATTTTCATTGGAATAAAGAGCAATTCTTTGATGAAAAGATCTATCAACGTTATCCAAAACTTCGGGAGTAATAGTCGAGAATGCATTTTGGATTCGCAGTCGCATGTCTTCTGGTGTGGTAAGAGGAATACTAAACACAATGTCTTTCACGTAACGATAAAATAACACCAATAACAATACATTCTTCTAATTGGCTTAGTGTGTGTCATTTGTAATTTTTCAGCCAATCAGGAGAATTTGCTACGAAGCGGTTCTTTCTGCTAAAAGCGACCATTGTTAGCAATAACATATCAATGCAAACTGTAGTTTGCAGAGGTGAGAGCGGTATCTCTCACTTCTGGCTACAGATGCATTATTTACAGAAAAATGTTGGATTCTCAAGGTCACGTAATGGTTTTTTCTGATTAATTCAAAAATATGGCTTGAAATTGATGAGATATTGTATATAATACAATCTAAGAATGATAAGTAATCATTTGAGACCGTTTTCAACTCGTAAAAGGCTGTAATATTTATATCAATGCAAACTGTAGTTTGCAGAGGTGAGAGCGGTATCTCTCACTTCTGGCTACAGATGCATTATTTACAGAAAAATGTTGGATTCTCAAGATCACGTAATGGTTTTTCCCGATTAATTCAAAAATATGGCTTGAAATTGATGAGATATTGTATATAATACAATCTAAGAATGATAAGTAATCATTTGAGACCGTTTTCAACTCGTAAAAGGCTGTAATATTTATATTATCAATATATGTAAAACCAAGTAGACGGATTTCACAATTTATTATTTTCAAGACTCTACGGTGTTGCCGGTGCTAAAATTTTACCTGTTTTTAAATACCTCAGTAATATAGATATCGGATAAATACCTAAGTGAAACTAACAAATTAATTATGATCATAAAATCATAAAATCATTTATTATTTGAAAAGCATGCAAACTACTTCGCTCTTATTCGAAAGTGGTACATTTTTAACGCATTAATAATATTTGTCAAGCGTATACTCCAACTAAATGGCAACAATCACGTAGAGGTAGCAGTAGCAGAGAACATCACAATCACATTTAATACATCTATTGACTATGAGATGGCAGAGCGATCGTACGCTGTGCCTTAATAATTATTGTTAATAATTATTATTAATATTTCCTATATACCTAGGTATATTTCTTCTAACATTGTCTACTCGTGCATAATTTTTTTTGGTTTTTAATTTTGGTTCAGATCACACGATATAGCTTTTTTATAATTAGACGCGGACCGCTGTTGATAAATATCTAGGTACATTTCAGGTATTGAAATACAAGGTGGGAGATCAGTAGTGCGTAGGTATTCGGACGATTATGGGGTTATTGTAAAGATTATGAGAAAATGTTTATAACTAACCCAGTCGTATTTTAAACATTCTACAACATAAAAATATTTTGAATTATACCTGGTGTTTCTAAATAGTTGGAACTCTACACAACTTTGTTTTTTCTTATGGAATGTTTATAGATAATTTTAATTATTTCTCAGATCAAAATGGAAAAATAATGTCAGTTTATTAATATGACTTTATGTTTATAGCTAATATTTTATGAGATATTAATTATTATCAATCCAAAGGATGAGAGAGTCAGTATGTAATTATTCGCGATTTCACATTTTTTTAGTATATCTATATTCATGTCCCCAACAATAATGGTAATGTTGGTACCATTATCAATGTTCCGCAAATATGCTTCAAAATCTGTAACATTGCATTTCATTTCTTGGCAAGCCCTGAAAAGAAAGATCGTTACTAGATACAAAAATGTTTAAAAATGAGTTTTTCTAAATGGAAAACCCTGTACCTATATTATAAAATATCCTGAAAGATGCCTAAATTTCCTTCGATTTTATTATCATGTTCCTATACCTAAGTAGCCAGAATTCCGAGATAAGATCAATTTTCAAAAAATCTAATTATATTTCTCATATTCATCTAGGTTGATATTAAATGTCATCATAGTACATAACATAATGAAAATTTGACAATTAGTGCATTATTAATAATATCTTTGCGTATTTCTCAACGTAAGTGACTTGAAATGAATGAAATAACAATTCAAACGAAGTTCTAATAAAATTGTTTATTCTTCATGGAAAATGTGTAGAAACTATCACAACAACGTGCAGAAAATTAAATGAAAGTTACTCTGATTTACATCCAATGAACAACTGACCTTAGAATTTCCAGATATTTCTCAGAATTCAACGGTTCATCGTAAATAAGAAAACTTGAAACTAAACTTCTCCTGAAATCCCATTTCCTTGACAATATTTGGATTTGATCAGCCCAGAAATGCTCGTTCCTTCTATCAAAAATTCCTTCTCTGGAAAATTTTGATTCGTCTGTCTAGATATTTTTTTTTTGAATTCAGGATCTTCTTGGATGCGAAATAGGATTCTTTCGCAAAAGTGAACCCTACTTTGATGATATTCTGGTTTAAGAGCTTAAACTTTAGTAAACTTGTACGGGCGCATGTAATGATTATGGTTGATCCTTCCAACAGACCCACGATCCAAGCCTAAATCATATTCGGCACTTCTAGTGGAAGCTTGGGGATCAGCACGGAAATAGGCCAAAACATTTATTATGTTGTCTTCATCTGAGGTTATAGGTTTCGGTAGACGTCGTTCCGCTTTTAATTTTGATCCATTATTAATGAAATTATTTTGTAATCGTACAAACTTCCTCTTGTTCATTGGATGTAAATCAGGGTACGTTTCATTGAATTTTCTGCACGTTCTTGCTATAATTCCCTCTCATTTTCCATGAAGAATAAAAAACAATCATTAGTACCTCAAGTCACTTACGTTAAAAAATACTCAAAGGTATTATTAATAACGCACTAATTGTCAAATTTTCTTTATGTCATGTATTATAATGACATTTAATAGCAACCTAGATGAATATGAGAAATATAATTTGATTTTTTTAGACAATTGCTCTTATCTCGGAATTCTGGCTACTTTGGTATAGGAACATAATACATCAAATCGAAGGAAATTTAGGCATCTTTCAGGATATTTCATAATATACAGGGTGTTCCAACTAAAAACACATTTTGAATGATCCTGTATAACACAGGACAAATTTATCTATTCAGAATCCATAAACATTATCTCGATGACCTACTAACAAAGATACAGCTTCCTAGGAATTGCAATAACGCAGAAATAAACATTTAATTCGAGCTATGTTTTTGATCCAAAATATGGAAAATAATTGATTTGGACTACTGGGTATATTTATACTGTGGGTACGGGAGACACGGCGGCAAAGGTGGGCCACATCAAGGAATGGCTTGCGTTGGACTACTGTGTTTATCTACACTGTGGTGACAGCTAACCGCCTTCCAAAAAAAATCCATATCCCCAAAAAACATTCCCAATGTAAGACTTTTGGAGGTGAGAGATATTCTGCAAAACTCGACAAAAAAATCTCAAATCTTTCGCATACGCTCAGTAAGAGCTCCACACCCATACCATTTCTTATGTTTCTTTGTATAAGCATTTTGCTTTAATGGTACATTTTCATCAAGTGATTCTATCGCTTCTCACCGCCCCCAAAATTCCTTCCATGACGTTGAAACATAAGTTGTTCAATTTCTTTTTCAACTCATAATAGGTTTTATAGATACTCCACGCCTTTCTAAGTCTCCTTAATACGGTGAGATACATGGTGTTGAAATTGAAAGAAAAAAGTTGTTTTTTGTGAATATCTTGGAATCGTTTATATTGCAGTAAACAGCTTTTGTAAGCATTTTCCACTCATAATAGGCTAAGTTTTGGGTCAGATTTTTTTTGTGTTAAGTCATAATTAGTGAAGATTTTGTAGGAGTAGTGCGTGTTTTTCTACCCAATTCCTACGCCAATGGAAAAATTACAGTAGAAAACATTGGCGCTTCAAATGGGCGTTCCAAAACCGTACTTTTTCCATTAGCGTAGAAATTGTGGAGAAAAACCCCCACTACTCCTTCAAAATCTTCACCAATCATGACTTAACAACAATGTTTTTCTGACTCAAAACTTGTACGATAAACGGTTCAGGAGATCGTCGCAAAAACGTTTTTTTTTAAATTTCAACGCCCTGTATCTCGAAAATGGCGCATTTTAGAGGGTAAGGTAATGTAAACTTTTTTCATATTTTTGGACGAGCTAGCACATCCTCAAGTCATGCGAATATATTTGAAACACCCTGTATATTAAGAAATAGATCGTATTGCACTTTTGTATGTTTGGTGTATGTAAAAATATTGTAGATCACTAACATAGTTGATTTTTTCTCCCACATAGAACCCTTAGAACTTGACCATATAGTTAAATATACACATGTAGTTCGTAAAAACGAATCAAAGTTCAAATGAAATATTATTTCTGTTTTATTTCATCTTCTTTTCCAAGACGGAATATAGTGCATTCATTTCAAGTATGTATGTAAGGTAGTGACAATTTTATCACTTGAAGTGAGCAGGTGAGTGACTGGAAATGCTAGTCCATATTTAGTGGAACTATGTTATGAATATAATACGTCAAGTAGTAATTTCATGGACGGAATTTTGGGGGCGGTGAGAAGCGATAGAATCACTTGATGAAAATGTACCATTAAAGCAAAATGCTTATACAAAGAAACATAAGAAATGGTATGGGTGTGGAGCTCTTACTGAGCGTATGCGAAAGATTTGAGATTTTTTTGTCGAGTTTTGCAGAATATCTCTCACCTCCAAAAGTCTTACATTGGGAATGTTTTTTGGGGATACCTACTTACTACAATTATAACAATAACCTATTTTCAGAATGACAAGCAATAATCATCCAAGGCTAAAGATATTTTCACGATTTTTCATTTTTACTTAAAATTGAAGAAAACAGGATTTTCCTAAAAAACATTAGTTTATTATTAGCCATTTCCATTCAAAATTTTGAGTTCTTTTAGCTAATGCAAGGAAAAAAATACCATTGTATTTGAAAAAATCGACTTTTTGATGTTTTTCCGAAAGTTTTAGAAACCATTTTTTTGCAAACACCCTATATAGTATAAATAATATTCAATAAATCTTTCATTTTCTTAACTTCTACCAATTTCAAGATATAAATTTTTAAAATGTACTATTTATCTGTCAAAATTTTCGGAAAAAAAATATTTCTTAAGAACCATTAACAATAGACATAGAATCAAATTATCAAAGTCACATTAAATTATTATTTTGAAGCTGGAAAAAATATAAAATTATACACATTCCATAAGAAATAACAAAGTTGTACCTAATTCCAACTATTTGGACGCACCTGGTATATTTGAAAATATTTTTTTAAATAAAAATTTAGAAATGAGATGGGTTTTGTTATAAGTTTTTCTTTGTAACTATAACTGTATGGCTGCTATCATCCATCCCCAGGAGTTTGCCCCACCCTGTGGTGTGTATCCAGTATAAATTGATGTACATGGGGATATTGGAAACTGCAGGAGATACAACGTCGCTTAAATGGAAGAAAAGTTGCGTATTTGTATGCAATATCAAAGCATACTACCCTGAAATCTTATTTTTATTATTTTTCCGGATTTAACTTGACCAAACATTAATGTATTATGGTTAAAAAGTATTTTTAATGAAGATTTCGAAAATGTAGAAATTCAATATTGCGCCTATAAGAAAAACAAAAGTTGACATCGGCCGTACGAAACATAGTAGGCCTAAAAATTTTTGATGCCATTTTTGGCAACGCTGTATTTTCTTACCCATATCCTGAAAATTTGAAAATTTCATCTCCTATAATAAGAAAAATATTATGGTTCTTAAAAAATGGACATTTTCCTTTTTCACCCTGTATATCTACGTAACGGTATCGATTTAAAATAAAACAAAGCTAAATTGTTAGTTTCCAATATCCCCATGTACATCATTTAATACTGGACACTGTATATGTATGTATAGTGAAGGAAAAGTGAGTTACTATAAATTTTTTGGTGCTATAAGAACAGTATTTCAATAAAACACTTGTTTCTAAAATGAATTTTCATGTTTTCTGGAATGTGATTATAGAGATTAGAAATCCAGGTTAAGAGAGTTCCTCTAACATAATATGCTAATCTAAATCGCCGACTGTAATTCCTCGTATTTTGGGCATGAATTTCCGAGTGTTTGAAGTAATGATCTTCGTTTTGTGGATTTGTAAAAGTGTTCTGTAGATATAAACCACTAAGAGGCACAACTTTATTTATGATGAATAGAGGTTTACAACTGTCTGTAAACCCAGCGTTACATATTATTCTCAATACATTTATTAAATGATGAAAATTTTTATGGCATGTGAAGAGTTACCCCACAAAATAAGGCTATATTCTAGTTTGGCGTAAAATAGGCCAAAGTAGATCTTCATTAGTGCGTCTGTACTCATCATCATACGAAGTTTTCTAAATGCAGATAAATGAGAGATTTCCGTCTAAGATTACAACTAGTAATTTAACACTGGTATTACCAGTGTTCTGCACTTTTGATGAGAAAGTTACATATTGATTTTTTTCTCTACTGATTTTGAGTTTGTTCGTTAGGAACTAGGAGGAGTCCAGAGTTAACTGTCTTTGTCCCTTGTTACCATAAAGACCTCGTTGGCGTAATGTATGCATTATAGTGGTTGCATAAAAAAGTTCAGATCATTCACAAAGATAATGAAACGCAGAGGCCAGTGTACGACCCCTGGGGGAAACCGTTTTTAATTGCCAGTGATGATGATAATTCATTATTTTCAGAAACAAGCTGCTTTCTTATGCATAAATAGATTTTAAATATTCGAGGGAAACTCCCCTGACAACGTGAAATTCCATCTTTCCAAGAAGAATGTCATTAGAAACACAGTCGAAAGCCTTAGAAAGGTTACACAAACTGATGGCGATATGCTCCTATCTCTCAAGGCCTTTCCCCTGACTTTAACCACCTTCAGAAATACATCTCGCACTTTTGCTGGTGTCACAGGTGTAATAAAAAATAATCAACTGGTTTTAGTGGATCATTGAAAAATTTGAAAGGGATCTGTTTCGAATCTGACATGAAGGAAATTATATTTTCTGCTATATCACCAAAGAAGTCACTGAAATCTTCAGATGATACCTATAGCGCTTTTCTTTTGCGGTTTGTTACAATTGAGTTCATGGTCAGTTTCCAAGTAGTCTTCGAAATATTATCAGAATTGTTGACATAATTGCCGTAAGCAATTTTTTTGCTATATTTAATTGCTTTCTGTAATGTTTTCTCATTTTATTGTAGACAATATAATTTTCAGCACATTTTGGGTTATCGCAAATAATTTTTACATATAGCAATTTGTCCCTCATTTCTAAGAGAGAATTATTGAACAATGCCACTGGTGGTTTTATGTTTGCGCTAATCTTTTTTAGTGGGGAAAATTTCAAGGAGAAGTTTTTTAGGATAAATAGAAGATTGTTAGTAATCAGACGAGAGTGTACATTTCAATTACGCCGGCAGAGTAATCGGTGTCGTTTATATTAGGAAGGATATTATAAATCTATGTAATCGAGAAAGCCTGAGAGATGGTGATTTCAATACCATAGGAAGATATTAAGGATACAAGAGCTCGAATATTAATGAGTTCGACCTAAAATCTATATTGAAGTCCCCTAAATTTTTTTTTCTGTTGCTGCATCTGTCAAGAACAATCACAAAATTTGACAAAAAAAATCATCGAAGTTTCCGTGTCGGATCTATACAGAGTAATCCTGGTGAGTTTTATGCCTACAATTTTGACCATGCAAAACTAAGAGTGAAACTCCTCTACAAGATCTTCACAATCAACAACCTTTATTTTAAATGTAGGTTTGATATATATTGCTACGCCCCTATGTTTGTTCTTTTTCTGCAAAAATGAGAAACAAGTGAATACGTCACAATGTTGACTGATTCGAGAGCATGATTTTCAAGCCAGTGCTCAGACAGACATAACACTGAATATAACCTGTTGTGGTTTTGGCTGCACTATCTGGTTCTCTTTGGAATTATTAAATATCACCGTGTAGACAAGTCGATAATACACAGAATTGTTTAATCTGACCATAGTTTTTAATTTCACCACGATCAACATTTCTCATTAAAGATTGTTGATATTCTACAAAATAAAGGTACTTTTCTCTTGAGCAAAGTTTACAATTTTCGACAAACCTTGTATACAAATGGAAAAAATTGATATGTATTTTTTCATTTTCGGACCATGAAGAGCTTTTATCAAGAATATTTTGTTGTATAAAACAAGTAATAAAAACGTAATTCTTATGGTGTCATCTGCAAAACTTTTGCTCAGTATGCTATTTACTTGTCAGTGGATGTTAATATAATTAATTCTTCTCTGTTTTAATTCAAAGTTATTTAATCTCTCAATGCATCAATAACTTTAAGTCAGGCTTGGTGAAGCAAAACTAGAGCACATACATCAATAATACCTATTAAATCTTTTTCAAGGTGGAAACGGGGAGTTGCTGCCGCTTTAAACTACATCGATCTGAAAACATCTACCAACAACAACAACCAGTCACCTTTACTGATGCCTTATCCAAGCTGGGAGGCAAATACTCTTCCTAGAACAAAAGCTGGCGAGGCCCCTAGAGATAACCTCATAGTATCACCATTTAGATTGGAGGTCGACGTTTGTGACAGGCTGTGGATCATAGATACTGGTGCTGATGACATATTCGACAATCAAGTACAAATTACACCGCCAACAATTCAAATTTACGATCTCAAAACGGATCAACTGATCAGAAAGTATACACTCAAGGCGTCGGATATGAATGGGAACAGCTCGTTCTTTGCAAACATTGTAAGTTTTGGTTCACGTCACAAGACTTTTTCACTTGGTTACCTCAGTTTTAAGGTGAATGGTTTTGTATCAAGTTTTGGATACAAGAGAGCGTTACCAATATAGATTAAATCTGATTCAATAACAACTGCTGGCTTTGCTCGATAAATTCAGTTTTACTTTCCTATTCAAGAAGTTATTTAGAGAAGTATGTATTGTAATCGAGTAGGAAAACTCCTGGTTTCTTTCAGTCATGTTCACAATCACAATCAATTCTGGTTTTCGTTGAAGTTGCTGTCTGCATGTCCTGGATTATAAGCTGTATCTCGTTTCGCTGATCCAAGAGGTCAAAAAGTAGGTTTGTGAACAGAATGCAATTTTCAGCTCATTATAGCCCTTATAACCTATATCCCCAGAATAAGCATTGGGCTTTCCTATGTCTCATTTAGGAACAAGCCTGAGAGGTACCACCACATAGGATTTATAGTCAAACTGATTGATTTTACTAGGACCTTCCGATGAAAATTATTTGTTTTACCAAGGTTTCAATTACTTTTAAAAATATATATGTATGGAATCATTATAAATAGATTATCAACAACGTGAAATCAGTACGACGTAGAAATTATTTTTAGGGTTCCGGCGGTTCCGTACATCCGACGAAATAAGTGGAATAAAGAAAAGTTCATATCAGGCACTAAGGTTATAAAGAAAAAGCTACCAAAAATTACAACTGCTCCCATCACATAGCGGTGACCCACATATTTAAGACTTTATAACTGCTGTGACTCGGAAATGTATGATTTTTTAGGAAATATCAAATTTAAATGTTGCTACATAATATAGTCTCTTCTTTAATTTGGTCGTCTGAAATTTTCAATTTTCGTAAAAAAATGATCCCCTACCCCCTTTGGGAGATGTTCAATGGGACCAATTTTCAATAGTCCTCTATCAAACGAAAAAAGAATTATGAAAATCGGAGCACGTTTACTATTTATAAGGCGCGAACATACATTAAAAAACATGCAGACAAACATTCGAAATGTATACATCCTCCGTTTGGTCCATCGGTCAAAAACTATTTAAAAACTCTGGTGTCTGCATGTCCACCTATTATAGCGTATATTCTACTAAATAGAGATAGTTGGAATTTAGTCGTTACTAATACACAGTTATATGATAGCTCTGATACTGATGGTTAATTCTGTGGAGCAAACTGGAGTATGAGAGGAAAAATTTTCTTCAAGAACAACATGTGGCGTATCAAATGAAAGGGCTCGTTTTAAGTAATTCAAATATTTTTTTTTCCATTACTACATCCAAAACTACTATACTTAAAACCTATTCAAAAATCGTACGGAACACTTCCCAAGCATGTCGCACTCGCACTTGACATTTTATTATTTTTGAGATAATCCAGTCAATGAAATCATTATAAGACATCCTCCTAGAAACCATATTTTCCGAATCCGAGTCTAGAAAGTGGAGAAGGAAGAAGAACTGCAGATACTATGACAGAAGTATCCTCGAAAGAGTAGACTATTAGGAAAAAAGTAAACTTTGAATCATCTCCAAAATATTATGGTTTTGATACAGTTTTGGACAAAGAAAACTTCAAACAACATTTTTAACAAAAGCTCATTCATTTCAATTTCCCATATTTCTAGAGGGTGGACGTACCGCCTGATAATTGTAAGAAGGCCTTCGCCTATTTGACTGACCTGGGAGGCAATGGTCTTGTCGTATATTCATTGGAGGAGAATGATTCGTGGAGAATAAGTCATCATTATTTTCATTTCGATCCACTGATGGGTAATTTGACTGTGGAAGGAATTAATTTTCAATGGAATGATGGTCTGTTTGGTATAGCATTGGGTGCACCATTTGAAAATGGGTAAGTTAAAGAGATTTCAAATCTGAAGCTAAAAAAGTGATAGGTACAGGAGTCCGAAATTGCTCTCAAAATTTCAACAGAAAAGTAAGCGTGTTAATAAAAGATAATAAGTACATCATATAATCCAAATTAGTTTTATTTCCACTCGCAGAGGTTTTGAAACTAAAGTCAGCAGTAAAACTATGTTATTCCAATCGTGATTCCAAAATAAATTTCAGAAGGATGTTCTTCAATCCTCAACAAAAGGTTATAAGGAAATTTGAAATTGCATTGTAATAATTAAGATGCAACGGATATCCGGTAAATAACCGTTATTGAGCCTTTCCGGCCCAAATTTACTGGCCGGATACCGTATAAACCGTAAAATACACTCAGGTGTAAAAAAACGTAACGAGTTAATATTTGATCAAAAAAAGTCTAACTAACATAAAAGAAACATACTTCTTACGTATTAAGTTTAATATTTTGTATTACCACCTCTGGGTTCTTATAACTGCCTGAATTTGTCGATTCATAATATCAATAAGGATACGAATGAAGAAATCCACGTCGTCCAAATATAACATTTCTCAAAGGAAACAGTTGGTGACAAGGTCATTTCGGTCTAAGAAATGAACCAATGCCCTTAAAGTTCCGTACTGAAAAACAAAATATGAGAAAAAGTATTTCTTAGTGTGTACTTCATTATGATGACGGCTTTTATTAAAAGGTAGAAAAGTTATAAACAATAAATCACAAAGAGCCTTACATACAGTTAAATCACTTTCTGAGATATTATAGTTGATGATAAAAAAAATATCTAATCTTAATACTTCACAAAGTATCAAGAACTTAAATTAGTGACATGAATGACACATCTAATCACAATTATAATGAATGGAAAAAACTGAAAACCATCGCTGCAACGAGCTCGTGGGGGTTAATAACTGATATCGAATTTAATTCTTGAATTGTATGGAAAGAGCCTTTCATTTTCAATATAGAACTTGCTGGTAATTTAAAAATGTAAAAAGATACAGCTGCAACTTAGTGGAAAACCTATTATTTAGAGGTGAACGCTTGATCCATACACTTACTCTGAAGTTGCTTCCGTCTCCTTCACAACTTAATAACTTTACCTATTTTTTAATCACTCAAAAGCAGGGGTTGTACATACTATGCTCATTTTTCAATTATTAAGGTATATTCTATAAACTTTACGATTAATAACAATCACCTGAAATTCTTTTGATATGGTATATTCTTACTTACTGCTGAGCTAGGTACCTAAAATAATATCTATATTTGAAGAAATATTGTTTTTTAGCAGTAATGGCTTATCTCTAAAAGATAATCATAATGATTGTATTTCAATATCTTTTCAGGGAACGCACTGTATATTTCCATGCATTGGCAAGCACCAGAGAGTTTTCAGTAAGCAACAAAGTGTTACAAAACAGAACTACAGCCACTGATACAAATAATTACAATTTATTTAGGGTAGGTAAATCTTTTTGAGTTTTTTGGTAGGTATTTTTTTATCAGATTATTTTCTTCAAATCTATTCGACAAAAATAGTTAAAACAATAGTACATCACGAACATATAGTGTAAATTCCAGTTCGAGTTTATGAATGCCAGTAGCATTTGCTCAAGGCATAATAATTGTGCTCAGTCTTTTGACACTTTTCTGCCTGGTGCCTAGTTTTCTCCGCTGGAGCCTCTGTCATTATTCTTTAGACGTAAGTTTTAAAAAATAAAACTCTAAAAAGGCCATTTTCTTCAGCGTTGAACATCTGATCAGGTTTTAAATTGAGAATTGAGGTAGTATACTTTTTAGTTAAACCTCTCGACGAAAAATGCGACAACTGCCATTTTACTGGACAACTTTTCTTTTCGTATTTGAACTCACCCATCACTGATTGGTAATAGTTGTTGCGAAGTTGTTGCTGGTCTTTTAAATCTCTATCATGGATTTTCCGACTAGCATCTGGTTCAACAGTCAATTATTTTATTTTTATTTATTCTATTTGTCAGCCGATATTTTGTTGCTAATCTATATACGATGTTTTGCCTGTTATGGGATATCTGGTTCTAGCTACTGCTCTTACTTCTTGTAGTTAAAGTTGTGTTTCCTTCTAATCGTTTCTATCTGTAGCCCGCTCTCTTTCTGTGCGTCGAAGATCTTTGAGGACCTCCGTAGCAAATATGTTAGTCGCTTTCCAGGTCACCTCCTGAAAGCCTCACGCTTACTAAAGCCGAATTTCTTACCCGAGAATTGCTTCCCAAGCAATGCATGGTGAGTGGAATTGAGGACACACAAAAACACGTGCTTCACGTTTTCAACCCGTTTTACCCTTTATTGCGTTTGTGCACTGTTCTTCTCATCTTCGAGGGCTATTTTAATGCACTTCGATATTGAGTTCCTTTCTTCGGGGCTCAATGTAGGTAATCCTTTCTGCCGGTAAAGGGCTTGTCGTTCCTCCGTTTCTTCGGGATTCTTGTATTTGGGTATTAGCCCATAGACAGACATCCTATGTGAGCACAGATGTGATTACTGACATCAGCAATGCCCTTCTCGCCTATTTCGGGCCTCCTATATTTGGCATTAGCCGTGATAAAGTTGTTCCTACAACCGAAGCCTTAGATCCCACATGATCTAGCTGTCGCTTAAAGTTGAGTCGGGCATCAATCATCACCCCTAAATAACGAAGAAATGGTTGTGACGTGAGAGTTTATTTCATGCTCTCCAACTCTCAGCATGATGTTTTCCACCTGCTACCTACTTGATATGAGAACTGCTTCAGTCTTGTTCTTTGCCAGTTCCCAGTTAACTTATTTCATCCACTGTCTGGTCTTCTCGTAGGTTTTTCGAAGATGAGGTTTATCTCTTCGAGATATTTTGCAACGATTAATATGGCCACATCTTCTGCATATTTTTGGCCCAAGTTTAGCCTCTCTTGGTAATTCAACTTTTAGCAGACCGTCGTACGGAATGAATTATAGACCTCTAAAAACAGTGCCGGCACGGCTTTAATGGCAATTTTCAAGGGGATATTTGGGAATCCATCCAGACCCGGGGCTTTTTTATTCTCTACTCTATTACATGCTCCCATCAACTGATCCTGTGTAATAGGATCAGTTTCTTCTTACTCGCACTGCTCTGACAGGTGGTACAATTAACTTTATGGAGTAAACAGTGCGATAACGATAGTCTTGAAGAATAGTGGGCACGTACGGGATCTGTCCAATGGGTCCTTATCTACCTCATCGATCAGCTCCATCCAGCATTTTCGCTTGCTTTCCTTGACAGCTGTTATTCTATGGCGTGCTATCTTGTATTTTTCCACAAATTCCACTGAATGCGGACTCTTCCAGCCACGCTGTGATGCCCTTCTAAGACTGATGCAATCTTTACGGAAAGTACTGATGTGTTCACTCAAATAGTGCACCGATGGGAGATGGTTAATGATGCATTTTCTACCCATGCTAGCATCGCAGGCGTTCACTATTATCTTCAATTACATCCCAGGAGCAGTTTCCCTTAGCGAGGTCGCCGCTAACAAAAATGATGTCTATAATGGTGTGTGTATGTAGCGAATTGGCTCTCACATTATTAATGATATATAAAGCTAGCAATATCCCTTTTTTTTCTAAAACTGATTTAGCAACGATATTGAGATTTCAGCAACTAGTTAGCTATAAATAAGCTACAAATTCCGTATTTGTCCTCACAATTTCTACAGCGTAAACTATCCTCCAAAGTAATGTTCTAGAGATACCTTTTATAAGAATGCCGGGAACAGTTAGGTGTTCTACTTTATTGTTAGTTATCTTGGACTTTTGGTACCTTAACTAAGATCTGTCAATAAACGAGATGCTGTTTTTGCAGCCTGTCTCTATTTATGCTGAGTATACTTTGCTTAGAAAGAGCTAAGGGTGACACTGGGCTCAGGTCCGTCTTTTCCATAAGGGCACCATCCCAGGGCCCCCGCATCTTTGCGGCTGCGAAATATCATGTTCACAATATTTTTCGAATTTATTGATCTATGACACAAAATTTATTTTTTTCTATTCATAAGATCCCAAACTCTATTTTCTCAAGGGACCCTGTAAGGTCTAAGACGGCTCAGTCTCTTTCTATATAGAATGCATCGGCCCTGTCAGTACCCACAACGTTTTTGATTTCAGGTATCTCTTGTTCACCAATTTAGTGAGACAATTTAGGCTCTCTGCTAAATTCATCCATTTGATGTCAGTATCAAGAACCTTTAGTGCCGTCTTATTGTCGATTCAAATAGTTATGCATTCTTCAGCATAGCATATAAATGTAAAATGTTTAATGTTACACTCTCCTAGGTCATCCGTATGTACCTTAGAGAAAAAATGGAGTCAAATAAAAAACTCATTTCTTTTTTGTATAACATATACCAATAATTTCAGTATGAAGGGAACAAAGGTCCGGATACACAATCCATGGTTTCGGTTTATGATGAATTCACAGACGTTATTTTCTTCACTCAAGCCAACAAAGATGGCGTAGCATGTTGGAAAACCAGTTATGATTTAAATCCTCTCAACTTTGCACTTGTGGCACAAGATCATGAGAGACTTTTATTCGTCAATGATATAGTGGTAGGTTGAAATTAATTGCAAATCTGGAATTTTGAAGTAAAAACTTTAATTTTCATGTTACAGATTGACGCCGACAGATATTTATGGATACTATCAGATAGAATGCCGAGATTTTTATTGGGAAATTTGAATCCTAATCAAATTAATTTTAGAATTTTGAAGATACAAGTTGATGAAGCCATCAAAAATACACCTTGTGAATAAGACTCAAATAGCGAGAGAGATTGAAGGTTCTTTATTCAAGTGATGTGATATTATTGTTAATATTTTTGTACTAGTATTTTTGGAATATACTTTTGAAATGATTATTATTTTCTCAAGTTACGCCTACTGCTTCGATACCTTAACGCAGCCCTCCTGAGACAAATATTACTTGGAGTCTTTTATGAATGAAAAACTTTTGAATAAATAACTGTAATTCTTTTAAGATTGTTGGAGCTTCTGGGGCCTATAAGTCATACTCTTACTGTTATTTCGCCGTAGCTTTTTTAAACTATGCAATACTATTATGGACCTTATTTTCTTTGTGCAAGGTGGAGGAATTGCTCCTTATGGTCCCTCGATAGTGTGAGGCTCTTCGGTCCATAGGCCATACCTTCCATCCGTCTAGGTTTGTCTGAAAAATACTGGTCTTCAGGCCAGTTGGCCCCTTGTATCTAACCATTTCGGTTCTGCCTCAGAGTCCCGAAGAAGGCATCATGATTGGAGAAGGCCAGGATTGGTCCTCATTTCATCTCTTTATTCTAGTTTATAAGAACCCGTCCTGTGTCCTCAGTCCCATGATCTTGTCCTGGTACTGAAGTTTTCGCCTGAACTCCGATGAATCCTCTTTCTGTTGTCCAGGGACAAAGACTAGCATCTGTCCCTGGAAGATCTCTGGGGGCGACAACCGTCAACTCCGCCCCCTCCCAGAGTTGCCTCAGTACGCCAATGGTGCGCCTGACCCACTGTACCTGTTCGATATGAACCCGCGCTAAAGGACTTTTTGTAGAACATCGGTGGCGTGTCCCTGCTGCAAATTGGTTGGCCTAGGAGTGTCTCCCTTATTTTGTTTTGTACCAAGTGTGCCTGTTCCACATTTTGTATTAGAACTTTCGGATGGCGCCTGCAAAAACCGCCATCAAAAAACCTTTCGCTACTTCGCCGCAAGAACCGGTCCGCCATAGCCTTGCCTCCGTCCTTTTTCGGTTTCTTGGTTGCTGGAAGAGTCTTCGATTCCTCTCGAGGTCTTTTTTATGTTCCCCCCTACGGCAAACCTTATGCGTTACTATCTGATGTGGACTTTCGACAATATTTTGGTTAATGGTGTGTATTGCTTTCACCATCGGGTTTTTGTTGATGAGGTCTGAGTCGGATGAGTCCCCTTTGTTAAAATATTGATGTTTTTATAAGAGGGAAAGGGTGTGTCGAGATCTGCATTGGGCCAAGGCTACTTAACCCTGAGATTTGGCCTAGTTTCTCGGAGGCTCCATTAATGACGGTTTTATTAACCTGTTAGGTTAGGGGACTTTTACCCCCCTCGGTTCTTAGGATAAAGGTATTCTCAAGGCCCCTTTACAGAACCTCTTTATGGACTGTTAGTCCACCTTATATAAAATATGCTGTCTACTCATACGACTTTCCTGCCTACCACTTACATGTAAATATACCAAATATAAATTCGTATGATTATCCCGTCCGATCATTTTCTTTTCTGCGGATCAAAACAATGATCATCTTGATCTAGAATTTTGTGCTACAATGAACCAGACAAAACATGAAAAAATAGGTAGAAAACAGGACAGTTCATGACTTATTTCCCTGTTTTTTCTCACAAGATGGTCAAGAACTACTTGAAGAATAATTCAAGCAAGTTTCATCAAAATTGTTTGAGCCATCTGCCATCTTCCTGCTAAGGTCTTTAGCAAAACACGGTTTTCTGTGTTACGCTATTTAATGACATAGAAAACAATTATTAATCAAAAATATTTGAAAAATTGTATATATAATTTTAATTATACATTTTTATTCCTATATTAGTTATATTTATTTTAGAATTATATACTTACATTATTTCAAACCTTGAATTTTTATTCTCGAATTAAAAAATATGTAAATATTATGTCAGTTCGTGATAATCCTGGAATTGAAATTATGAACATAATGGAAATACGGCAACACTCACTCCTATAATGTTCATAGGGTTTCCAAATCTCCATTATGGACATAATTTTAATTCAAGAATTATCATTATAGATACCCATAATTTGAATTCGAGAATAAAAATTAAGAATATAAAATTATATTCATAAGATAAGGAAATACGTTTTGAAAAACACACAACTCCTTAAAATAAAGATTTATTATTTTTCTAAATAAATGATCGAAATTAGGTCCATTTAATTCCATTACTTGAAAAATTTCAATAATTACTATTCTTTTGGGTTTTCATTTCAATTGGATTTAACCAATCATTCTACGAACATACAGTTATTTTATTAGAGTTTTTGTTCAAATGTCAAATTTTCAATATTTTTCTTAATTTGTAATTAGGTAGTTTTGACCTTTATGAAATGTTTTTTATTTTAACTAGTTTTTATGGGAAAATTATCAAAGGTTTTCTGCTTTTACTCCATTTTGTTAATGGAACCGTGCTTGAAACAAATGAAAATCTGATTGCTACAGTAACAAAAAATATCTGGCTCATTTACAATATTCAGTATTCAAAATGAATAAAAATTTTTTTTAGCTTGACCGGCTTTATTAGTTAAATACAAAATAATATTAAGTCTATTATTAATATTATTTTCTATATTATTCACGCTCTAGAAGTGCAGCAAGTCCAATAGGCGCACTCGAATTTTCTAGAAACTCCCCGACTGCATCTATTAAATGAAGAAACCATTTTCTAGAACTCTGGAGACGAACATTATCTCTCGATTGGTCTGGAGAAGAAACGTCGCTAACATTTGGCTGTGATATATACAGAGTCTTTCATAATATATGCGCAGGACTTTAAAATGTGATAGCTCGTCCAAAAATAAAAAAAAAGTTTTTTTGTGAATATCTCCGGAATCGTTAATCGTACATAAAACAGCTTTTGTAAGCATTTTCCACTCATAATAAGCTATGTTTTGAGTCAGAAAATTTTTGTTAAATCATAATTGGTGAAGATTTTGAAGGAGTAGTTGGTATTTTTTCCCCAGTTTCTACGCCAATGGAAAAATTACGGTTTTGAGACACCCATTTGAACCGCCAATGTTTTCTACAAAAAAACGTACCGTTGGTCGTGAGCTCTAAAATCGACCGTTTTCGAGAAAAATCAACTTTTATGTTGAAAAAACACGGTAATTTTTTTTAAATACAATTTTTTATTTACTAATTAAACAAAATTTATGTAAACGTTAGAACAAATAACAAAAGCTAAAATTGATCGTGTTTTTTTGTGTAGAAAACATACCAATTCAAATGGGCGCCTTAAAACCGTACTATTTCCATTGGCGTAGAAATTGGGGAGAAAAATAACCACTACTCCTTCAAAATCTTCACAATTATGAATTAACAAAAACTTTTTTCTGACTCAAAACTTATCTTATTATGAGTGGAAAATGCTTACAAAAGCTGTTTTCTGTACGGCTCCGGAGATATTCACAAAACACATTTTTTTTCAATTTCAACTCCCTGTATCTCGAAAATGGTGCATTTTACAGGGGAAGTCAATATAAACTTTATTCATATTTTTTGGACGAGCTATCACATCCTTCTCAGTCCTGCGCATATATTATGAAACACCCTGTATAGTATACAGGGTGGTCCAAATGAAGTATTTCCCGCATAACTCCGTAACCCTTGAAAATATGAAAAAATTTCTTTTACAAAAGTTTTCCAGATTCTTGAACTGCATATTTTAAAAATAACTTAGAAGATAAGACACTTCCGCCCCCGTATCACGTAAAATTTAGCAACCAGTTGCAATCGCGTTGTTGTCTCAATGTTGCCACTGTCTACATATAGCATATCAGACCCTCTCTATAAAAAATTAGATAAATAAGTGAAAATAGCTGTTTTATAAAGAACATTATAACAAATAATTCATTATTCACAAATACATGCAATCGATGGTCTATAATGCATGCAATCAACTTCGCTTTAATACTTTTATTTGAGCATCAGCTTAGGTTCTACATTGAATGAGCGGCAACACTGTACGAAATTGACGCTTTGACAGCGACGATCGTGCGATAGTCGCGATCGCGTTGCAGTTGCTATTTACGTGATAACCCCGCCGGTTATACTGGAAACCCATACCAACTTCGTTATTTTATATGGAACACCCAGTATATTATTGCATTTTTGAAATCCTCGAATAATTTTAGGGCCACTTTGGTAAACATACATTGTGTCTCAAATGCACGGTTGTCGAGAAAATGGGCACTAAATAAAAAAATCAACGATTGCAGTAGTCTGCGCCATCTTGATTTTTTTTGAAACTAGGGCACTTAAAACAATGCGGTTTTCGCACGTCGCATTGTTAAGGAATCAACTAACTTTTGCGGTTTTAAACGAAGCTGTAAACACTGATTTGAAAATGCAAATTTTCAAACATCAAAAACATTTTATTTTCAAATGGAACACACTACTTTTCTTTGCAACACTGAATGCAAAATTCAATTTCCTTTCCCCTGATGTAACATTATTGCTATCTGTTTCCTATCGTTCTCGTGAAATGTGCACTTTTATGTTAATTTCGAATAATTTCTCTTTATCGCTTTAGTCATGACTTGTTTTGTGACAATTGCATGTGCAGAGAGAAATCCAATCAATAAATGATGCAAGAGGAAAAGAGTGATGAACAAACATCCATAAGTTATTAGTTATTAGTTATTAGCAGAACTTTTTCTACTGAATAACATTACAGTGCAAATGGCGGACAAAAACAAATTTAGCCAATACCAATAGATAATGGTGAGGTGCACGAGCTCGAAAACAGCATCCAACAGCAACAGTCTGAGGTAGACCAGCCGAGGAATATGATGCAAGCTACACAAACTTCGGAGCCGAGCACTCCTAGGCCCATTCCGGAAGTCATGACTCAACAACAGATCTCGAATGAAGGCACCTAATTTCGATGGTAAATCCTCATGGGCCAATTACCTTTTTCAATTTGAAGCTGCTGCAAGAGCGAATTGATGGTTTAACAAAGATAAGGCAACAGTGTTGACTTCCTCGAAAAAGCACTTGGCAGCTACGATCTGAGCTGAGCTCATTTAGAACAAGTTTACCACTCCCAATTAATGATGTGCTGACAGAAACATACGGTCTTCGTGAACCAAAAATTAAACAAGCACTTGTTCTGACTCATCCTGTCAACCTGAAGGCCTCGATAATACGGACTATGGAATCTGAAACCACAAGACTGAGCTATAAACGAAGACAGTACGACTTGATGATGTCCTGACGTCTAGTGCTGTAAAGTAAACTGGCTGGAAAATTAGAACAGCGGCTGGTAGTCCTGCAATGAACGCTTCATGGAGAAGTGGAAGTAAACATCCAGATTGGCAATACAGTTATCCAACATCTATCCTTAGTTGCAGATATTGAAGACGAGGTTATCATTGGAATGGAGATCGTGACGTCTACAGGATTTCATCTAGATTTGGCTACGAACAAACTGACATGTGCGTAATAAATTGTAGAAAGATTATGTATTTATTTTATTGGTTAAATGAATTGTATTCAAGACACGGATTGTTTGCTTTGCAATTGGCGAACTTGAATCCTGTTATAGTATTTTGAAATTAACTAGTAATACACAGGATGTTCCCTGACAAGGTGTATTTTATTCCCAATTCCGAATATACACTTGTAATGTAGTAGTGTAAATTTTAAATTTAGAATGAAATACAGGGTGTTGTTGTGTGGACACACTAAAAACTTACCGTGTATACCTACCTATATATATATATATATATATATATATATATATATATATATATATATACATACATATACTACTTCTTCTTTGAGTATCGTACTCGTATCCGAGCATTGGCAGCTTCTCTGCCTTGAAAGTGTTACCACAGACAAGGGGACCTATAATTTAACGTGGATTCCGAACCACCAATGTGTCTCAAGATAAATCTTAAGGACACACCCGTCCAGAGAGCTGTACTAGGGAATATATACTCTCACTGGTTTCCCGTTGCCTTGCGAGAGGAGGAGAATGCAATGCGACAGAGACTCGAACGCGCGCCCGCATCAACGGTCACTCGTCCAAGCTGTTTCCATCGTATTGCGCTGCTTAACTTCGAAGATCGAAGTCGGTCAGTGTTAACCCGCAGCTAAGCGCTCCACATATACTACCACGACATATACCAAAATTCATTTTTTAGATTTTATTTATTTATATTAAGAAATAACTTGTTCTATATAGACCGTCATATATGTATGTACCTATATTATTTCTTTTTGTTTATATATTAACAACTCAATCAAAAACAAATCTCAACAAAGTGTAAGTAAAATCTTCGATACTGTATATATATAAGAAAAATAATCTTAATACATATAATGTACCTTTGTAGATCCTCTGAAGATGGAAAATAAATTTCCAAAAGCTTAGGACAACTTTATAGAATATTCTTTAAAATTGCTGCATCCCCAATATACCTTCTACAAATTATATACATATTGTAACGTTTAACCCTGTGCTAAACGTTGTGGGGTGAGTTCACTTGCGTAGCACTCAAAATTCGCAGATTGCTTTCAATGATTTATTTTCAAACACACTGTACACGGCTTTCTGTTGTAGTACAACTGTCACTACTTGTCACTTTGACTATCGCGTTCTAAGTACTTTCGAGTTATGTTTCCAATTGACTGATACCATAAACTGACTTTATAAGACTCACAGCCTTCATAAGACTGACTGACTCTGTCCCGTGATCGACACGGCTTTATATACCTAAATCATGACATGACATTCATCGAGAATGTTCTATGATTATCTAGATGCACTTAATTAATGTTCTAGATCCTTGTCAAACTGACAATAGTATGACAAATTGTACCTCACATATAGTTTCTAGAAGGATCCAGAATAAATCCACCATAATTCTAGAACTACATAAGGAAACATAAAAACAACAACTATAGCAAACAAGGTAGTAGGAATAAACAGCTAATAAACAAATATTAACCGTAAGTACATGAATACCCATCCACGTTACACTGCCCCCTTCTTAGATTTGATCGTCCCGATCAAACATCATTCCAATACATTCTACAATCTCATCTGGGGGAGCTCCTTGGATTCTCTTGTCCCAGTTCTCATTCTCACTTTCCGAGGAAGACATATAACTCGGTGTTCCTGATCCTCCTCGGTGATCATAGAAATGTTTCACCGGACTATGATAACCTCCAGGTGAACATACTCGAACAGGTGATCTGCTTCTATACAAGCCAACACAATCCTTGGCGGCCACACAACCTTCACCACTACGTGATCTTGAACCACGATCACGCAATCTAGGTATATGGCAAGGAGACGTCAATTCACTACAGTACATCTCACTATCTTTAATATTGTTTGAACTACTGCGATTGCGCCTACTATTTCGGTCATTGCGTCGCCTCATGCGCTTCCTTCTATTGCGGTCGAAGCACCTTCTACCTCCTGCGCCTCTTTGTGGACTACTGAAACGTGAATTGCTTTTCCCAGGAACACTAGTGCCTACATATTGTCTGGTACTTCTTCGACATCTGGATATACTGCGCCTTTTAACAAGACTCTTTCTTCTACTGCTTGATCTCTCTCTAGAGATACTGCTCTCCTTCGAACTAGGTATGACATCTTCCCTCTTAACACCAGGCTCCATATCTGAGCTGTCTTTATTAGAGCAATAATGATATTTCTGTTGGGTGCAATTTTCTTTCTTCCGGATTTCGAAATTTTCTTGTACATGACCAGGTTGAAGTGGACAGTTCTTCTTCATGTGCCCTTCTTGTCCACAATTCCAACACAACCTCGGAGTACTGAAATTTTCTGACTTATTGCTAGATTGAAAGTGTGAACAATTCCTTTTGATATGTCCTCCTTGTCCACAGTTCCAACAGACCCTCTGAGTACTATGTCCAGTTGATTGACCATCCAGTTTTCGTAACATTTCAATAATTTGCTTAATGATTTTACTTTTTCTGTATTTCTCTTCTTGGATGAGGCTAACGCGTCGAATCTATCCCCGATGGAGATGAGATCTGGATGCCTGTTTAGCAGCTTCATACTCAAGTGCACGTGCAAGGGCATCTTCAATTCTTGTAAGGCCACTCAACCATAAGGCCTGCTGAATCTCAAAATCTCTTAGACCATCAATGAATGTCTGCACTGTTAGCCTGTCAATAAAGTCTCTCGGCGCTGTAGGGTATGACAGTCGAACGAGCCGGACATCAGTTTCATACTGCTGCAATGTTTTGTCATACCTTTGTTGCCTGTACTTTAACTGTGCTTGGTAAACTTGTTGTAGATGTTGGTCACCATATCGCCTTTCAAGTTGATCTACTAAAATCTCATACGAAGGTTCGCCGCCAGTTAAGGTATTTAAGATTTCCAATGCATCACCACGTAGAGCCAAGATCAATGCAGTGGCCTTCTCTTCATCTGACCAACCACTAGCCAAAGCAGCAGCATCAAATTGCTTTTTATATGTAGACCAAGACTGTTTACCATCGAATTTTGGGACTTCAATTTTTACTGGATTAACTACACCATTTTGAATTTCATTGGACGATCTTCTCAGGGGTACTTCAGCTTTCGTTTGCAACATCTTTTCTTCTATTAATTGAAATTTTTGATCAAAACTTTCTTGAACTTTCTCTAATTTCTGTTCAACTTCTTCTTGAACTTTCTCTAATTTTTGGTCAACTTTCTCTAATTTCTGGTCAACTTCCTGTTTATCTTCTTGTCGCACTCTTTCTTGTTCTTCTAAGATTTGTCTTATTTTTGTTTGTTCTTCTAAAATTTGTCTTATTTTTGCTTGATCTTCCTGTCTAATTCTTTCTTGTTCTTGTCTACTCTTTTCTTGATTTTCTAGGAATTGATTCATTTTTGTTTGGTCTTCCTGTCTAATTCTTTCTCGTTCTTCTTTTTCTTGTTGTCTAATTCTTTCTTGTTCTTCTTTTTCTTGTTGTCTAATTCTTTCTTGTTCTTCTTTATTATTTTTCAAGAACTCCATTATTTCTGCAAAATTTGCCATTTCGTCGTAATCTCTGGATCTGGTATTCACCATATATTCTCAGCAAAATGCGAAGATCCCTTTTTCTGACACCAATTGTAACGTTTAACCCTGTGCTAAACGTTGTGGGGTGAGTTCACTTGCGTAGCACTCAAAATTCGCAGATTGCTTTCAATGATTTATTTTCAAACACACTGTACACGGCTTTCTGTTGTAGTACAACTGTCACTACTTGTCACTTTGATTATCGCGTTCCAAGTACTTTCGAGTTATGTTTCCAATTGACTGATACCATAAACTGATTTTATAAGACTCACTGCCTTCATAAGACTGACTGACTCTGTCCCGTGATCGACACGGCTTTATATACCTAAATCATGACATGACATTCATCGAGAATGTTCTATGATTATCTAGATGCACATAATTAATGTTCTAGATCCTTGTCAAACTGACAATAGTATGACAAATTGTACCTCACATATAGTTTCTAGAAGGATCCAGAATAAATCCACCATAATTCTAGAACTACATAAGGAAACATAAAAACAACAACTATAGCAAACAAGGTAGTAGGAATAAACAGCTAATAAACAAATATTAACCGTAATTACATGAATACCCATCCTAAATCATGACATGACATTCATCGAGAATGTTCTATGATTATCTAGATGCACATAATTAATGTTCTAGATCCTTGTCAAACTGACAATAGTATGACAAATTGTACCTCACATATAGTTTCTGGAAGGATCCAGAATAAATCCACCATAATTCTAGAACTACATAAGGAAACATACAAACAACAACTATAGCAAACAAGGTAGTAGGAATAAACAGCTAATAAACAAATATTAACCCTAAGTACATGAATACCCATCCACGTTACAATATATATATACAATACAACCACATTTTGTTTACTGTGCTAGTGTACTTGCATTGCTTGATGGAAGTAGTATCTCTGCCCTGCAAAAACTACAAAATAGAGGTACGCGTGTTATTTTGAGGTGCAATAGATATAATCCAATTAAATCAATGCTTCAGACCGTAGATTGGCTTTCTTTTAAAGATAGGTTGTTTTATTTTTCTATGATTTTGATCTATAAGATTGTATCTCCTTATTTTGACCAATTTATTGTATTTCAAAACCAAATACACAATCATCACACCAGAAGAAACAATCATTTTTATTTTCAAAGAACAACTTATGCTCGAACTACTAATTCATTGTTTCATAAAGGCTTGTTAATGTACAACGACCTTCCTAACGAGATCAAACAAACCCGTTCACTCAAAGAGTTTAAACACCAACTAGTCCTAAACATTAAAACAAAGTATGTATGAAATCCAAAATTAGATAAGATATGATAAAGTTAGTTTTATTCTTAATAAGTAAGTAACAATAGACCGCGAGGTTGTGGATTTCTCCTGTGTCCTCCACGTGGGGCGGTCTGGTAACGTGGCTCCACAAACCAGTGGCGTCACGGCCAACAGCAGGTAAATATCCACTAGGGGAAGGAACCCCGATCAAAAAACCAAACATGGAAGTTGATACAGGAGTTCAACTTACGGTACAGGTAACGGACACCCAGTACCGGCGACCGTCATGTTGTGGAGGTTAACCACTTGGCCATCACAGCAGATACTGCAACAAGTGCGAGTACAAGCTCAGGGAGTGGAGGTGAGCAGGAAAATCTTGCGCTCCACCGTATTGAAACGCAGAAGTAGCTGTGGCAATACACAGCATCTCGAGGAGAAACAGCAAGAGCCAAAGCAAACAATGCATCTCTTGCAGGCGGCCGACGATGCTAGCGTCGATGCCTTCATGAACGCAGAGCTGGGCTGCGCAGAGTCGCAACTGGATAATCCACTTGCTCATATCACGGCTCTAGACGTAACAGAGTTAGAGAAGATCCAAGAAATGCAGCAGATACTCCATGGTATGAGAGAGTCCGTTGGTAAACAGAGAAATGTAAACAGGACCATACAGGGTGGCATGGTCAAACTTTTCTGCAACCTAGAACAGATACGTGCCTGCTTAAAGATTCGCTCACAGGCAGTACAAAGTTTCAAGGAACGAAATTATGCAAAAGCCCAATCGCCTTCCATCACGCACAAACGCAAAAGGGCTAGAGTAGAGGACACCCCACCAAGTAAGCAGCTTGAACAAAAGACGAGCAGAGCTGAAAATTCGATGTGATTCCTTCACCTGCACCTCAGGATACCGCTGACTTTGTAGAGGTTAAGTCGAGGGCGCAAAGAAAGAGGGAGAAAGCCAAGGACAGGAAAGAGAGGAAGCGAGAGAAAGCCTTGAAGGGGTCCTCATCAGCGAAGAAGCCACGCCCAAAGCTTAAAGGCCAGGCTCTCTTGATAAAACCGAACGAAGGTAGGACCTACGCTGAAGTGCTAGGTGCAATGAGGAGAACTGTCACTCTTGAAGAATCTGGAACAGTAATACGCCAGATCCGGAAGACGACCTCTGAAGGAGTGCTCTTGGAACTCTCTAAATGTGATGATAGGAAAAAGCTCCAGGAGGCAATAATCGAGTCAATTGAGGACTGTGGTGTGGCACGGACTGTGTCCCCGAAGCTCAAGCTGGAGATCTTTGACCTTGATGCATTGACAACTGAAGCTGATGTGGAAGGAGCAATACGGAGAGATAATCCTGATATAACTGGCGAGATTCAGATTTCTATGCTCGCACCTAACCAGCGGGAGCAGAGGAAGGCCATTGTACAGGTGGATGAGAATAATGCAACCCAGATTCTGAAGAGAGGAAAAATAAAGGTGGTATGGGTCAACTGCAGGGTTCGCCAGCGACTGGACGTGGAGCGCTGCTTTCGCTGTCTAGACTATGGACATATTAGAAAGAACTGTCTTGGACCCGATAGGAGCAGCAACTGCTGGAAATGTGGGTGGGTGGACTGCACGTCGGCACCATCTTGTATATTATGCAAGGAAGCTCCTGGAGTGTCGCAAGATCATGTTCCAGGATCAAGAGTATGCGTGGCTTTTAAAAAAGCCCTGGACACTAAGAAGGCCCGTTCATAGTACAAATGATTCAATTCATCCAGGCTCACGTGCAGAGAAGCCGAACTGTTGACGCTATCCTAGAGCTTTTGGCATATGAGACCAAAGCCGAGATAGTGATAGTCAGCGAACCATATGGTTTCAAAACGAGCCCCCTATGGTTTTACGACCAGCTTGGCACCGCGGCTGTCTGAATCTCGGACACACGTGGGATCCAGATTCAAGGGCATGGGTCCGAAAATGGCTACGTTTGGGTAAGGCTTCGACAAGTCAACTACTCAGCCCAGGAATACAGAGAGAGTTTGGAAGCTTTGGAGGATAGCCTTCGACGTATTCCAGGCAATTTTATCGTGGCCGGAGACTTCAATGCAAGGGCCATCGAATGGGGTATGCCCGTAACGAACACCAGAGGGAAGCTCTTTCTGGACATGGTCTCAAGGCTGAATCAATCCAGACGTCACATTGATATCAAGTAGCCTTGCCCAACTAGCTTCAGGCTGGAGGGTGATGTATACTTACACTGGTAGCGATCACGAATTTATCACATTCAAGCTGCTGGATAGAAGGCAGGCCCAACAGGCGAGAACACACAACTACCTTGGCTGGAATGTCGATAAACTTAACAAGGACAAGTTCACCGATTCGATAAGTAGGGACCTGGAATCTAGTCCTTTGGTGAACTCTGAGCAGCCAGACTCGAACATCGAAGTTGAGGCTTACATCAAGGCCACCATAAAGCTTATTCAACGAGCTTGTGACAGGTCTATGCCACGAAAAAGACCTTGGTGCGGCAGACAGCAGGCATATTGGTGGACGGATGAGATTTCGCAGCTACGAAAGAAGTGCCTGGTACTTAGGCGGCGGGCCCAGCGCACTCGTAGCCCCTTGGAAGCAGCTACAAAACTAGCAGAACATAAAGCTGGAAAGAAGCAATTGAATAAAGCCATCCGTATAAGCAAGAACCGTTGTTGGCAGGAGCTGTGCCAGGAACTTGATAGTGATCCATGGTGAAAAGGGTATCAACTTGTCTCACGAAGGCTTGGAGCAATTAACAGCAACCCTAAGACAATGAATGCTGAGACCATAAGCAATATTGTGGATACTCTCTTCCCAACGCAATAAGGAAAGAGGAATATGTCGTTTTGCCCAGTTCAAACGTTCCCTCTTTTACAGAGGAAGAGCTCGTAGACGCGGTTTCTATGCTAAAAAACCGGAAGGCTAGTGGGCCAGATGGTGTTCCGGCAGAGGCAGTGAAACTGGTTAGCAATACACACCCACTACTGTTGCTGAACATGTACAATGCTTGTCTAGCGAAGGGAGTGTTCCCAAAAAGCTGGAAAATAGCGTGGATAGTATTAGTTAGCAAAGGGACAGGAGAACCAGATTCCCCTTCTTCTTACAGACCACTTTCATGCTTGATACATTGGGTAAAGTTTAGAAATGCTTCTAAAACCGAGGTTGCGATCCGCGATCCAGGCGACTGGAGACTTGTCCAGCCGACAGCATGGGTTCCGTAAAGGACACTCGACACTCACTGCAATCAAGGAGGTAGTCAGTGCAGTAAAAAGAGCCGAGACTGCATGCCACCAGGTCCAGCCCGTAGTATTGCTTGTGACTCTGGATGTCAGAAATGCATTTAACTCGGTCAGATGGGAGAACATACTTGGATCCCTACATTGTACCTTTAGAGTGCCGGAGTACCTCCTTCTGATACTGCAAGACTATCTGAGAAACCGTCGTATACTGTATGAAACACGAGAAGGTAGAAGGACAAAGGACATCACCGCTGGAGCAGCGCAAGGGTCAATACTGGGACCAGACCTCTGGAACGTCTCGTATAATAGCCTACTTTGCTTGGAAATGCCCCACGACGTATTCCTGGTAGGCTACGCAAATGATGTCTCTGCGGTTATAACTGCCAGGACACCTCAGCTGGCCCAAATCAAGCTAAACCAAGTCATGATAAAAGTCAACTCTTGGATGATTGAACATGGACTAGAGCTCGCACTCTCAAAAACAGAGGTCGTTATGCTGACAAAGTGAAGGATCCCGACTGCTATTTCGATGACGATAGGGAACGTCGAAGTCCGAACTAAAATTGCTGCGAAATATTTAGGCCTGTGGCTTGACTCTCTGTGAAAAGGAAGAAAAGACGGCTGCTTCTTTGGGCCAACTGATGGCAAACTTAGCGGGCCCAAAGTCAAGTAAACGAAGACTCATCATAGCACATGGCAATCAGTGCTATTGTATGGGGCTGAATTCTGGGCAGGGGCTATGGGAGTCCAAAAGTACAGCACCCGGATGCTAGCTATACAACGGAGATGTGCGCTAAGAATAGCTTGTGCGTACCGCACTGTTTTCGGAGAAGCAGTCATGGCAATCGCTAGGTTCATCCCAATAGACCTAATTGGGAAGGAGAAGCAGAAAATATTTCAAAGAAGTCCCGAACTTGGAAGAGACACCACTGCTATTGAGCAAGCTAGACATGACACGCTGAGAGAGTGGCAAAGTCGCTGGGAAGGGGTCCCGGAAGGCCGGTGGACATTCCAACTGATCCGGAATTTGGACCAGTGGATGGAGAAGTAGACTTTTATCTAACCCAGCTATTTACAGGGCATGGCTACTTTAGGGAATACCTCTGGAGAATGGGAAAGGTAAACACGCCTAATTGCCGGTACTGCCCCGAATACAACGACAATGCACTGCATACATTCTTTAAGTGTGAGAGATTGGCAAAACACAGAAGAAATCTTGCCTCTATCAGCATGGAACCAGAAAACATCGTGGAGGACATGCTGCGGAATGAAAACCGGTGGAGCGCAGTTGCGTCCTATGCTCAGGTCGTATTGAGAATCAAAATAGACGAAGGATGTCTCGCGGATCCCTAAGAGTGATTAGCTGATTACAGCATAGATATAATGGTGGCAATTTTTTTATTGAAAAAAGCGGCCCGGACGAAGTAATGCGAAAGCGGTCCCGTCTAGGATTTTCCGCGGCTCGGTTTTTTAGAGGGTAAAAATCCCACACTACCAGATACGCCTGGTGCCTTAATGAAGGTTTTAAAACTCGGAAAAAAAGTAAGTAACAATATAATGGTTCTTATTTGATAATGTTACACATACACATTTGTTCTGTCGAAGTATATAGAATATTTGTATATTAGGCTGCCTATTTAAATAAAGTATTATTAATATTATTATATTAATTTCGTGTATCTCGAAAACGGCTCTAACGATTTGGTTAAAATGTTGGATTTAGATAAGGTTTTGATGTTTATCTATAAGTATAGGTGTCTTTCCTAGAAAAGCACGATTTTACACAATGTAACCCTCGAAGTCCACACTAGCTATTTCGGAAAAGGCTACGGAGACTTCAGTAAGAATTTGCAGCAAGGGGTTTTCAGTGTCGGAAATAGGTTGGTGACACTCTGATATTCAATGGGTGTTTAGTTCACACTAGCTATTTCCAGAATGACCCAGAATTTATATTAAAATTTGAATTTAAATTGAAATTAAAATCTGATAACATGACATTGGTAAACTACCACTAAAATTTCAGCTTTTTCGAAACCAAATATTACAACAATAAAAATTTAAATGAAGCAATGTTCGAATGAAAAATAAATTAATTAATACATTTCTCGAAAATCGCTAAAGATGGGTAAAGATAATCGAAAACAATAGATGAGCGAAAAAAATTATAATAGGTATACCAGATAATCCATTTCAAATAACGAAGTTGTTACTACTTTTCAATATAAGCAGAAACGCTGCCAGAGTTCGACTGTAGATAACCAAGTGATCATATTTTTGACCGACGAACCCCGAACGGAGGAGGTATACAATTCGACTGTCTGCTTTTTCTTGGTTCGGGCGGGCGTTTTTTATAGTAAACGTACTACGGATTTTTGATTCATTTGAAATAGGATACTTCAGAAATGGTCCTATATAAGAACGCAAATCCGAAATCTCCTTCCCTCCGAAAACCGCCCCGAAGGGGGTGGAGGTGACATATTTAATCGAAAATCCGATATGGCAGAATTAAAGATAACAAAATATCTGGAAACGTTTAATTTAAACATTTTTTCAAAAGAGTTACGGTTTTTGAGTTAAAGTTTTCGAGTTACTGCGGTGGTAAAATGGTTATATCTAAAATACTTATGCGTATTTCCGCCGCGATGCTCTAAGATCACAGATCACAGAATATACGTGGATAATAGGGTAAATACGATCTTCTTTGGTATTAGCAAATATATAACTTCCATTATCTTTGGTATAAGTGAACGTTCAACGATTTTCGTGACTAATGTTACACTTAAAAGTGTGGAATAAATATTTTTTACAAAAAATAGACCAACGTTATCAGTCGGTGCACTGAAAAATAATATTAACTAGCTGACCCGGGCGAAGCATTAAAAATCTAACCTACTTAAATCCCACTTAATTAGTACACACCGTATATTTAGTATCGTACAGTGCGTATTTAGTAAGTCATGGGATTAGGTGAGGGATCCAGGAACCCTGGATTGATAAAGTAGGCCAAATCAAAGGTTTGGCATGTAAAGACTCAAAATTGATCTATGACCAGATGCAGATATCTCCACGTGCCTGTGTGCTTCTGAGTACATGACTCGGGATTTGGTACCAATTATGGTACACCTCAAAGTTGGGGGTATCGATGGAGACATTGTTATTGCATCCACTTATTTCGCTGGAAACGACCCAACAACACCGCCAGCGGAAGTGCAGACATAATAGGCTATGACGCCAATGCGCATCACGACATTTGGGGAAGCACGAACAACAACACTTCAGAGCTAAATGCTTACTTGAATATCTCTTAGCTAATTACCTTGAGACCCATAACGTGGAGACAACTCCCACTTTTGTCACGAATGCAAGAGTGAAGGTTCTGGGGGTAACAATTGCCAGCGTTGCTACCAGAAAAAATGTAACAGCCTGAAAAGTGATGGACGAACCGTCATTTCTGACCATAAGATTATCGAATTCAGGATAACGGGAGAGGTCACCCCGTCGTCCTCAAGTCGAAATCTTAGAAATACGGATTGGTCTGTCTATAAGATCTATCTGAAGCAAAATTTGGAACAGATCGCAAAAAAATGGGGCCTTTCACTCAAGTTGTCCATTCTCGAATGTTTGAACAGCTAAGGAAACACCTCAGTGGAACGAAAACCTGTTAAACCTTAGATAGGTTGGTCCGTTGGCTCTTCAATAGGGCCAAAAGAGATGTAATCTAATGTACCTGAATCTTGTCGTAGTGAGTGGGCTTGCCTGTTTCAGTGATGCGGCGGGCGTGCTCCTACTAGGGTTCGGACCAGTAAAATTCCCTAGTGTCCGGTCTGTTTTGGTTCGCTGGATTCGGACCGAAGTTTAAGACCCTCCGTATTCGGGTCTGGGCCAATAAATCGGGATGACGGTCGTCGTTGAGAAACCAGACTAATTATAGGTACCTGCAAGTTTTTGCCGTGCTCACCAGGTAGCGGTTGTAGTTCTCCTGTGGCGGGCAACACTCCACTTTTGACTGGATTTCCACTTAAACGGGATATCAAGACTGGTCCACCCTGATCAATCGGCTGCGCTGTTCCGTTAGTGGATCAGCAGGAAGAGTCCTTGGGAGAGGTTGGAGTTCACTTCATCTCTCTGGGGCTATATCCCTCGGGTAGCCCTGGCGATGCTTGCAACGTCCCGATTTTGAGGCTCCGTGGAGGGTGGGCAGCTCTGAGAAATGAATCTCAATCTACTCACATGGATAAATCGACTCAAAGTAAACAACCACCAGCTGAGGAATCAGCAAATCAACAGGAGGGTGCGTCCGGTCTGGATACCCCACCTGCAATAGAAAAAAAACCAAAGAGGAATAGGATCTCTGCGGCGGAAGCCAAAAGAAGGCAACAGGCCCACCGAAGGTTGGAAGCTGATGCCTCCACCTTTAAAAAGAGTCCAAATGTTTTAACTACCGCTCACGAGCAGGCTAGGCTACCTAAGCCGCCTGTTAGTGAGGGTGGTTTTCGGTGTCGGGAAGGAAGATATTACCGCTCTCAAACAAAGAGGGGAGCAACTGAACTACAAGTTCACCTCCCTCAAAGTAAGGTTGCAGAAGTTTGAGGACTGCATCAACAGATCAGCCAGCAACCGTCACAACTCCCATGGAGACAGCACAGTCCATCGAGGCAAGCCTAATGCCGTCACTGTCGAAATGGAGCCTGCTACAAGCAAACTTGCAGCACTGTCGGGAGGCTGTTGCAACCTTATGCCACCACCTCGATTGCTGGAGGGATACAATTGCTCTTATACAAGAGCCATATGGTTACTGAAATCTGCCTTTCGAGGTTTCACAAGACTTAACGGCACTATTCACAGATAGCCAATCTAACAAGACTAGGACGTGTATCTACACGCCTAATAACATTCAGGTCAACCTTCTTCCGCAGTACAGCGACTGTGATGTGACGGCAGTACGTGTGTGTCAGCTGCGACTTTGGTAATGGCCAAGAAGATGGGGTCTATTTACCTCCCAATAGATGCCCCAGATCGCCCACCTTCCCAAAGGATGATGGATCTGGTGGACCATTGTGATCAACAGAAGAGACAACTCATAATGGGGTCGTTGCATGCATTGGATTGTTTATGTTTTATTAGTTTTAAAAAATACAGTTTATACCATAAATAAGCAATTCACCATTAAAACTATATTCAGACATATTTTAATTATAGATGTGTTAATTTCAGTTTGTCCACGTATTTAAAAACAAGATCAGATTCCCGCTTAAAATGTCAAGCTTCCCGGCTTCAATCATAAACAAGTAATTTGTTCGGGTGTGCAACACTTTATAATAGTCACTTGCTTTGCAAATTTCATTCTCTAATATGCGTCCACCATAACCACCAGATATAAAATTTACAATCCCGCTTGGTGTTCACGAAACCGAATATAAAACGATAATTTATTCTCACAACGTGTTGACAACTAATTGTCACTGTCACAATGATTACTGACATAATACATAAGATCAGCCCATGCAAGATGAGCGGGAAATGTGACGTCACAGGGCGCTAAAACGCACACGTTTTGAACCAATTTAATTTTTAGTGTTTTTGAACTTTTTTCTTTTGTTTATTTAAGATTTCGAAAAAAATAGGGGTTTTCTGTCTTTTAGTGGCATACTGCACTATGCAATGATGCAAGATAAAAATACTACACTGGGAAGTCACAGAATCACCTCTGGCCTGGTGCTCGGATGCATCAGAGCATTGAATGAGATATCAACCACGAATGTCCTTTCCCTTTGTTGGATCAAAGGACAACAAGGGAACGAGGGCAACGAGAGGGCTGATGAATTTGCGAGACACGGCTCAAACTATCCTCCCTGTGGACCTGAGCCGATGTTCGCCCCATCTGTAAAAACCCTCGACACCTATCTAAAACAATATAACCAAGAGCTGCATTCAAGCAGATGGGTAAATGAAACTGGGTGTAGGCAAGCAAGGACAGTAATCACAGCTCCCTCAAGCAATAATTCAAAATTCTATCTGCACTTATCAAAAACCAATCTACGGGCGATTCCAGGGATTTTAACTGGGCACTGCAAATTAAATAAGCACCTCAACACACTAGGAATTGTGGACAGCCCCTTGTGTCGCTTACTCAGTATAATAAAGAGATCAGGAAGGCCAAATGGCTTAATTTTCAAGCCTTCTGTGAAAAAATCCCTTCCACTCCAACAGCAGCCAGACTGCAAAAGCTCATGGCAAAATGGGGAATCAATCCCATAATGTCGCTCAAGAAGCCAGGCAGGTCATATACTGAAGAGAAGAGGAACGATCGATTCTTTTTCTCGAAACACACTTCCCAGATAGTGAACCCATAATTGGTATTGACAGAGCAATTCAAACCAAGAGTCCCCGCAAGGCAGACTGATATATTGTTAAAAAAATATTTACAAGGCAACGGTTGAAATGGGCAATACACGTTTAACCGTATAAATCACCAGGAGTATATGGAATTTTCCCAATACTACTGCAGAAAGGAGTTTTCCCCCACCTACTGAAGATTACAAGAAGCTGTTTAGTTATATACCTAAAATATGGAGAAGGGTAAAAGTAACCTTCATACCAAAAATAAGGAAGAAAGATGGGACCAATCCCCGATCTTTTAGACCCATCTGCTTCACATCATTTCTGATGAAGACAATGGAGAAAGTAGAGGAACCACTAAAAAAGGGAGAATCTGGAGAATAAACCACTTCATAAATCTCAGCATGCTTACAGGACGGGCCGATCAACAGAGACTGTTCTGTACCAGCTGACCGAAGTCATCCAGAGTACTATGGATAACAAAGAAATCGCAATGTGTGTCTTCCTAGACATATCTGGGGCGAGGGGTTAATAAAACCATTATTAGATGGATGTATGAGATGTTGAAGACAAAAACAAAAATAGCTGAGACACTGGTGGGTAATCAAAACACCTCTGTTAAAGTCACTCGCGGAACACCTTAAGGAGGAATAATATCTCTCCTTCTATGGAGCCTAGTGAATGCATAGACTACGCTGAAGATATATTCCTTAGAGTTAGAGGAAAATGCGAGAGTACCTTATGCGACTTAATGCAAGAGGGCCTCAGAATTATTGAGCAATGCGGCTTGTCAGTGGGGCTACATATTAACCTAACCAAGAACAAAGAAATCCCATTCACCCAGAGAAGGAAACTTCCAGCTATGAAATCCCTCTCTTTAAATGGAGACATCATAGAGTGGAAGTCTGAAACCAAATATCTGAGAATAACCCAAAATAGCAAGCTTCTGTGGAACAAGCTTATTGAGATTACTGCTAGCAAAGCAACAAAGGCTTTGATGGCTGGTAACACTTGGGGATGTAAGCCAAAAATACTGCGATGTATGTATGTCATGACTGAGACCAATAATATCTTACGGGCCAATAGTCTGGCATGCCAAGGCAAGCCAGGACACTATGAGGAAAACTGACGATAGAATCGGAGAGCTTGGTCCTCTCCGACCAAATACATTCCATCAGCTAACCTTCCCAGTCACGAGATGATAAGGAAAATTAGTATCGAGAAAGCTTTTACTACGATGCTAAGTAGAAAAGAAGATTGGGAAAGGGAGTCCACAATCCAAGCTCTCAAAAAGAATGCCATCAAATAGTACACAGATGGTTCTAAAACCACGACGGGACTGGCGCTGGAGTATTCGAGCCTGGAACTAAATGCTCACTATCGTTAGATCGCTGTCCAAGCGTCTTTCAGGTAGAAGTGCTTGCAATCGAAAAATGTATGGAAATGAACCTAGAAAGAAACTATCGGAAATGTAATATAGCTCTCATATCGATTCTAGGATGGTATGGGAGTGCAGGCAAGAAAAACAAGGTCCGTTTAGTCGGGAAACAAAGGTAATGTAGATGCCAACACACTTGCCAGAAACAAAAACACTCTGGCGAAATCTCATTGAGGTGGATCATTCCAAAAAGTTTCTTGGGGACTGCCAGATCTAAGAAGTATCTGGATCCTAGCAAGAATATGCTACAACTCCTCACTGGATTCCTTACTGGGCATTATCACCTCAGGAAGCACTTAACGAGAATGGGTCTAGCAGAGAACGACGAGTGCAGATTATGTGGGGAGGAGGAGGAAACTCCGGATCACCTGGTGACAGAATACCTCACCACTGCTAGCCATTGCAAAAGATGCTTTGGACAAGAAACATGCAGAAATAAGGAAGTAACATCCTTGACGCCATTCCAGATTCTGGTTTTTATTAGAACTCAGGAACTGGAGGGAGAGCTGTAGACTACGTAATGGCGAGATCAGCTGAGGGGGGCACAATAGACCTCAAGGTCGCAGTGCAATGGAAACCCCTTAAATCTGCAATTTACAACCCTCTTTTTCTCTTTTTATGTTTATTTCTAATATCGTTCCATGGTGTTTTATTATTTATTACACTATTGTTAGCTAGGTCTGTGTTTTGGTAACAGGAATGTACCCTGAGTAAATAACTCCAGTTTAACCCTCTATTCTACGTTTATTTCTAATATATTTCTCCCAACTAAATGTATAAAATTATTGCTGCATAAAGATATATCAAAATACCTACCTTTTGTTTCCCTACCCAGCACCCCTATTTACTCCATGCCAATATCTTGAAAACTAAGCAAAAACTCGAAAATTGGTACTTTTGATTTTCATCTTATTTTGGGGTGTTTTATCAAAATCCGTCGTCAAATCGCGGCGCCCTAGCTACGGAACGTACGGAACGTTAAAAAATATGGATCAAGTCCGTAAATAGACGTAAATGGCAGTCTACTATGTACTTGTACAGCATGCATTGTTCCAAGCATTTTAAAGACAACTTTGATAGATAGATAGAACATATTTGTGTTATGTCCGAGAATAATGCTATTCCAACAATAAATGGCGCTATCCTTGTTATTATTATTTTAATCTATTATGAACTGTAAAATATCCTAACGTTTAGATTTAGATTGAATGATTGTCATTAACTTACAACATTTTTCATTAATAAATGTTCTGGAAATCGATCGTATTTCAGAACACCATGCATTTACTTGTGATATTAATTTACCTAAAGAAAAATACGTCAAATATATTTCTTACCGTGACTTCAGTAGCTTTGATGAGAATTCCTTCAGCCTAGATATAGACAATGTCAACTGGAATGCCTTCTATCAATATGATAACGTTGATGAAATGCTGACTTTTTTCAATGAACAAGCTATAAATATATTCGATGCGCATGTGCCCTATCGTACTATAAAGGCAACCAAGCCATCAACACCCTGGTTCACGTATAACATAAAGCAGACGCTACAACTCAAACATAAAGCTTTTCTTCGTTATAAAAAACTAAAAACAATTGGATCTTGGAACTACTATAGGAACCTACGGAACTATGTCGGTAGTGCCATACGCAGAGAGAAAGCCACATACCTAAATTATGTTTTGAACCAAAAAACTCGAAAAATACTTGGAATACCCTGAGATCACTTGAAGTACTTCGTGATAAAAATACACCAGAAATTCCTCCACAACTAAAAAACTTAGACCTACTAAATGAATTTTTCACCAATACACCAGTACTGAATAAAACCCAAGGACAAAGAGCCATGCTTGATAAATATTCAATACCTACCTTTACACGATCCTTTTTTTAAATTTAGTGTCGTGGGTTCGGAAACAGCTTTGAAATACATCAATAGAATCAAAAGCAATGCTGTAGGGTCTGATGGAATCTCTATACGTATGCTACATTTGATTCTACCTCATATATTGGAGCATATTACATATATTTTTAACTTCTCTATTGTATCTAATACATTCCCCTCTCTACGGAAACAAGCCTATATCAGACCTTTAGCAAAATGTAACAATCCAACTGAATTGTCTGATTTAAGACCAATCAGCATTCTTCCAACTCTCTCGAAAACGTTCGAAATGATAATTAAAGAACAGGTAACGACATATATTAGTATGACTAATCTTATCCCTGTCTGTCCCTAATACAGTACAACCACAGCACTGAGTCTGATTACAGATCATATATTCAAAGCAATTGATGAGGGAAAGTTGTCCTGTCTTGTTTTATTAGATTACACTAAGGCTTCTGATACTTTGGATCTGGGTTTGGTTTGTTCTGGGTAAGAAAATGAAATATTTTGACTTTTCTGACGGTGCAGTCTTACTCCTGAAGAGTTATTTAACTGGACGTATTCAAACTGTCATTTTGAATGGTGGACAGTCCTTGTCCTTGAGAAGACATCACGGAGTTCCACAAGGCTCTGTCTTGGGACCTCTTCTTTTTGCTCTCTACATATCCGATTTTCATGAGTTCGTCAGATCAGTTAAAATACGTCATTTAATTTCAGTGATGTCATCATAGCTAAAACTACTTTTTGATGCATCCCTCGCACACAACCGAAGTTAAATTCAAAAAAATCGCAAGTAGTGCTGTTTGGTGCCAAACGGAAGAGAAAGTCCGCTTCTAATTCACTCCTCATAAAAATTGATAATAATCCTATTAAATTAGTAGTTGAGAGCAAAAATCTGGGCCTGTGGACCGATACTGATCTGAAATTCATAAAGCATGTTAATCAGCTGTGTAAGGCTTCATATAAAGTATTACAGCAGCTATACCCTAGTAGGCACATAATGTCAAAAAAACTTAAATTGTATCTATGCAAGTCTCTACTATTCTCACGAATGGCGTATTGCGACACTATTTATGGTCCGGCTTTAGATCAACATAATGTGTTACGGTTGCAAAAAATCCAAAATAGCTGTATTCGATTTGCATATGGCTTACGTAAGTATGACCATATCAGCAATTCATTTAACGACTCAGGTTGGTTGAAAATGAATCAAATGAGGGAAACACACCTCCTAACCGTAACACATAAAATTTTGCTATCAGGAACTCCAGCGTATTTGAGAAAAAAATTGTTTTTCTTGTCACGAAAGAATGATTCGCGTAATAAACACCACTTGCTAATTCCGAAACACAAAACCGCTTTATACACACGTAGTTTTTCATACAATGCAGGAAAACTATACAATGCGCTACCAAATGAACTCAAAGAGCTTAGCTTGAAAAATTTTAAAAAACGTTTGAAAGTCGTCCTCAGATGAAGGTAGTGATGTCTTTGCTATTCACATGAATCTTGCAATGATTTATGGTATATGTATAATGAAGTCTCAGTCCAATTGAAACATTTTGGCATTATACTTATATAAGAAATAAAAATTTACTAGTTTATATCTACTTGTATTCTTGTATCTAACCCAATATATTTACTTGTCTTTATGTATACACAAATAATTGTTGAAAGTTTATACATACTTATGTATTTAATATTGTAGGTGTCTGATGACAGACTTTATAGATTAAGTGTGTACGTCCCAGGTTGGGTTTAAAAGCAGCTCTAATAGCTGAACTCCGCTCATTCATCATACTTGTTAACCATTATAATTGTACACCACTGAATGTGATGAATAAAGGCATATTATTATTATTATTATTATTATTATTATTATTATTATTATTATTATTATTATTATTATTACTATTATTATTACTATGATTATTATTATTATTACTATTATTATTATTAATTGAATGTTTTTCTAAAGTAATTATGTATTAGCTTTTTCAAATTAATACGTTTTGAATTAATTGTAGATTATTACGAGTAATTTCGAGTTCGTAAATATCACTTGTTTATTTGTTTAAATGTCAAATTTTTTAACATTTTTTAGGAGCTCTATCAATCACGTAAAGTGAAAATATCATCAGATGTGTTACTGAATGCATAAATGAGCCACAGCCATGTTCTTCATATAGACAAGAAGCTGTGAGAGAATCTTCTTCGAAGATACACTAGAAATTGAAACAGCCTTCAGGAAAAAGAAGAATCAATTAAAACGAACTATTGTTTTTAGTAATAGAGAAAAATTATATACAATTCGAACATCTGGAGGCAATTTCTAGACTTGCTGGACCTCAAGAATTGTATCTAAGACAATATACCTAACAAAACTACAAAGAAGTTAATGCCGAAACAATATTCGTCTGACACTTCAAAATTATTCACCTGCTGCCTACAATTATGGAAGAACATTTAACACTTTGCATTTGAAGCTTTACGTTTAAAAGTAATGTCATCTGAGAAAATTCGATTCAACTGTGATGTGTTCCGAATGAAATAAAAGCATAAGGGTTAGAAGGTTTTGCAATATTGGTATTGAATACTATTTCAATCAAATTGCACCTAGAGAGAGAGAAATGCTTTATTGTCGAAAAAATATAAATTTTGTAGACAAAGCAAAATAAAAATATCAAAATCAAACAATACAAAAACAAAACAAAGTCAAAACTAAAAATTAAATTAAAATTAAATAAATTTATATAATATAAAACAAAAATATAAAAATATAAAGATGTAAAAATATAAGATAATAAGTATCAGAATGTAACCTACAGCTGTATATTCGGTTAGAAAGTAAGTTAATATACAGCTGTAAATTCAGTCAGAAGGTAAATACTAACTAAATCACAAAACAAAAACAAATTTTGTACAAACAATAAACCAGTGCGTGAGCTGAGCAGAAACGTGCCTTAGTGAAAAAAGTCGTTAACTGCATAAAAGGCATTATCCTAGGTAGTAGGTATTTAATTGAATCTGGGATAAGCCGTTATAGATTTAATTTCGTGTGACAGATGATTTTACATTACAAAAGACCCTTAGGATATCAAACATCAAATAATATTCACTAACCCAGTGGGTGTAAGAAGCTTAATATTAAGTATTAACAATTTTTAACAAAAAAGTCGCTTACTGCATAAAAGGCTCTCTCCAGTAAGTATGATTTCAAAACCTTTCGAAATTCAGGAAAAGATCTTATGGATTTGATTTCAAATGGTAGATGATTGTGCATTTTTTTTGCATTGTACAGTATAGAGCTTTTAACCAACTCTGAGCGAGGGGTTGGCAGATAAAGATCATGATCCGTGTTTCTAAGCGGATAGTTGTGAGATGGCCTCTCTGGAATAGAAGATACGTGCTTGCGGATTAAGGATACAGATTCAAATATGAATAGGGACGGAAGAGTTAATATTTTAAATTTTTTAAAGTAATCCTTGCAGTGAGTCCTACTGCTAAGTCTCAGTGAATACCGAACAGCTCTCTTCTGCAATTTAAAAATACGTTCAAATTGAGTTGCACAACACGTACCCCAGAATGGAAGGGCGTATCGGAGATGCGACTCAAAAATGGCATAATAGACTGTTCTAGAAGTAGACAAGTTGAGCTCCTTGGAAACTGATCTCAGCGCAAAGCAGGCAGAACTTAACCTTTTTGATAAAGCATCGATGTGCGAGTCCCATTTTAAGCGGTTGTCTACAATAAGCCCCAAGAATTTCACAGATTCAACGGCCTCAATAGTGGTGTTATTAAGTACAAAAGATTGCAATGTACTTTTATATGATATAACTTTTGTTTTAGAAACATTGAGGCATAGAAGATTTGAATCGCACCAAGATTTAATGGTGACTAAGTCTCTAGATACAGTCCTATGAAGTGTCGTAATATCCGGGTTGCTCCACGTGAAACTAGTATCATCCGCAAAGAGGCAGATTTCACCGGTAATGTTCAGACTAGCAATGTCGTTGATAAAAAGCAGAAACAAAATAGGGCCCAGTACTGAACCTTGAGGCACTCCATATTCAATTGGCTTGCAAGAAGACATCGACGTATCAACCCTCACAATCTGACTCCTGCTGTTGAGATACGACTTAAACCATTCGAGAGACACTCCTCTGAAACCGTAGTACTCCAATTTATTTGTTAATATATTATGATCTACGCAATCAAAAGCCTTAGAGAAATCAAAGAAAATTGTTGCTATAGAGTGATGGTTGATCAGGTTTGAGTATACATTATTAAAGAGGGAAAACATGGCATCATTTGTGCATTTGTTACTTAAAAATCCAAATTGATGGGTAGAGAGTATATTATATTTAAAGAGAAAAGATAGAAGCCTTTTTTTAACCAAATCTTTCGATGATCTTTGATAATGTGGGAAGGAGTGCAATTGGACGATAGTTCGAAGCTTGATCTTTATCTCCTCCTTTATGCAGAGGAACAATTATTGCCGTCTTAAGACAGTTAGGAAAAACTCCATTTTGGAATGATTTGTTAATTAAAGTAATAAAATGATTCAATGTGCATTCCGGCAGGTTCGAGCACATTTTCAGAGGAAGCCCATCAGCCCCAGATGAGGATTTGTTTTTAATGTCATTAATTGTACTGTTAAGCTCTGCTAATACTACGGGTGTAAAGAAGAAACTGTGTAAATTGATATTAGCCTTAGGGAGAAATGAGAGGGGATCATCGGAAGGAGTTATGGTATTCTTTAAATTTTTTGCTACATCTACAAAGTAATTATTTAGGTTCTCGGGTGAAATAGAGATTGTGTTAGATGGTGAGGTCTTATTTCTTAAGTCATTCACAATAGACCACATTTCTTTAGCAACATTACCGGAATTGGCCAACCTTCTATTATAATAAATGTCCTTGGCAGCTTTTATAGTCTTATGATAGATTTTTCTGTAACGTTTTACGTAATCATGGTAGAAGACGCTGTCCGATGATTTTTTTATGTAGGATAGTGAGCGCATGTTCTTTGCAGATGTACGTAAGCCTTTAGTAGACCAGGGTTTATGTTGTTTGATTTTTAGAGGCCTAAGAGGAAAGGATTTGAATGCCAAGTTAGATAAAGTTTTTATAAATCTCGGAAATTCGATATCGTCAGATAGGACAAACCAGTCTGTTGTTAGACATAGGTGCTTGAAATGACGAAAATTTTTATCAGAAAAAATACGGCATAATTTGCGCGAAGCATTTTTGCACTTAGATTTAGCCGAAAATTTTGTTAGTATTGCTTCATGATCCGAGAAACCTGAATTAAGGACAGTACAGTCAACGAATTTTGGATCGAAAGATGATACGACATAGTCTATAGTACTGGAACTAGTTTTAGTTATTCTGGTTGGTGAGTCAACATGCATGATTATGCCAAAAGAGTCGAAAATGGACTGAAGAGATTTTTGAGCAGTACACACATTGGAAAAGTCAATATTAAGGTCTCCACATAAAATTAACTTGCTTTTTAAAGGCAGGGATTCAAGCAAGCTCAGTAATTTTTGACTGAATATATGCAAGTCAGCGTCAGGTGTTCTGTAAATACAAACTATATAAAGATCATAAGCATTATGATAGACAATGGAAAATTCAAATACTTTTTCATACAATAGTTTATCGAATTTAGTTACAGCCGAAAAGTTGCTATTTGTAGACATTATCATAGTACCTCCATGAGATAAATTACTTCTATTAAATCTAGTTACTGTAGCGTAATTTTTGATAAACACAGGCTCATCAACATTTAACCAATGCTCAGTTATGGCAATAATTTCTGGAAAATTAAGTTCTTCTAATAAGAGGAATAATTCATCTGTTTTGTGTCTTAAGGACTGAATATTAATAAGAAAAACACTAAGCTTGCCATCGTCCAATTTTACAGAGGGTGCTTGATCCTCTGTTCGCGTCAATTTAGTTAAAAATTTTGATTCCTTTTTGGAGAGCCAGTAGAAAAATATTTGCCATGACTCTCCCTAATTTTCTGAAGCTGTTGAAGTTTCTCGGATGAAAAGAAAGACCTGAAGGCAGCAAGATCAGCTTCCACTTCGGCTGAGCCAATACCATATGCGTTGTGGTAGCGATAATACAACTTACGCAAGGTGTTCACGTCACTAGGTAGTCCCTCTGAAGCTAGAGTTAATTTGATGCTGGTGGTGGTGTGCCCTTCAAAACATACACTGGATGGTTGGTCATGGAGATAGGCTAGAAATAGCCGAAGAGCTTTTAATAAGGAAGAGTCCCTCAGTCTAGCCAACAAATAACGACCATCAGCCGTATCCGAATTACGGGACAGCCGCACTATAGGTGGAGTCATAGGGTCAATATTTAGCAAATTATCTTTCCTTGTACTTTTTTCCATGACAACGTCTACATTTTCCTGCGCAAGAGACTTACAGGCAGCTAAAGCTTCCCTGTCAGATCCAATCTTAACAGATTTGATCTCCCTAGCTTTTACAGGTGTTAAGTCAGGGTGTGGTGTTGGGCTACGGCTGTGTACAGAGGTTGGAATAAAATGACAGCCTGTGGTCGAAAAACTTGACGCTGGTGGTGAAATCTTTAAGGGTGTTAAAGATGATTTAGCGATTTCAGTGCCTAGCGGCCACATCCTTGGGTCTTTTAGCTGCTTTAGGTGACTTTTATTCTGCACACCAACTTTGAAATCGGAGTGCGAACTGTCCTTATTCTTCAGCATTGGAAAGCATCGGATAAAGTCAGTAGTTCCAAGTTTTTCCTTCGCATAGTGTGCAAGAAGGGTAGCGCTATATGTCGATGGGATTTTGGACACTACCACATAATGCCATTCTTCTTTAATGGAGGATTTGGGAGGTCTGGGCGTAATGTCTTTTGGAGAAGTAAAAACCTCTGTGTTTTGGTTATCCGTATGGTTGGTTTGGGTCGAAACGGACTTTTTCACTATTGGTGGGTTACTTCTAGTGATTGGCTTATCATTGGCAGCCAACTTTTCAACCGTGTGTGCTATTTGGTTTATACTTTTCTTCATATCGGCCATTTCCTTCAATAACTCATCCTTTGATGAGTCATGAATCTGAACTTTAATAGATTCGTCTTGGTTGTCCATAAAAATAGATGACAGATTAAAAATATCCTGTTTCATTTCCTTGATAGAATGGAACAGAGATTCTGGTGTAATTTCCGCCAATCGTGTGTGTTGACTATGAATCTCATCTATCTTTTTGTATAACGTTTTCCATTTGGCATCATGAGTATTTAAAATGTAGTACATTTCAGAAAATATTGGAAAAAGGTCATTATTTTTCTTTAAGCATGTTCCTAGAGCTTCAACATTTTCTATAGACATCTGCGATTTATGTACCTGTGATATTTTGTCGTGAAGATATTTTAAGGTAGGAGAGTCACAAACATTACAAAAAAATCTAATGTTATGGAACTTTTGGTGGTAGAGCACTTTTGTTGTTGACTTATCCAGCCCAGTACAGGTCATACAAAAAATCCGGCGACACTCTCCACTGCAGCGAAGTTTGTATTTGTCCTTTTCCGAGACGATTGTTTGGCAGGAATCACACTTAAATTCAGACATTTTAATGTTAAAGTTCAATTTTTGTAAATAAAAATAAAAGTTAATGACACAGTAAAAGTTTACACACACACGGTAGGTCAAGTTAAATACGGGTTCAATGTTAACGCACAACAGGTCAAAATTTTTACAGTAAGTAAAACACACGTACAATGATAAATCACACGCTGGTTCGAAGTCAATGACACAAAATAGTATACACGCACCGGGTAATAAAACAAATCAAATCAAAACAGTTCAAACCAAAGCAAAACATTCAGTACCGAGAAGCTCCAAACGAGACAAAAAACAACCGTCTCGTACGACTGCTCGAATTGAACGATAAACTTATCCAATGCGGATGGAGTATTTGCTCACCGAGTACTTGTTATTGTTGATCAGTCATTTATATTCTAACTGTGAAATATCACAGTAGAAATCTACACATCTTTCAGCTTCGAACACAATCTCACCAGGGTACACTAGAAAGTTGGTCAAATCAGAGATAAGCTATATCAATGCAGCCGCTTTTTTGACCGATTTCAAAAAAAGGAGAAGGTATACAATTCGGTTGAATGTTTGCTTTTTTTATTTTTTTATGGCTGTTCGCGGGTTTTGCATAGTAAACGTTTTCTGATTTAGGCGATTTTTGTTTCATTTGAAAGAGGAGAGTTGAGTAATAGTCCCATATTGAGAAAAATCAAATCCAAAATCTCCTTCCCTCCAAAAACCGCCCACAAAGAGGGTGGAGAGGGTAATTTTTCTCGAAAATTTAAAATCCGAGATGGCAAAATTAATGAAAATCCCATATCCGGATATATTAAAATTGGACATTTTTAAAAATAATCATAGGTTTCCGCGCTACAGTCTGAAATAGGTGTTTCATAGGGCAAATTTTTCAGAAAACCGAAAATTCGAGATTTGAAAATTAGAAAGGGGACCATATCCGGAAACGTTTAAATTGAACCTTTTCTCTGAGTTTCGCAATGGTAATGTTCGAAATATGTGATATGCGTATTTCTGCTATGTGGAATAGCATTTGTTTTCGAAAATTGAAAATATGACACGGCCAAATTAATGGAAAGAATATACAGCAGTAAACTCTGAAATATGTATATTTGCGCCGCGATGTTTTGAGATCTCTGAATAATAAATAACAAGTACAAGCTAATTGTAAAAAAATATTTTTGTTCGTCATCTTTTTCAAATTGATTTTGTCGAGTTCTGGATCCTTTGAGCTGTGACATTAAAATTGAAGTTAGTTTTAGACATTTTCAGAGAACTTAACATGAATTTAATTTCAATATGATACCCTTTTCTTCAACTAAAAATTGAGCTACTGAGACAAGTTAGTATTTCGTATTAGCGACTGCATCATTTAAGATATGAGTCATTGTATATATATGACGTTACAAAATTACCTAGCAAAAATTTGAGTGAACAATTTTACTTTTATTTATAGGATGCATCGAACCACATTCTTGCATCAAGCATAGGTTGGAAATGTCTCTGATTTGAACGCAAATCTTCTATCTTCCCTCAAGAAAAGGGAGGAGTAGTAGCCGGTGGAACTCGAAATTAAGTATAGCTTCAAGAAAATAATCAGTTTTATTGCTCTCGTAAATAAATATTGTAGACATGAAATAGTCGGTTTGTTGCCTATGTTTATAAGTTGTATTTAATTTGATTCAATTTACCTAATACCTTCAATTTGCATAATACAGGTTCTGTAAATATTAATACAAAATTGAAACCACAGCTTAATTGTTAGCTAAGAGGTGTTAACAGTGTCAACCAAGTGTTAATACTATCTGATACTATTACATCAATGAATAAAGGAACTGCCAAAACAGAGATTTTGAAAAAATTTCAAGCCTTGCGTCAAACATTCAACTAAAGTACTCTTATCGCACAAAATTACCAACCCAAGCGTTGGGAGAGTTATTCCCATACGGTATTTCTAATCTTTGCCCATATATTGCCGCCTTGATGCACAAAGCGAATACTGTGAGCTGTTTTTTCTTTTACTACCGTTGTTGTAAGCAGCCTACCTTGTGGGTAGAGGTTCTAGAATCCAAAAAACTTATTTTCAGCTATTGGTCTGTGTGTTTTGGCCAATATGAATTCGGAGACGGATGAACCGATTTTGTTACTTTCTTTTTTTTCGTAGGGTATCAATGAAGTTCGTCGTTGACTCAGATTGGGCATCCTGCTAGCACTGGTTACTAGGCAGTAACTGAAAAATCCTTTATCACTTGCTAATAACGCATATCTCTGATAAAAGGCAAGAAAAAAGTTATGCTTAAATGAACTGTCGATTTACTTTTTAATCTTATTCTGGCCAAAAACTTAATGGTCTCGCGACCTGATTAGACGATTTTTATATTCGATGAAATTCGTTTCGAGAGAGGTAGGAAAGTCGTGTGAATGGACACACCAGATATTTTATTAGGTAAATTTCATATGGAAATATACCTACCTAGATGTCAATAAAGAAGTCCAAAATGATTTTTTCGAATGTTTATATACATATATAGGTATAAAGCAATCGTCCAAATATCTCGTTTCAGTTCCTAACATTATAGGACTAGTAGTTTCAAAATAGCGGCCGACCAAACCAAAGAATCTCAAAAAACAGCTGTTGATCAATTTCATCAAAAATATTTATAAGTTATAGATATTATTTACCCCTACAGCATTTGCATGAAACATTTTTCCCTAAAAGTGATAAAAAAAAATAATGAAAATCTAAAACCGTGAAAGTTACCTATCCGCTGGCTAGAAGCCTTCGGGATTGTTTTGTTTTAAATCAATTTCATAAGAGTTGGTGATCTGCTAAAACAGAATGAAGCTAAAAATTTAAAACAGATATTTTATTTAAAATTGTTAAATTAAATTATTATATATATATAAAATTATTAATCTATATAAAAAATTTATATTATAACAAGTACATAGATCACATGCTAAATATAATAATATAAAAAAGATTATAATGTTCTTCATAAGAACTATCAACAATTATTGGAATAAATAGAAATGTGAGAGACTTTTTATCTTTAAACACCTTATAATATATTATGAATACATATATTAGGCGTCAACGAATCTATTAGACAAATTATATCTTCCAGGATATTAGGCACAGGTAAATGGTATGTGAAGAGGAAAGCTTTCGCATATTATTTACTCTCCCGTCACTTCCAGTTTCAAGAACACACTGTTATTTCAACATTTTCAACATTCAACCTAGACAATCGGAAAGTGACAATTTAAAAAGTTTTTACGCCCACTTATTTCTATAATCATTTTGAATATGGCATCTGCGTGGCCAAATGTTACGAAACGTGTTGAAAGAAACAGCTGAAGGAACTGAAATGTCTTTCGAGCAAGGAGTAGTGCACTTTGAAAATATACTACTGTGAAAGTAAACAAATTATTCATGGTGCACTTGACAAAGGTAAATAAATTATTATCCATTATTTTCCTTCTAAGAAATCCAAAAATCCGCCAATATACAGGCTATTCCATATAAAAATTCAAAAACACAAGAATTTCCGGAGAAACCAGACAATGAAAACTCGCCTCATCACATACCATTTGCCTATACCAAATCTCATTCTGATATTCCTAATATTCTAGAAGTTGTGATTACCTAATAGATTCCTTGACATCCAACATAAAATATCCGTTTTTTAATATATTCTTCACTACTAGATACAGGATAAAAATGAAAAAAAGATCAAATGTATTACCTGTACAATCAATAAACAATTTAAATATGTATATGGAAAAGTGGAATTAGTTTCTGTAACATAATTATTGTTGTATATTGACACAGTTGGCTTATTCTGTTAAAATTATTTTAAATACCTATAAAATTTCGTCTAATCACAAAAATGGTAAAAGTAAGCTTCAACCTGTAAAAAGCTAAATCATAAGGTGCAACAATTATTTTTTAATTGAATGCTATGATGAACAAGAAAACATAGCTATTGCAGGATCTTCACACTCGTATGTTACAAGTACATCCCTGAACTTATCCAACAATTGCAATAATTGACTTCTTCGCAAATTTTCCAGGTACATAATTTCCTCAATATGGTGATTGCCAAGAAAATACGCTTTTCGACACAATCTGGCAAATAGTTTCAAGTCTTCTGGTGTATTTGTAGCAGGAATCTATTGACAATGAAACTCATCAATAATAAAGTAACCTCAAACTACTTTGTGGAATAAGAAAATATACCTTGAATATTGAACTTCTCTCGTCGTCCGGGAAATCCAAGAGAAGTTCTTCCTGATAATCTTGCTTTTCATCTTCGGTTGAAGTGAAGCTCATATTCTCCAAGCTGGATTACCAAAAAAATAGCACATTTAATAGGCCCCAAAACTAACCAAACATTTTTATATAAACTCATAAATAAGAGTTTTCATTTTATGAAATAAAAATGAAATCTTGTCGTTCACAATGATGAAAGTAATAATAAAATTTACTCAAAATGTGTGAGCTGTAGGTATGTATTCATTTTATATTCCTGAATGAAAAAATGTATGTAAAACTGCAACATTGTGAACTCTTTTATTGGTTAAATCTTTTACACCCTGTCAATTGATTTGACTGATCAATGATAACAGAGATATCATGTCCAGCTGCTCATATGGAAGACCCTTCATACATAAATACTTCAACGTATTTGGTGAGTCTTCTAGGCTACCGAGATCGCTAAAACTGCCGGAAATGATTATTTATATATATATATATATATATATATATATATATTATTTGCTCTATTTAGTAGCATGAACAAATATTATTACAATCATTGATTCGAATGTAATTTCGTAGGAGTATAATGAATATCAACATGAAATGGAAATACATTTCTTAAGGTCTGACGTAACAATTCAAACTCAAGGACAATACTATTTAGATGAACTTAGGTGTTCCGAAGGTAAACACCAGTATCGTTTCACACTGAGAATGCAATGTGGCCGGTTAAAAGCAATGTATTTTAAAATTATGTAAACCCAAGCGGCCAAATTTGGGAAACGCCGGACCTGACGGCTGGTCGAGCCCAGCAAAAAAAATCGCTGGCAGCGATGTGCTATATAATAAGACAAAAAAATATTAGGTCTATCAAGAGATGATACAAAACTATATAATTCAGTGAGAAACGTGTACACGCTTGTAAATGGTACAGAAATGCATCAAAGTCAGCTTGTGTTGAGAATCTGCGAATTACTAGCATAAATGTCACTGATAAAACTAACACATTATCACTACGCGCTTTAACTTACTTCAAACTCTTGGTGACAACTTCTGGTGTCTCAGACACTGTCGAAGCTCCACTTTCAGATTCTGCTCTCGAAAAATCAGCTACAGGCTGGTATGTGCTAAGTACTGTACTACTTCTCGGCGATGGTGATGTCATTTGCTTTTTATCATTGCTACAAAAATGAAAATTCTTCTATTTTTACCATAAAAAGAATTGAACCATTGATTTTAGTTCTGGAAATATAAAGTGAAACTCGAACATATATTATTATCATTATGTTCGACTATTGACTTCTGCACCGTTCAGTCACATTCATTCATGAATTTCTCGATAGCGGTTGGGTTTAGGTACAATGTTACTTAGAAAGATATAGAATTCAAACATGAAATAAAAAATAGGTATTTTTATTTAGAATAAATAATTTGGTAATTTTAACTTATAACCTAACCGATAAACACATCTCTTAATTCTAAATATACAGGGTGGGGGACCTCATACGCGTCGGTCTATAAATGGAAAACGTTAAGTCATTTTGGAAATATATTTACTGGGGATTATCTAGTTCCACTAGGAGCACGATCTAAATTTATTCTTGAATATACCGGGTAGCTCAAACAGAAACTACATATGAAAGTTATGAAATTTCAAATGAGATACCTTGTATAAATAATAAATAAAAAAATAATAAAAAGATCAAAAACGAACAACCATTCTTGGAGGATTATCAAAATGGTGCAAATGCGTTTAATACTTTTTTCAATGAAATTACAAATAAACTAGTCTCGGAGAAACTATCTCAACAATAAAATTACGTTTGCAATATGCCATATCACAAGAATATTTTTTCTTTTGAGCCAATTGACTCAATTAAATTTCTAGAAATAATGAATAACATTGAAGGCAAAAGAAGCTTTGGCTATGACAACGTCCCCACATCTTTATTAAAACAATGTATTAATTTCATACATCAACCTCTCACTCATATTATAAATTGTTCTCTTAGCCAAGGTATTTTTCCATCAAACTTGAAACTTGCAGTTATTAAACCCATATTAAAAAAAGGAGATCCTGACTCTTTTGATAACTATAGGGCGATCAGCCTACTCAGTTCTTACTAAAAATTATTCGAAACTGTTGTATATGAGCAGGTTCTTAATTATTTCAAAAGTTAGAATTTGTTCTTCGCAAGCCAACATGGCTTTTTTGCAGGCAGAAGCACAGAAACCGCATTATTTGAAACTTTAAATAAAATATATGCTAGTATGGACTCTGGTAATGTTCGCTGTGGAATTTTCCTGGACCTGTCCAGGGCCTTTGACAGTATCGACTTCGACATATTATTTAAAAAATTAAAACACTACGGTATCAGGGATAAAGAGCTACACTAGTTTAGTACCTACATCACCAACAGATCTCAATCACTGAAACTTAAAAATCCAAAAACAAATACATGTCTGTATTTGTCAGAGTTCCTGGGGGTAACCAGGAGAGTCCCTCAGGGTAGTGTCTTAGGACCTCTAATTTTTAACATATATATAAATGATCTGGTATCTGTTATAGACAATGATTAAACTCTAATAAATTATGCCAATAATAGCACACTATTTCTCAAGGCGTCAAGTTTCACAGAGCTATCCTACAAAGGAAGCACAGTAATGCCGGATGTTGAAAATTGGTTTTCAAACAATAAATTAATTTTAAACCCCAACAAAACCAAATCAATGTTTTTTAAAACAAATCGAGGACCCGATACTCCGGAATATATTATATTGAATCATCACCAAATTTGTTTCTTAAGTGAAATAAAATGCTTAAGTATCTTCCTTGATGAGACATTAAGATTCTCTCACCATATCGAGTATCTCAGTAACTCAGTTGAACCGATCCTGCTATGGTTTGAGAATTTTGATAAAAAACAACCAACTCAACATTGCAAAAATGTTTTATTTCTCAAACTTTCACTCTAAAGCTAAATATGGCATTGTGATCTGGGGATGAAGCATTGACGCTAATGAACTATTTAAAATACAGAAAAACTGCATACGTATCATAAGAAAACTCAGATGTAAAGAATCCTACAGAGGACATTTTAAAGATCAAAATCTACTAACTATAACAGCATTGTACATATATGAATGCATTAAATTCGTATTCAAGAATATACACTATTGTGAACCATACCGGTTTGCCCATAACTATGGCACTAGAAATACAATGGACTATAACTTCCCCAACCACCGCCTTTCATGTATAGAGAAAGGAACTCTTTATTCATGTATTAAATTCTGGAATGGACTTCCTAGGGTTATATGAGTCAAGACTGACAAAATAAAAAAATCTCTCTTACGGTTATTGTATACACTAGAACCCTATAATGTGTCAGATTTCCTAGATACGGATCTAAATAATTTCTACCAAACACGAATCGATTTTTTGTAATTTTGTGACTGGCTTACGCTTTACTTTTAATTCCTTGTAACGTATATGGTGCAATAAATTATTATTATTATTATTATATTATTGCTTATTTCCATAGCATATAATAATTAAAGATAAGTTATTGTTTGGTTCCCTATACCTAATAACTCTAAATATTTTTGATTTATTTGCATATTTTTGAAAATGTTGAACAAAAATTGAGCAGTGGTCATATTTCACACGATTGCTTTGGACGCTCCAAATTATTATCGTTTTGTAGCAAAAGCTTGAGACCTATTGCCTAAGGAAGGATTTTTCATAAATATTATACAGGGTGAGTATATTTTTATCCTGACTAACTTTGAGGCCAAATTTCTTTCTTATTTCAAATTTAACACCCTGTATATTTCATTATCTCTCGATTAAAGCTTCAATTATCTGTCAAGTGGTATTATGGTTCTCTATCCCTACTTATAGTTTCAGGGTGTTCAATTTGAAATAAGAAAGACATTTGGCGTCAAAGTTAATCATGATAAAAATATAAATATTACTCACCCTGTATGATATTTATGAAAAATCCTTACTTAGGCAATAAGTCTCAAGCTTTTGCAACAAAACGATAATGATTTGGAGTGCCCAAAGCAATCGGGTAAAATATGACCGCTGCTCAATTTTTGTCCAACATCTTCAAAAATATGCAAATAACTCAAAAATCTTTAGAGTTAGGTATAGGGAACCAAACAATACCTTGTCTTTATGTATTAGATGCTATCGAAATATGCAATAATATACAAGGTATCCCATTTAAAATTTCATAACTTTGATATGTAGTTTATTTTTTAGCCATCCTGTTTAGGAGAGTGCTCCTATAGCGGACCTGGATAATCTCCAGTAAACAGATTTCTAAAATGACTTATCGTTTTCCATATATAGACCGACGTGTATGAGGTGCCTCAACCTGTATACAAAATATATTTAAATAATTATTTTCAGTTTAGTTATATGGTCATATTATTTCAGTTTTTACAATTTTTTATTTGAAAAAAACATGCAGCGATACAGTCGAATTGTCAAATTGCAACCAATCAAAACATTTATTTTCTAACCTACCCCCGGGACATGTTTTATCTCAAAAACGCCAATTGTGAAGCTACTAAATATTATCCCGGTATATTCTTTGATAAATTTTAGGTTTGATATGTTTATCATTCCAATTTTTCTATTTACTTATGAGAGAGATGACAACCAAATAGAACAATATTTTCAAGATAGATTTTGGATAAGGAATTAAATTTTGAAAACTTAAGAGATAGAGACCTAAGGGTATAAAATAAGGAGTGAGATAAAATTATACAGGGTGTTCTTTTAAAAAGCTATAGTTCTGGGTCATAACTCAAAAAGGGAATTAATAATAATGATTCTAGCAAAGTACTTCTACATGAACATTCGTATCTATACTGCGTTTCACACTAAGAATGCATAATGGTCGAATACGGAAAACGGCACATATAATATAGTGTTGCATCAAATTTACCTGCAATATTTGCTGCGGGAAATTTGAAATTCATTGTTTATTATCATAAATTTAAACCCAAGCAGCGAAATTTGCCTAAGACTCAAGACCTCATGGTTGGTAGAGCACGACATAAAAATGCGCTGGCATCGATGGGCTATATAAGACGCCACACTGCATTCTCAGTTTAAAACACACTAAAGTAACATTTTCAACTTTTCTATATGTTTTTTGGTGTCTAAACTAAAGTGTCCGGCTCAGTTATGTCATCTTTACTTTCATAAAAAAACAATTGTGCAAAGAAAAGGCATTACTTAATAACGTTAATGAAAAATATATAAAGCCTACGAATACACTGAAGTATGGGCACATTGTAGACTAGCTAGACTTACGTTCTGCTTTGAAGATGACCATTTTCCGTGGGCATGTACTGTATATAAGTGTGAAGTTGCAATAACAGATGGTGTTGCAGCAGCCAAATTATTGTCTGTACAAACTGCGTCTGTTGCGAGGGGTGACTCAACGGATTACATTTCTGGCTGAGAGAGGTTGGCAGTGAAAATTCACTGATCACTTTGATGAGATGATTGCCGGGAAATGTCTCTTTGAATTTCTCCACCAATGGTGAATGCAGATGTACGGGAGCATTCGGGGATATCACATATTGATTCGTTGAACAAATAGGGAAAATCACTGTGGCCTTGGCCCAATATATCAGATGGGCAGTTAATTCGAACACCTACATATAAAATTTCAGTAATTATATAAAAATTGATTACAGTGAGTTTTTGAAGTCTGGAGCATACTCAATAACTAACATTTTTTGTAAAAAAAGCCAACACAGGCCGACTTTTAAATAAAATTTCAAATTATTTCCCGGTGTAGCTCAATTTATACGGTGATGGGTCATGGAGTTATAGAAAACTATATTTTTTTTAATCTGATGGAAAATCCTTGCACTCAAATAGGCAATTAAATATTTATTTTGGTCATCTCGGTAAATATGTAGAACAGGTTCCCACCTATTTTTGAAAAATGTTTTGACTAGTTGCATATGTATACAGGGTGACTGGTAAGCGGACGTATTCCTTTGAGAAGGTGAAAGTAGAGCTTAGTTGCTAACGGTTAAACATTATTTACCAAGTACCATTCTTCACAGTTTTTGCTTAGAGCCTTTCTCAATTATAAGCGGACACACATACCCAAAATATCAGCTGCGAAAATTATTGAAATACTAATATTAACTATAAATTATTTCGGTTTATTACAACTTTATATATATATATATATATATATATATATATATATATATATATATATATATATATATATATATATATATATATATATATATATATATATATATATATATATATATATATAATGTGTATATATATATATATAAAATACATCAAACGTACAAATTCTTGTTAAAGGTTCTCTATTTTATTGTCTTTTGAATATGGTACTTTATTTCAGAATTAGCTTTTGGTTTTATTATTAAATAAATAATTTTAATTTCCAACTACAAGTTTAAATGAGTCACACTGCAACACTATTTTGCATTTTTTTCTTATAGCATTTTCGTGTGATACTAGCTTAATAATGTTGGTACATCTCAATACACCATATTTATTTATTTTTTAACATTTAGTTTCAAAATCATTGGCTTTTATTTACGGTATCTAAAATGGCAACTTTTAGTTATGCTGAATACCTATGCTAATATTTTGTGTATGATTTTTCTAGAAATGCAGCTGAAGCTCAACGAGAATATGTATGTCGCTTTCAACGAGTAGAACGTGTAGAAGCTCCTCCTGCAGACGTCAATATTGATGATGAAATTTTACCATGGCCTGCTAGAAGCCTCGATTTAACTCCGTTAGATTTTTATGTATGAGAGAACCTAAAAGAATTCGTATATGCAGCAGAGGTAAATACGAGTGAAGAATTAATTGAAAGGATACGGAATGGATCTGAGACATTACGACAGAACTTTTCGAATCGAGTTACCAGGTCAGAAATAAAAAAGGGCTTGTGCTTGCATAAGGGATAGAGGTATTCATATTGAAATTGAATGAATTATAAATTGAAATTATATCATTTGTTAAAAAAGTTTTTCCATTACATTTGGAGAATGTTGTTTCTTTTATTGTAAGGTAGAGAATATTTTTTGTAACTAGTGTTTTATTATAAAAAGAGAAAATAAGGTGCCAATTATTTACATTACTTGAAAGAGAGTGCAATCGGGAATGCTTGGCAAACAATGGCACATTTAATTTATCATGAAAATCTAAAAAAATTTAAGCATAAAATAATAATTTTACTACTTCTTTACTAGTAATTATTACTATTATGTAGTTAGAAGCTTGACACTTTAGGCCGTACCTAATTAAGGTGAATTTTAATACCAATATTTGACAACATTTTTATTGCAACACTTGAAAAAACAAACCAAGTATTTTTTTCTTTCTTGAAATGTGAATTTTGTTGAAAATAACACCGTTACTCTTACAAATTAAACTTATTTATTTAATAAATAAACAACAGGCTAATACTGAAATAATGTACCTTATTTTGAAGACAATTAAATGAAGAACCTTTAACAATAATTTGTAATAAAGCAACCATTAGTTAGAAACTTGGAAAGGAAGGTTGAGTTTAAACCGAAATAATTTATAGTTATCATTAGTATTTCAATAATTTTCACTGCTGATATTTTGGGTATGTCTGTCAGCTCATAATTTAAATAGCGACATTTAGAAAGGCTTTCATTATTTTCGTTAATTTCAAATATTTGCTTCGCAAAGAAATGAATTTATTGAAAATTGAAAAAAATGAAATATCTCGAAAACCGTTACAAATGGTAAAGAGGTAAATCATGTTTAATTAGTAGCAACTAAGCTCTACTTTCACCTCTTCAAAGGAATACGTGATATACTTTTAGTAGTAATTTAATTTGACTAATATAATACTATTATTGAGGCGTGTGCGATTCGTCAGAGGGCGGAGCACCTTGGCGAATACGGAAGTTGGTGAGGCCCGGGTGATGTGAGTGAGGAGCATGCTGCTATTGGTCAGCGACGCATGCCAAGGTCAAGATGGTATTTCGCAGCATCTAGTAAGTTCGCGCTAGTGGTGGAATGCTCTCGTAGCGTTGAAAGATGTCTGTTGAAGTTTCGTGAAGGAGGGGCTTGCCTATATATTGGAGAGGATTTGCTGCGGAGTCAGTGAAGTCGGTGAAGACCGGGAGTACAGTGCAGTCCGGCATTTCGATGGGTCCTTAGTAGGGGGCCATACATAAATAACGCTCGGTTGTAAATAGTGTAAATAGTAAACATCAATTTTACATAGTAGTCGATAGTTAGTGTAATAAATAGTGTAACCGCTCTCCCCTCTGCAAACTACAGTTTGCATTGAAATAGTGTAATGTAGTGAATATAAAAAATAGACTGTGATATTTTAGTATGTACCTAAATAAATAAACTATAAAATAAATAGACCCCAGTCATTCTTATATGCCCGTTAGATTGGTGTCAGGTGTGAGGTAGTATGGTGTATTGAACGGGTTATAAAGATGATAGTGACTGGAAGAATGACTATCGGACTGAACTGTGTAACTGCAAATTTTGCGAGGAATTGTGTCGAGTTTCGCGATTTTTCGGAAGTGACCTTTTAGAACATTCCGGAGAAAGAAATGGCTGCGATAATGGTGTGCAGCTCGGTGTGCTGCTGGTAGTGGTACGGATGTTGAGATAAATGCTGTAATAGCTGCTGTGGGGACGATCCTGAGCTGAAAAAAATAAATATGAAGAATGGAGGAAAGCAGGGCACGGTGCTCTAGATGCTCCTCGTAGTTGGTTGAGAAGATGAGAGGGTCATTATGCAGAAATTTGATGACAGTATCTAGCTTCCGAAGACCATTTGGCCTAGTTACCATTGAACCTAAGGAGCCTAAACGGTGTGACTAACTAACGTCGTCTTCTGAACACTCGAGAGCTACTGGGATCTGGTTGCTGGCACGTTAGAAGTCTACGACGGCATCATGGACAAGGTCCTCGACCTGGGCATAGAACGGTGGTAAGGATCTGGTGGTTCTGATGCAATCCCGCAAGTGATTCTGCATTGCCGGATGACCTGGAAACTTGCTGAGTATTGCTGACCAGTTTCCTGTGGGTGTCACCAAAAATTGTCTGAGCGATAGCGGAGGCCGTAGATATGCTGTGGGTTTAAGGCCAAATGTAGACTAGTGCGTCCTGGATGGGATCCAGTTGTACAGAAGTAACTAAGCCTTGCAGCCTATAAATGGCTCTGAGATGTGTACGAAATGAAGATACCGACGGTATGGATGGGCATTGGGTAGGCCAAAGATTCAAACAATATAGAAGCTGGTTTGGTCATCGAGCATAATTTAGGCATTGAGAACGGGACCGTGGTAGCTGTCGGCACCCACTCCCAGTATATGGCAACCTGAACATTCCATGGTAAAAATCAGCCATCCCAGTCAGTGAGATCCAAGATGTTGCAGGTGAATATTCGAAAACGTGGTGTGACAATACGACTGTGAATGAAGCCTCATGGTGAACTTCAACAGGAAGATGCCGTTGAACTTGGTATAAACCAGCGATGTCCCTCAATGCAAAGGCCAACAGTTGGCTACGATATGTAGCTGTTGTTATTGGCACCAGGTAAATGTCAAGTGTGGCCAAGAAATCGTGTTGCCTGCATGGAAAAAATGGCTGAGGATGTTTCTGAACTGGACGATCCAAATTAAGGAGGGGGCAATGTAACGAACTTCAGTCAGTCCAGAGCCCGGTGCAGTCGAGTCAGTCAGGCGAGGTAGTCAGCCTGGTATGGTAAATACAGTTGTGACCGTGAGGGGTTATCATGTAAATAGCAAGTACAACGCGATCGCAAAATCGTCGCTGTCAAAACTTCGATTTGGTACAGTGTTGTCGCTCTGTCAGTCTTGAGCCTAAACTGATACTCGAGTAAAAATGATCAAAGTGAGGTTGATTGTATATATTTGTGAATAATAAATTACTTTTAATCATGTTCTCACTGAAATTGCTATCCTCTCTTTTATATCCAATATTTTATAGACAGCGTCTAATCGACTGTGGCAACATCGAGACAAAAACGCGATGCAACTATTTGCTAAATTTTACTTGATACGGGGGCGGGAGTATGGTGCAGTCCGGTGGGTCTTTAGTAGGGAGGCCATAAATAAATAACGCTCGGTTGTAAATAGTGCAAATAGTAAACATAAATAGTACATAATAGTCGATAGTTAGTGTAAGATATATAAATAGTGTAATGAAGTGAATATAAATAGTATGTAAATAAATCAACTATAAAATTATAGACCCCATTCCTTCTTATATGCCCGTAATACTAAATTAACCCGATAAATAAAAAAAAGTGCTGCAATTAGCGAAAACGGAGCCATAAAAAATATAAGAGGTAGGAAAAATCACCTGAAGCTATTTATGTTGTAGATACAACCATTGTGCGTTTGTACGGAAACCCGATTCATGAAGTCGAATTTGTAGGAATAAATTAAATAAACAACCAATGTACTATCGATATTACGTCACCATAGTAAACATTGTAGATGAATCAGATTTAGGATAAATTAGAAGTGAAAATAGAAACTTTAGATTTTTTCTCAGCAATGTGAAGGGAGCGGGCTAAAATTTTAATTGGAATATGTTCCTATAACATATATTTACACAACTAGCCAAAAAAATGCCAAAAATCGGTGGGAACTTGTTTTATGCAATATTCTTAAATTATATGAAAACATTTTTTTACACTGAACTGTATCTGCCTTAAGAATAATTTTAATTTAATTGTGCTCCTTGTTCAAATAGCTACAAACATATAAAGATTATTCATAAATATTCATTTTTATCAACTAAATCTAGATACTTTCTAACTTATATGTTACCATGACAAATATAAATAGTGACATTTGTAATTGATGGCTATGAAATCTTTCCTGTTTTTAGCTAATTTATTCTAAATTCACGGCTGTAAGTATGTAGTCATGTATTCAATTAAATTCTCTGATTGAAGCCGAGCTTTCGAGAATGTTTTTTTTCTTCTTCTGGGCAAAAATCGTGAATTTAGAATAAATTAGCTAAAAACAGGAAAGATTTCATAGCCATCAATTACAAATGTAATTATTTATATTTTTGTCCTGAAGAAGGAGAATAAACATTCTCGAAAGCTCGGCTTCAATCAAAGAATTATATATATATATATATATATATATATATATATATATATATATATATATTCTGATCGAATCTGATCAGAATCCAATTAAGATTATATGCTTATGAAGATGCCTAATGAGATTTGGGCGAAACGTCAAGCAATTTTTCCAAAATGGAACGAACAACGGATGTATTCCCGAATAAAACCACCAACATATTTTTCCATCCGTGAATCACTTCGCTATAATATATATATATATATATATATATATATATATATATATATATATATATATATAAAAGCATTTATTGCCCAACAGTTTCCCCTCTACAGAGCAAAAAAGAAATACAAATTATAACATAATATTAACTAAAACATAAAGATCCATAAAGAATAGTACAACACAAATCATTACCTACAAGTAAGCGTGAATTGTAAAGTTTACATAATGTACAAGAAAAAATATCACCGGTATTTGATATTCTGTTTGCAAAACTACACATTGAAAGCCTATGACAGTAAATTGATTTGAGCTCTTTTGCAATAAAATGTGTTATTATGTCTAGATAATAATCTGGTTACCATAAAATATATTTCCGCTAATAACTCTGGACAGACAATTTTATTATGAAGCAATTTATATAAAAATGAAATGGATGCATGATTTCTGCGCTTTTCGAGGGATATAAAGTCGAACCTCAAAAGAAAATCTGTGTAATTGTAGCCTTGAGGTGGATAAACTCCATTTATCTTGAAACTTAAAAATAAAAAAAAATCTTCTGTACCTTTTCAATGCTCAAAGAATATTCGTTATATATGGGATTCCATATCAATGACCCGTATTCTAACTTTGATCTCACTAAGCAGAAATACAGGGATGTTAACACCATAATTTTATTAAAATTCTTATAATTTCGTATAATAAAACCAAATGCACGATATGCTAAGTTAATAATAAAATTGATATGATAATTAAATGAAAGTTGACTCCTTTAATTGTATCGGTCTTGTCTAAAAGAATATTGTTAATGCTGTAAGGGAATATTATTTCTTTTGTACATTAATAACGTCTGCTTATCGACGTGGAGTACGAATCTTACTGAGGATTTTTCCTCATCCCACAAATAATCAATCTAAATTAAGTCAAGATTACATGCCTGCCACTCCATAACCGAAAATCGACGTACCCACATGAAGTATTTTGAATAATCTTTCCAAGTTTTTTCCTAATTTGACTTACAATTAAGGGGCCTCACTACCCAGTGATATCGTCGTCACTACTCGATTAAATGGTTTACGGTTTGCGAGAAATATTATGAAGGAACGATCAGATTTCCTAATAAATTGATTATTTTGAGTAGTAAAGTATTACGTCTATAGTAAACAAAAATTAGATGAATTGAAATGTGATATCAAAGATAAAAAAAGAATCTTTCCCACAATGTTATTGCAGAGCATCTCTGACAGGTACCCTTAATTATTTCTCAGAACTGGACAACTGTACTTGGTTAATACTGATCTAACTTAATTTCATAGGTCATTAATTATATTTCCAGGAATAACTTTCCCATTTTAATACAGAGGGTTAGACCGGATCAGGAATTTTAATAAATATATAATATTTATAATATAATATTATAATAAATAATAAAATTTCGTTTACAGGCCCATCATGGACCGTAGATTCCAAATCCAAGGGTTTATATATAAAATATATATTATAAAAAAAAAATTGTTGGTTTAAGTTTTCACTCTGTATAAGTATTTTTTACTGCGTTGAGTCAATATGAAAATTTAGAGAGGCAATATGATGGTACCATAATTATGACCATATACAAGGCCAACTTCACATTACAAAAATAAATGTTTGTTACTTTGTTCTGTGAAGTCCCAAAGGCCTCCCATATATAGTTGTTGTAACATACTAATTTGTTTTGGTTACTGACAGATTTTGTGGGCTAAGAGTTTTCGGAAAATAAGATTCTCCCGAAATAAAATGGTCGATTCCTACAACACTGTATGGTGCCAGAGCGGGAATATAGATTAAATTAAATATCTCTAATAGAATACTGAAAACCAATTATCAACGCATGTTTTATTCTTCTCGCAATTTGCAGCCGAAATTAAAATTCAAATTTAAATATAAGAACTTTATAATAGGAATAGAGGTATTCTTGACCGACTTCAAAAAAAGGAGAAGGCTTATAATTCGGTTGTATGTTTGCTTTTTTATGGCTATTCGCGCGCTTTCCAAAGTAAACGTACTCCGATATAGAAGATTTTTGTTTCATTTGAACGGGGACAGTTAAGAAATGATCCCATTTGTAGAGAAACTTAAATGCGTATTCTCCTTCCCTCCAAAAACCACCAACAAAGGGGGTGGAGGGGTCAATTTTTCTCGAAAATCGCGAAAATATGCGTATTTTCTCTATGTAGAAGGGCATTTTCTTTAAAAGATTGAAAAAATGAGAAGGCCCATTTAAAGAAGAGATTATATGTAGCAACTTTTAAATTAATCATTTTTTAAAAAGAGTTATGGTCTTTGAGTTACATCAGTGAAGTCTGAAATATGTATATCTACGCCACGATTTTTGAGATCTCTGAATAATAAATAACAAGTACAAGCCTATGGGTAATAGGATAAGTACATTCTTATTTAGCAATAGTGAACGTTAAACAATTTTCATGACTAATGTTACACTCAAATATGTGAAATAAATATTTAAAAAATTGGTAAAAGCCTTTACCTATGACTTCCCTCGACAAACCACCCGCTTCGAGATGGAAACAACCTCGTCGCTTCTACCGTTCTTATATTGATACTTAATATTTTGGACACCCTGTATATATGATTAACGAAAATCCTTACATTGCGTCGCCGGTAGTCCTTCAATATGCATACCAAAATTCGTTGTCCTAGGTCAAGCCGTTATTGAGCTACACCGCCAACAGACTACAGACAGAAAGACAGACAGACCGACGAACTTGAGATACCATGATTTTCGTGATCTAGGAACCCCAAAACGTAAATATCAGCAAAAAATCTCGAGGTCGATTTTTTACGTGAATACAATTCTATTGGTGCTGTTAATTTTGAAGTTGTGCCGTTGTAGTTTGTTATTGTAGGCACCAACTCCAAAAGTGCCAGCCCCAAAATAATTAATATTATATTGATTTTTTTTGTGCAACAACTAATAAAGTCGGCCCAATTTTTTGTAAAAAATATTTATTGTCGATTATATTAGCTTATAGAAATGAAATCAGTGACTTTTTTTATTATAACGATATTTGAGCTCGCAAAAGTTATTTTATATTCAGAGAACAGCCATCAAATTTGACGATAGAATTGCTTCTTTCTTGAAGTAGAGAAAGTTGAATAGCTAGAATTGAAATGATTTCTGAAAATTGTTATTCAAATCATAAGTATAAATTTTGCGATAAGAAATTATAATTTAAAAAAGTCTAAGCTATTGCAATTCTATATTTACTCTTAGATATGTTCTAATAATTAGAATCAACATCCCAGAAGAAAATTATTGTAATGGGTCCAATTTTCGGAAATTGTAACTTTGAAAAATCTCCACGTTTTATGTTACTCAGTCATATAAAATAGTTTTGAGGAAAATGTCTCGTATGTCCGCTTTTATGAGTACGTATGTAAAGGTGTATGTAACAAAAATTCCACTAGTTGAAAAATATTTTCTTGTAAAATTTCAAAAATTGTATTTTGTAGAGCGTAACCAAACTCAGTACAAAAATCAGTCGTTGACTAAGAAAAACCTAGATAATTAGTATGATTGACTTTTAGTGTCAAAATGGCCGCCTTCGAGAGAGAAAAAAACTAAACAAATGTCCAAGTTTGAAATGCTTTATGTCTTTGCGATAAAATATATAATATAGGTACTGGGAAGTTCGTAGTGTGAACCTCAAGGTTCTACTGTTTTTTAGGTAAATTTCTTATAGAAACGTACATCTTGCGATCGTTCACACTTTTGAATTTCGAAAAAAATTCAACGGCATGTTGTTATGTGTCTCTAAGTAATTAAAAAAAAAATGGTTCAAAAATATATATATATTTATATGAGATATTACGAAATTTGTTAATACGATAGAGTCGCAGTTTTGAAAGTATCAGGTTCAAATTTGCTACAAAAATCAATCTTCTAAACATCTCGGCCGAGTTCATTATTGGGCATTATCGGGTAAGTAGTTTCAAAGTGGCGACCGTTTAAACAATTAAGAAAATTATCAAAAAAGGGCCGTAGTGTAAATATCATCAAAAATAATCTTGGGTTATACATATAATCAGTACAACTTTTGTTCGAAGCAATTTTTCATAAAATGCACAAAAAAAAGATTGATAATAAAAATTAATTAAGACAAAATTTATGGATGTTTCAAAATTTCAATTCAATAAATTTTGAGAAATTTACTTTTCCGCTGGCTACAGGCCATCGGGTTTTTTTGTTTTCTTTCAATTTCATTTCTGAAGATTTGGTTCAATAAAAATACCAAGATGCAATAACTTTGTATAATCTTTGAGTTATATTCATTCATTCAGTTCCAATAATATTTATCGTGTATATACATTATTGTTTTTTAGTAGAAATGTATAAGGTATTCAACATGAAAAGAAGAAAGAAAAAGGTCAATTTCTAACCTAAAATTCCAACATTTTATAATACAATTTTGTATTCGATAATTCATGCCTTTGATATAAATTTCACTTCTCGAAATGTATTCAGATCTAATGTCAATAACATTATTTAATTTGATTGATTTCAAGATACCTAACCCCTTTCACTTTGTATCTAGGTATAAAAGTTTCCGAAATCCATGGGAAGAATCTCTTGCGAATATAAATATTAGGTATGACCATAATATATATTCTTATTGTCCCTTTCGGGTTCATCATAATATAGGTTGTATATTTCTAATACTTTCAACTGTATGAGACACACCACTGGATTAGATCCATAACTCATCCTGATTGGTCAAGGCATGAGAAATACGTTCCAAATCGCTGGCCGTCATTATATGGTATTTAGCGTAATACACAACAATAAACGTTGTCTAGTGTTATTTCATGTGCTTATAGCACGGTCAGCCTTCTTACCTCCCCTCGGGAAGTTGAAGAGGTACACTTCGAGACGATCAGCTGGTAGCGAGGCCCCTTAAGATTTGGGCCAATTTCTAAATATTTCGTACACTGAGCGTTAATGAATACATACAATACTTACATGAGACAGTGTCAAATCAGCATCAATGGCTAAAGTTTCTAAATTTTTTAAAGGTGTGTATTGCAATAACAATCTCACTAATGATGGCGACCCATCTAGGGATACGAAATCTCTTAGCTGAGTGATAGGATGTAACAACAACAAACTGTGGTATGGCCTCAGTGCTTTCAAACATCTGAAAATGTTTAATAATATGGAAAATGCATCAACTTTTCTGGAACAGACTTTTTTACCTATTTATATCATCTGGTTCAACAATTTTGCCTCTCATATGCCACTGATGAACTTTCTGTGGAAGGCAGAAGCTTAAAGGTATCCATTTATTTATTCTGAGATTGACAAGACCTGAGTAAAACAAATTTGTCTCCTTCATTTTGTATTCTTTAACAATAATTTCTCACCTGTACTACATAAATCATCGTACATTTTTTTTATATTATTTGCAAGATATGATTTTTCCAAGATACTCTGAAAGGCAGAGCCAGAACCATGTGGATAGCCCTCATCATGAAAGCTAGTCATCAGCTGTGTTTGTTCGGATACATAGGCACATCTGTTCTCTTCAAATCGCAGAACAATCCCCATTCTCTTACTCAAGTCATGGTAGCACTTCACTAGATAGGATGGTAATCAAATAATGAAGAATTTCGCAAATACCAATACATACCAACTGAATGACTAGCTAGTGCATGCAATGCAAAAACCATATTCACTAGCATAATTCCAGAGTCATCTTCTTTCTCTCGTTTATTCCTCAACTGCAATAATGTAGGATGACTTACAAATCTCACATCATTAACTTTTAACTCAAATTTTCTATTACAAAGTTCCATTTTAACAGCAAACAATGATGACAGAACTTCATCTGTAAAGCCGGTAAGACTTTCTTTATTTATATTTGAATTATTCTGCAAAGTGTTTTGCAGAACATCTTCGGTGACTGGCAGAGTATATGGGTTTTTTCTACGTTTATTAGAAGGTTCTATACTGGAATTTGTCTGAAATGGGTATCTGAACAAAAGTCTATCTCCTTTGCTGTCTGATTTTACAAATATCACACTAAGAGGTCCGACTTCCATTATTATGAATAAGTTTTCGATGGAATTAATTATTTTTATATATTCTATCAATAACTATAAATATTTGTACATTTTTTTGTTTTTAACACTCCTAACCTACAAAGTAAACTATTAATTTTTGACAAATTAACAGCTTATTTCTTCTTATTGGTGATTTCGAGATACAAAATATAACAAGTGTTGTTTCTAGCGGATGCAATCAAAACTAGCCGAACTTTCAAACGCACCAATCATGTATCAGAAAATTGACATTCGGTCAACACAACGCACAACGCTTGTTGTTGTGTTTCCAATGAAATCATTATGTTATTCAGGATGGGACACAAGAAAAAACATAATATGAAAGATGAGGAAACGAATTACTAAAATAAACCAAATAAAAATACAGGGCAGACACAAAAATCAGCACAGGGCATGTTAACAGATAGCCTATATTTCCAGCTCTTTCCTAGTCTAAGCCTATTTCCAAGAATACATAAAGGGAGGATGACTAACTCTGTATCCTGTTCTATAAGCAGAAAGCAGAAGTGGCTGAAATAACGTCCCGTGATAAGTTGTCAATTTGGTATGTTGCGCAGTATTTCACTGAGTGTCTATTGTTGTATTTAAGCTTCCTTCGCCCATACTACATAAGGAAGCACAGCGTGATTTTGCGCAACACACCGAAATGACATACGATAACCCAATGTTTTTTGTGCTACTCCCACTACTAGTTACTAGTGTTACTCGTCCTTCCTATATTTGTTCATGCCTATTTCCTATTCTACAGCTGAATCCTGAAAAATATGTTTCTTGCAAGTTGGAGGAAGTGTTCTCTGTTTGCAAGGCATTTGTGTCACAGACATGATCATTTACTTTACATAATAAGGCTTTTCCACGTGACGTCAGCGCCATTTGAATTACTGTCAAAATCAGCTGTTCTGGAGGTCAACAAATCGCAAGTTTGAATTTTAAGATTGTACTTTTTACTTTATTTAGTATATATATATACAGTTTCAAAACACTCAGGTCAATAATAAGGTATTTTAACACTAATAGAATTGCTTTAGAGTGATTATATGTTTGAGAAAACTAGAGTTTGTAATTAATTATTAAAAAAGTAGGTACTCACCGAAGTTTTAATCACTTACATAACATTATTTTTATGTTCAATTGCCACATTTTTGTGGAGTTGTGCAAACAATAGTAAACGCAACAGATGATAAAAATGTATTTATATTACAATCGGAAAAAGGCACTAGAGGTAGATTAATTCAAGAACGTGCAGCTCGTCGGCAATCCTGGATCCAGGCCTTACATAGAGACGATTTAACAGAAAGCAAAATCAAATGGCAAATAATTTGTTTCAGATAAATTTATCTTAGTATTTTTATAATGCATGCATTTTTTTATTACATACATAATGTATTTTATGTATTTCAATCAATTTAAATAAATATAGTTAGTTATTACAATTACTTATATAAATAGCCGTGTAATTTGTTCTCACCAAATATATCTCAAGAAATACCAGAAAATTTTGAAAACAAGGAGATCCCGGATTACATCCCAACACTACATACGGGTTTCACCCGATCCAAATTAAAAACAACCCCTAAAGTAGCGAGAGAGATAGGTACACTAGGGTTAAAAAAGAAGGAACATAGTTCTAAGATTCCATTTATATTATATTTATTATATACAAAATATATAAGAATTCATCGAAACAATATAATTTTATTTTTATTTGTATATAATCAATTGGTGGTGGGGTAGTTAGCTTTTAAGCTTAATTAGCTTTTAAACATGGTATGTAATGGTAATTTAGTACCTCCATATTTTCATCTGAAAAAAAAGAAATTTTAGATGATTATTATGTCTGTACAGGTCTTTCAAAGTAAAAGTATATCAAATTATATTTCCTGAAGTAACATACTTAATCTTAATTATTTCTACTCAAATTTTAAATGCTTACCTTCAGGATTGCTTGAATTAAGAATTTTATGGTTTTATTGTAAATATATAGCAGTAAAATCTTCAAAATTTTCGTGAAAACTAACAAAACTTACAATGTTGTCTTATGGCAAACTGGCTTTGTTGACCTCCAGAACAGCTGTTTGCGGCCATATTTGTGACGTCGGTGGAAAAGCTCTATTCTATATACCTATAATTTGATCCTTGAATTTTTTTGTGAAGCTCATTATGGGGATTGCGAGCTTAGTACGCATGCGCGAATGGGAGGTTGAGGAAGGTGGTTTGGAGTCACATAATGTATGCCACATACAGTATCCATGGTAACAAAATAGGGGCATGTCCCTTCTCTTAAAAAAAAATTTCATGACACATGCGCATATCGCCAGCTATCCCCAGGTCTTTGGCTTCATTTTTGCGTAATTTTTTCCACAATGCTAGCGGTATAGAAGTTTAAGTATATGATTTACTCAGGTCTTGCGTCTTCAACTACTAAATGCTATGAAAGTTAGACTGCTAATGAGCTAGAGACCAGGTGGCGTGGTTGTAGAGGGATAAAAATAAAAAAATACCATATGAGAAATTTGGAATACATACATAAACCTTTCCTAGTCTAAGACATAAACAATAAAAATAACCTATCTACGTAATAATCATTGACTAATTTATTACTGCAATTCTTTTCCAAAATTTTATTTCATTGTGTTTACCGCAATGTAATAAGCGTCACAAGGTACTTCAAATCAAACATTCTGTTTTTAAAGGGCCATCAAACAGTTAACGACTGAAAAAGTAGCAAAGTGCTATTCCCAACAGGCAATTGAACTCTTCATAATACCTATGTATGTGAAAAACATTTCGAAGAAAAATATATTGGACCCGAGAATTCACTTTGAGCGGAATCTAAAAAATATGTTCATCAAGTTTGATTCTCTTTTAAAATGCACTGTAGGTAGTTACCTAGGTTCACAGAAAGCCGCATTTTTAATAGAGAAAAGTTTCAGCCATTGTCTAAAATTAATTTACGTATTTGCCTTTTTGTCAGTTAAATCAATACTCTGCATTATAGAGAATAAAATAAAGGCTTTTAATATTACGGTTCATGGTTCCTTAAATAAAATGTATCATAGTTCGTGTCAGAATAAATTCTCTTTGGTAAATCCCAGATATGTGATTACCAGCATATTACTCCGAAATTACCAGAATTTAGGGAAAATTACCAGATTTATTTTTATGTACAATATATACATACAAAAAATGCATAATAAACCTGCAAAGGGCAACTTGCCCGTAATCTATGTTACAGAAAAGATAAAAAGGATCATACCCTTAAAATATTATACTTTAATTATCATATATTAATCAAAACAAATAAATATAACTTAAAACAAACACAAATAAACCAAACATAACAACAATGAAAAAAAAGTATAACTTCAATGAAATAATAAAGACATTCAAATGCGTATTTTCATACATATTTCAAATTATTGTTTTAAATGACCGTAGATTCTGGTGATTACCAGGCGTCTGGCAACACTGCATCTTCGTAACTCTTCGCTATCAGTAGCACTTATCCCTCTACAGATGCGATCCTGGCGGGTCAACACGTTAACAGTCCCTCCGTATATAAATATGTTATCTATGAACAGTCCCATGTACAAAGCTCCAGTTGCAAGACCTGATTATAAATGATCATGGTCACAGATCAACCACCTCCTGATTTGTGTTTATTTTCCAACAGATGTATTATTCGGTCAATAGTATCAATTGTCCATTGTCAAAAGTCGACATCTCTGCTACAAGCAAATGTAAACAAAAGCATATTAAAAAACTCATATTTCACTATACTTTTCTAGTATTATTGTGTATTGAAATTTGAAATAAGGAATATGCCCTTTGTGTGATTGTTAGTAGTGGAAATATAATTACTCAAAATGGGTAACCAACTCGTGGGTATCGCTCCATCACAGATTTTCAATGTAGAAAGATATCTGACCGACCTCCCAGATTTAAAATTTGATACAAGGTAAGCCTTCGATTTATTATCATTATTGTTTATAAGAATCTCCAATTCTTTTATAGCCTCGGGAGTACTAGATTCCTTAAGGTTGCAAGAGCTGAGTCACTAGAGGGACTGATAGTAGTTAAAGTATTTGTTATACATGATCCCAGCTTACCCTTGCTGTCTTACAAAGATCATTTAGAAGATGTTAGAAAGAAATTATCTTCTGCGGTAAATTGTATTCCCTACCAGAAGATAATATTGACTGAGAAAGCTGGTATTATAATAAGGGAGTATGTTAAATATAGTTTATATGACAGAATTAGCACAAGACCATTCTTAACAAAAATAGAGAAACGTTGGATAACCTTCCAAATATTATATGCTTTGCATCAGTGCCATAAAGTTGGTGTTTGTCATGGAGATATTAAGCTGGAAAATATTACTGTTACATCATGGAATTGGGTATTGCTGGTGGATTTTGCATCATTCAAGCCCACATTTGTTCCTGTGGATAATCCAGCTGATTATTCATATTTCTTTGATACATCTCGTAGACGAGTATGTTACATAGCACCAGAGAGATTCTCGAGCACAAATACGACCAACATTGATACATTGATAGCTGAAGCTACATGTAATTCAAGTGACTTGACACCAGCTATGGATATATTTTCTGCAGGGTGAGATCTTTGAAAAATAATTGATTATATTTTTCAATACGGTTAAATATTTTTAGTTGTGCATTTTTGGAGCTCTGGAATGAACTGCATGTACCTTTTGAATATTCTCAGCTTTTAGCATATTGTTCAGGCAAATACTCTCCTCAGAAACATCTCGACAAACTCGATGATCCTGAATTGAAATCGCTCATTTCAAACATGATCGAAATCGATCCCATAAATAGGAAATCTGCTGAAGATTATTTGGCGCAATATCGAGGAACATTGTTTCCCGAATATTTCTTTACATTTCTCCAGTCATATATGCTGATTTTCTCATCCAATCCCATACTGACACCTGATGAGAAGATATTGCGTTTAAAAAGCGACATTGTGAATATTTTCAAATTTTTGGGTCCCACATACAAAGCACCCATCGAAGAGGACGAGAAGCAAGATCCCGATAAAGTTGATATGGGAGAATGTGAAGGATTGGTTATCATTACATCATTGGTCACTTCCTGTATTAGAGGCTTGCACGACATCTCGTCCAAATTATACAGCCTGGAGATATTGTTGGAGCTTGCTTCTCATGCCAGTGATGAAACGGTTCTAGACCGCATTCTACCTTACATAGTGAGTAGATACATATTTGTTTCGATACATTAAATCTTTTTTCCTCTTAGATGTTTTTAGCACATGACAATTCCTCAAGAGTGAAAATTTCCGCAATAAACACGATAACAAAATGTTTGAGTTTGGTTACCAAAGTACCAAGATCGGATGCCAATATATTTCCAGAATATATTTTACCGGAACTGGCTCCACTTGCTACAGACAAATTGACATTAGTTAGAGCGGCTTATGCCAAAAATATTGCAACTCTAGCAGAGATAGCATTAAGGTAATAATTTCATAATTATTATAGTGAGTTTTTCTGAAAACCTTTTTTTTAAGTTCATCTTCTCTTTAACCCTCTATATACGTGCACTAAATATTACAGAACCTTTATTATCTATAACTGATTTCTCTTCATTAGAATCATTTCAAAATTCCATACTTTACTCGATTTACTTGTTTAATCCAGTTCTTATTCATCTCATTCTTTCTTTTGATATGTGAATGTTTTGTTGTAATGTGTTTATTTATTTTTCTCAGATATTTGAACCAAATACAAAATGATTGGTATGACAACAATAGCACAGATAAACAAAAAGATGAACACACTTTCAATTATGAACTAGAGTTGCAAGCTCTACATGAAATGATATCGCAAACTGTGAGTGCTTTGCTCACTGATAACCAACCAATTGTTAAACAAACGTTGATGGAAAATGGTATAACGAAGCTGTGTCATTTTTTTGGAAAAGCCAAAGGTTCTTTTGGTTAAGTTTTTCCAAGACATATTTTCTATGTACTCTTATTTCAGCAAACGATGTTATTTTATCCCATATGATAACGTTTTTAAATGACAAGGAAGATAAAGAACTACGAGGTTCATTTTATGATAGCATAGTTGGTGTTGCTTCTTATATAGGTTGGCACTGTGACAGAATACTGACCCCGCTTTTACTTCAGGTATAAGGCATATTTTGTTATGTTTATGCATCAAAATTAATATTTTTATTTGCAGGGTTTAACGGACAGTTCAGAGTTTGTGACAGCCAAAAGTATAAACGCAATGTCTGCGCTTATCGAATTGGAATTGATGCGCAAACCAACACTTTGCGAACTAGTAACAGAGTGTTCCTATTTTCTCGTACATCCCAATTTGTGGATACGACAAGCTCTAGCTGGTTTGGTAACGTCCGCTTGCAAAGCACTGTCAGTTCTCGATGTCCAATGTAAAATTATGCCAAATTTGAAACCATACATGAAGTATTCGCTTATACAAATCGATAAGTAAGTTATTGTTTTTTTAGTGGTCATTCTTATGTTGTTAATATTACAGGCCGGAACTTTTGTTGGATGCTCTTGTCAGCCCAATTCCCAGGAATGTGTTTGATAGTGTCGTATCATATGGGGAGATTGATGCAATTATAAGGCATCTGAAGGAGCGACGAGTTCTTAGGGACTGTGTTAACACTGGGACAGTTCCGAGCAGTGATTTTTATCGGGAAACTCAGCAGAGCTTAAAAAATGTAAGTATATCAACCGGATGACATTTATCGAAAACGTGACTCGGGTGGTAAATGCTGTTGGATTATCGAATAGAAATAATTCTACTTCGGCAAAGTTGCCAGTTCTATCTTAATCTATTAGCTTCTTTAATTTTTCAAATGCGATATCCTTTATATAATTACTAGGTGCAATCCTGTAAGACAATCTCAATCCCTTTATTTGCGCAACTGGATATTCTGAATCCCGCAGGATCATGAACAAGTTCAACATTTGAAGATACTAAAATGAAACAAACCATTTTTTTAATAATGTTCTTCAAAGACAATTATTAATTAGAAAAAGAGTAGAAGACAATTGAACATTACTTTGAAAGCAGCTTCGCAAAAACGTTTAAGTATTTTTTGTTTTGTCAGCTGAACGGCTTCTTAGTTTGCATATTCCATGACCAGCATCAGAAAAAACTTGTTCTGGTTCCACGCTTGTAGGAAAAATCCTAATTTAGGCGTTATAGACGAAGGTATGTGCCTTTTAGTTCAGCTTACTCAAAATAGTTCATTTCCTTGCATATCAAAACATCAAGATTGTTAGAGCTGGATCTAGGTTGGGGTGTCTTAGAAGATTTTAACTTGATCAAGGTCAGCTCTAGTTCTTCTTGGTGCTGATGCTACTAGAGCTGGTCAATCTGTCTTTATATTGGCAAGAGATGTGTCGTCTTCTGAATCATTAGTAGTAGGAGCACTGTTTGTTACTTGCTTTTCAACAAACTAGAATCTCTCTATGATATTTTTTATCTCCTTGTGTATTACCCTCTTTGGAAGTAGCTTAAATCATGCCTATTATTCAGTTTTATCTTCTTCGTACTTAAACGAATTATGTAAGTATATTACCACTACTGTCAAGGTATTCCGCCACTCTGCGATGCATTGCCTCAATGAAATAATAACTTTATACGTAAACTGAATATTTTTTACAAAAAATAGGGCCGACTTTATTAATTGGTGCAATGAAGAATTCAAAATAAAGTTAATTTCTATCGCTGCTGGTGCTTTTGAAGTTGGTGCCAAAAGTCTTCTATTTGCCTTCGACTGCACCACTTTTTACGCACCAATAGAATGAACCTTATTTTGAATTTTTCAGTGCAACTGATAAAGTCGGTTCTTTTTTTTGTGAAAAGTATTTATTTTACGTAAAAAAGGGGTGATCAGACTTTTTTCTGAGGAGTGATAAATATAATATCATTTTAGCTCTTCAGAAGGTTGGAAGCGAACGGTATGAATGAAAATATCGAAACATATTTCCTGAGAATGAGTCATCTGTTGGAGAAAATCAACAAAAACAAAATCAGTTCCGAAACGAGACAGAACAAGGAAAAGGGTGGAAAGATAGAGATCAGTTCAACAAAGAAGCGAAAAGATGATGAAAATAATGCCAAAGAGGAAGCTATTAGTCACATCTTCAATTTGGCTGAATCACAAAAAGGCGATTTTATGTCTAATAGGTTAGAGATGACAGACTTATTCATATAAGTGAATATTTCTAACTTTTGTTTCTATTGACAGAATTCTTCACAGAACCAATACATCTGGTTCAATCGATACAAATGTCAATTCTGATTGGAACTACAGCTCAGAAGTATTGACAAGACAGTCAGAGAGTACCAACTCGGCTGGACCTTCATCAAGGTCAACATCGAGTCGGCCTTCATCCCCTCCACCAGACTGTCATAATCAGTACCTGAGCACCGATCCATCTACTAATGTTAGTCTTCATGAACGCTCGTACATCCAATGTAAGTTGTGTTTTTAAGAAAGCTTGCTCTAGGATTGTAGCAATATTCATAATTAAAAGATTGTACGATGCTAAATTTAATGTACACTTTTAAATAACGTATTTTTTCGCCCAATTTCTTTAAAATTTATGTCAAAATATGGATAATTATAATGTTGTATGAATAATTGAAATTTTGTTTGTCATAAGTTAGTTCTGTGAGTTGCCGTTAGGGATGATAAAAAGTGTTGAAAATAATGGTCACACGTTATCTTTGCTGCATTGCAGACAGGCGTTCGGTGTGCTACATAGAGTTGGCAAACTTGAAGAGCCGACAACAAGAACATTATTTCGAAGCATTGCGCAATAAAGAGTGGGCCGAACATGCAGCATGGCGGCCCCAACTGCCGCCTCCCGGTTGGCGGCTCAGAGGTGTACTTGCGGCGCATCTACATGAACACCGCGGTGCTGTTAACAGACTGTGTGCCCTTCCAGATACACCTTACTTTGCCAGTTCATCCGTCGATGGATCTATAAGGTATAAAACAAGTATTATTTTAAATTAATCAAATCAACGAAATTTGAGCAAATAAATTAACTCGTAATAATGCCTATTTCGATATGCAAACTGCTGTTCAATGCCTCAGCACGTGAAATGTCGTTCTATATAAATTACATACATTTTTGAATGAGGTGCAAATTTGGATTTTTTCTTTCATCGTTCGATTACTTCACCATTTTCCTACAAAAAGGTCTACTTTATCATTGTCTATATATCCTTTACTACTTTTTAGAAAGTAGTTTTAAAATTTCAGTTGTATATATACAGGGTGTCCAGCGGTGCGAGGAAGTAGGATTACGCCGAAACGGAGAAACATATCGACATATGGTTTTCGGGATATGATAGAACTTATTTTTACTTTATTTTATACTGTGTGTGCATCCAAACAGACGTTATTTAAATTAAACAATATTTGATATTATAAATTGAAAGCCCCTTAAATTCCCATCAAAATGGTATAGCATAGTATGGGTCTGTTATGGTTCGTTCAGGAGTTATGGGCACTTTCATACGGAAAAAGGTATTTATTTGGACGATCGTGATGCTGTTACTGCATAAGATATTGGAGCAATTTTATCGCAAGATTTTTTTCCTGTAGTTTAATAATGATGAATGAAACTGTCAAGGGAATTAAGCAAATATAATAACTATTTTTTCTCAAATGGAACGCCCTATATATAAAATTAAATTAAATTATTGAATGCAATAATGATTAAGGTTTCCAAAAAATATACAACATTTATAAGGAAAATTCAATGACTACGAAGATATTATTAGTAAAAACTTCACAAATTATTAAGTAGCCTTACTTAGCGTTGTATTTCGATTGTTGTTATGGAAACCTCGTATTTATTTATTTGTCTTGTCAATACTTACTTGAACTATATATTAACATAATGATTTTTTCGAATGAAGAAATGATTAACATGATCTTCGTATTAGGTGAAGCTGAGCGGAATTCTCTTTTAGCTAGAAGAATTTATAGGACACGATATCCAAATGCAATACAACTGAAACGAGAAACAATGCAAAAAGTTTTGGAGTGGTTTGAAAATTCAGGAAGTGTATCCTATTCAAAGAAGCAGCTACTTGGTCAACGGCTCTCTGAACATTTGGAACTGAAATATTGTTAAAAGTTGAAGAAAACCCTCAAATCAGTGTCAGTGAAATAGCTTCAGAACTTGATATATTCAAGTCTAGTGTAAATCTTGTATTGTTGAAGCATCGTTTCCACCCCTACCATTTAGATGTACACCAAGAACTCCTCGCTAATGACTTCCAGAAATCAGTAGAATTTTGCAATATTATGAATAATATGCTGGCGGACGATCCTTCATTAATTCGCAGGATTCTATTCTCGGACGAAGCAACCTTTCGAAGTAACGGAGCAGTGTCAACAGGCATAACATGTATTATTATGCAACTGAGAATCCGTACTGGATGCGTTTGGTAGATTATCAGAACCAGTGGTCTATATATGTTTGGGGAGGGGTAATTGATGGTCACGTTATTGGCCCCTTCTTTTTCAGTGAAACACTCACTGGGTAATCTACTTAACTTACAGAAATGAACTCCCTATTTTGCTAGATCTCGTAGATGAAAAGGGGCATGTGGCTTCAGGAGGATGACTGTCCAATACATTTTCACAGGTGTGGAAAGAATATGTGAGCCGCTGGTTGCCCAGAAAATGGATTGGAAGAGGAGGGGTTATTAGTTGGCCGCCAAGATCCCCTGATTTAACCCCTATGGACTCTTTTCTATGGGGACATGTCAAAATTATATTCTATAGGAACAAACCTACGACTAGTGAGGACATGAAAGGCAGGATAAGAAAGGCATTTCTGTCTAACACCCGTTGATAGACTGAATATTTGCCGGCAAGAAAACTGCCACAATTTTCAACATCGTTGTTAAAATATTCGTTTGTTTATCTTTTTGAATTTCAATTTTAAATGTAATACGTTTCGTTGTTTGCAGTTCTTTTACTTTAATTTTTAAGTAATAACTTTTCGTTGATTAAATCTTTGTTTTGTATGTTTTTTGCTACGTTATTTATTACTTTGATTAAAATAGATATGAGGTTTCCATGGTAACAATTGAAATCCAACGCTAAATAAGTCGACTTAACAATTTGTCAAGTTTCTATGTAATAACTTCTTAGTCATTGACTTTCGCAAACTCCATCACCCTGTATATTTGCTTGATCCCTTCGACAGTTTCATTCATTATTATTAAACTACAGGACATAGAAAAAAAACTTGTGATAAAATTGCTGCAATATCTTATGCAGTAACAGCACTGAGATCGTCCAAATACATACCTTTTTTTCATATAAAAGTGCCCATAACTCCTGAACGAACCATAGCAGACCCATACTATGCTAAACCATTTTGATGAGAATTTAAAGGGCTTTCAATTTATAATATCAAATATAGTGTTCAATTCTAAAAAACGTATGTTTGATGCGCCACTCTTTGGATGGGCACCCTGTATATATGAAAATAATTATGCACCCAAATCAGTTCTATTCTATCCCGAAAACCGCATGTCGATATGTTTCTCCACTTCGGAGTAATCCTACTTTCTCTCACCGCTGTTACACCCTGTATACATGGTGTCCCATAATTATTGCTACAAAATGATAGGGGTTGTAGAGGGCATCAAAATAAGCAATTTTTTTGTTTTTTTTTAATATCTGGAATACACATTCCCGAAGAGGTATACAGGATACCTGTGCACGGGTCCAGTATACAGACAACCATGGCTCTGGCGGGATTCGCGCCCTCGCTCACGATGAGCTGTCGTAAGCTACAAACGCACTTCCAGCGCCTTAGCCCACTCAGCCATCGTGACAATTTTGCCGTATAAACCCCTGTTCGGAAATATGCAGGTTGGGCACTACAGCAAATTACAACTTGAGAGAACAGAAGAGGAACAAGAAATTCACTGATTGCAAAATGTTCGTCTAGCACAATTTCATGGTTTACATTGTTGTCAGTGTAAATTCTCATATTGGAATTTTAATATTCCAAACCAGCTGTCTGATCTTCGATGCAAACACTTGCCAGTCCCCTCCAAGGACCTCGAAACGATTCATTTAGTGTCAGAGACTGGTGCCTGAAACCTACATATTATAACAGTGAGAACTGTGGAGCTAAAATGGAGCCTAATTCGTATGCGGAACTTGCTGGTATGCATTTTATTTACGGAGAAGCTGGTGGTAACGGAAGAAGAGCCTCGCGATTGTACGCCGGACGGTTTCCAGACCGTCATCATCCGCATCAAGCCATTTTTGCTAGTATCATTGGCAGCGTCAGACATATCGCGGGCGCAGGGCGGCCCTTCGCCTGGCGCAAAGTAAAATAGAGGCCAATCCGGCTACAAACGTGCGAGCTATTGCACATGATATGGGAGCGGCTTGAAATACTGTTGGCGGGTTCTCCAAGATCAACAAGTACACCCATACCACCTTTTAAGAGTCCAACAATGGGAAAGACTATATGCCGCTTCGGCGTTTTCGTCGTTGGTGGTTGCAGCAGGAGTTGAGACAACCAAACTTTGATCGCTCCGTTTTGTTTACTGACGAGGCCTGTTCTACAAAGGACGGTTATTTTAATATCCATAACAGTCACATTTGGGATGAAGAGAACCCCCATGCTATAGCCCTCCTGAGAGACCAACATCAGATTTCCATTAACATTAACAACAAATCAACGGGCCACATTTGCTCTCGCCACGTTTAGATGGTCAATTCCTACAGCATGTGCTGGCGGAACTATTAGAGAATGTGCCATTGGACGTAAGAGCTCACATGTGGTTTCAATACGATGGCGCACCGGCCCACTTGCGAGTGCTGCAGTATTTGGACGAAACATTTCCCAATAGGTGGATAGGCCGAGGTGGCCCGGTGCATTGGCCTGCGCGTTCGCCCGACTTGACCCCACTGGATTATTTTCTCTGGGGCCATCTAAAAGCTTTAGTCTACGAAACACCTGTTGAAAACCAACAAGAGGTACTGGGAAGAAGGATGGGTCCGCACATATTCAGAGCATACCTGGGATATTCCACAGAGTTCGCCCATCATTGAATAATCGTGCCCAGCTGTGTTTTGAGCAAGTTAGAGGACACTTTCAGCAATTACTGTAGGTAAGCTTTTTCAATACACTGGTCTTTTTTGCTGGAACCCAAACGGCATATTATCGGACGGGAGGTTTATAAGGCGAAATTGTTTATTTCGATACCCTCTACAACCCCCATCATTTTGTCGCAATAATTATGGGACACCCTTATATAAGTTATTCAAATCTATTAGATATTCTAGAAGATAGGTAAATGCCTCTAAAAGTGGTAAATATTTGTACGTGTTTTTTTGTGCAGCAATGTATATACAGGGTGTTTCCTAAATACGTGTAGAAAATTCAGGAGCATGTTGCTGACGTCAAAATAAGAAGAAAAGTTCCTATGAACATATGTCCGCAAGTTATAATTTTCTGAAATACAGTGTCATAAGGGTGCAAAGTGGTCATTTTCAAAAATTACTTTGATTAGTACCCTCAACTAACTGTTTTAGTATTAAATTATTGATCCTAATTACTGTTATTATTAGTATTAAATTTTAATAACACTCGATTCCTATTTTGATATGAAATCGAAGAAAAATAATTTCTTCATCTACATTAATTTTGAATTTAAAAATTTTGTAATTCAATTGTAATTTAGCAATAAATTATTGTAATTCAAAATCACTTGCGTCGATTATTGCAAATCCCATTAGTTCGAAAACAGTTGCTCGCAGAGACCTATACCAAGAATATCTTTTTGAGACAGAAATGTTAGAAATATCGATGTTTCCACTAGAAAACACAATACAGGTATGTACAAAAAATTATGACATTTAAAATGACTAAAAAAACATGTAAGTGGCGCCACCTCTCGAAAGATACAAACTAACATGAAATTTGATTTTGTCATTGAAAAATACTCCCGGATTCCAAAATTCACTCGAATATCACAATTATTTTGAAATTTATTCAGAAAAAATAAAAGAATTCAACTTTGCCACTCTGTATCTCACAAACGAATAACTTGCGGACATAGTTTATAGAAAATTTTTATTTTGACGTCAGCAACATTCTCCTGAATTTTCTACACGTAATTAGAAAACACCTTGTATATTTTAATTTCTTCATGTAGATATTTTAATTGGTTTTAGGTTGTGGGATTGTTCCAAAATGGAGGGAAAGAACATTGCCAACAGAGCAAAGCAGCATTACAAAATGGGTGCTGGCATAAATATAACTGGCATGGCTGTGTGTGAAGGTGGGCAATCCTTGGGTGTCGGTTGCCAAGATGGCTCCGTGAATATCATCAGACTGGAATCGACAAGCAGCAAGTAAGTTTAATATATTTTATTTCTAAGGAAATAGTATAGTTTCAGCATATCATATATGTGCTTATTTATAAAATAAAAAGACCTAGAACAGCGCCCTGAAGAACACTTAATCAGATTATAATATTCAGTGTGATTTCCGCTGTGTTCATATATTAATATATTGCACAGAATGAGCTTGAGTCAATCACGGCATCTCAATTCGGATGAGGATGGCTTTCCCGTGGATGTGCAGTGTATGGACTCCGGTGCACAAAGTGTTTTGGTGTATGCGACATTGTACGGTGCATTGGTGGGTTGGGATCTGCGAGCACCTGGCAATGCTTTCAAATTGGAAAATGGACTGAAACATGGCGTTATCACGTCATTTTGTATTGATTCACATCAGAGTTGGCTGGCACTCGGTACTAACAATGGTTATCACATTGCTTGGGATTTGAGATTTCAATTGCCAATTACCACAATAGAGCAAATTTCGAGTAAGTTTTTTTTTAGACTGTAATAATAAGTTTCATAAATCTCCAGATGGGTAGTCAGGAGAAGGAAATATTCTGGTTTATCTCATTTTTGGCCAAATCTTATTTAAAATATTTATAAGAAATATCAAAATAATATCAGTCAATTGCGTAATTGATTTTTTTAGAATGTTCAACATCGGTTCAATCGACAACAGTGCCAATTTTAAAATTTTAGTTGCTAAACCTGTATATTATAGTAACTTAAACCCTGTTACCGAAATTTTATTCAATGTAAGTTAAGGTTAAGTTTCGTTTAAATTCCCTAATTTGCCTCCCATAATTAACCCAACAAAAGTGATCTTTGAGTATTCAGTTCCACTGAAAAAAGAAACCTCAAACTGAAGAATTTGTATATATTTATATCCAAAATGACAGTATGGATTCATAGATCCTATTAAACTCTATTTTTTCAATGTTAAAGAGAATAATCGACATGTCCATAAATGATACTAAATAATAATAAATATAAATAAACTTACATCCATTTATGGATATTTAGTTAATTCAAGAATTCTACTGTGTCCTTAGGTTAGGTAGAAAATTTCTAAACGCATAAGGAAGTTAAGGATTTGAAATTTCATTTCGCTCTCATTTGGGTTGGGTTGGATGAATTTTTTTGAAATTTGTTGTAAAATGTTTTTTGGGGTGGGGAGCAGATGACCAGTGGGTTTTTATTGTTTCATCCCTTAGATATTAAGGGTTGAAAATTTTGAGAGAACCAAAAGTGATATCGAAAAAATTCAAAACCAGAAGATAGCCCCATCGATGGGACCTAATATAAAAAATCGTCGGCCGCGCGAATCCCATAGGAACCGCCACGTTCTGGATCATTTTAGTGGGGGTAAAATTTCGAGGCGAAAAAGGTGCTCGAACGGGACAGAGCTTCAATCTAAAAAACATTGAAAATATCTTTTCAATTTCAAATCCATTACAAAGCTGACTAAATTTGTCGTATTATAGGATAGTTTTTTTAAATATTAAAACATTTTTTGGACCTTTTTAAGAATATCACTCACCATACTAGGGCTCTATCTCTAATATTTCGGGTAGCTCATCACTGGTCGAAAAAACCCTTGCATTTTTCACACTTTTGCAATTTTTCTCTCAATATCTCAAAAACGGAAAAAGATATTCAAAATTGGAAAAAACATTCTTGATCGTCCTATTTTCTTTAATAAGTGTGTGAAATTTCATCGCGATCGGATATTCCCTTCTATTTTTTTCGGGAATTAACATTTGAAAATGAAGTTCAAGTATAATTTTTTACAACTTATATATTTTTCAACTAATATAAAATTTCAATATTTCACAATATAAATATTTTTTGTTTCAATGAAGGTTCATCCAGGATCAAGAAGGTCGTCAGCCATCCCACAGAACATTCCTGGGTTATATCGAGCAGTCAGGGCAACAATGAAATATCGATGTGGAACTTGGAAACTGGTTTCAGACAAAAAGTTCTGTGGGGTAGTACAGCACCACCATTATCAAAAACAGTTAATATGGTAAGCAAAGTATTTTAAATAGTAATAAAAACGATTTCATTGAGTTCTACAAAAATAAATGTATTCTATTCAGAGTTCAGCTGATAGCGTATGTGCAATGTTGGGGGGTTGCATTGACCGTTCACCATTCCTGCTAGCCGGTGGAACTGATCAGCGACTCAGATTTTGGGATTTGGACAGTCCCACAGAGTCCTATTTGGCGGTTTGTGCTGCCAGTGATCCTGTTGGGACGGCTTTCAATTACAAAAGTCGGCTTATAGATGGTAGGACTAATACTTTGGCTTTAAACAATTGATTTCTTAAATGGATTTTCTTTTCTAAAAAAGGAACTGATGTGATATTCGAGGAGGCCGGCACCCGAAAACTGGATCGTACCGAAGAGATTCCCAGACCGGGACCGGAACCCCCGTCAGCAGGCCACCGGGATGCAATCTCAGATATTGCAATGTGCAAGGCGTCTCAATGTTTTCTTGTAACTGCCTCGAGAGATGGGGTTATTAAAGTGTGGAAGTAATCATGCGATGACATTATGTGATATAGTATAATACATTATTTGTAAGTGTATATTGTTATTTCCCAGATATTATTTATGTAGTATTTCATTGTTGATGATGAGATAATATGGACATCATAGGTTTTAATATAATAGTATATATATAGAAAATATACATTGGATAGGATAATTAATTTTTAAGGCTGACTTTAGTTCCGAAATATAATAAAGTTATTTATTGTTATGAATCTTTTTTGAAAATCATCCTCCAAGAGGGTGAATTGAAACGCGGAAAAAAAATAATTAATATTAATACTTGGAAAATATGGCATCTCTAATTTGCAGAAGATTCAATGGATTGAAAATAAAGAATTATGATGAATTTTACCTATATCGAACGATTGAAAAAATGCCATCAGAATGGTGTGTAATTTGATATCATGCCTTCACTTGAAGTAGTCCAGCAGTAATTTACCATGTCAAATAAGTAAGTACCGCAAAGTGCTCTTAAAATCAAGAAAATAAGTCCATTTGACTTACACTCCTTTTTCATTCTCTTGATTAGATATATCTTTAACAAGCAATTTTCTTGAAAAAAAATTTTTTCCTTAAATATAATGCAATATTACTGCTAAATTACTTTTACGAGTTACGGAGATACTCTATAAAATGTTTTTTTTTAATCTAAAAATCATCAGTAGAAATAATTACCCAAAAGATATCAGTTAAACAAGAATTACATAATTCAGTTTTAGGTGATAATAGAGCATTCACGCAGTTTTCATAAATACTACAACAACACTACAAATCAGATGACAATACTATTAAATTCCCTATATAAATTTTAGACTAGTTTCAAGAAATTTAATCCGCATCATTTTATTAAATTTCTTTCATTGACGCCCCCCCCAAAAAAGATGTTTTGAAAAAACCTAATTTTGGATACCCGAAAACTTATTATTGCGACTCTTAGGTAAAAGGAATAGTTTGGAGGGCCTGGTTATGGAAGCTTCTAAATAAAGTAAGTTTGCCTATATAATAATATTCCTTCCTTTAAAAGCACACAAGATACATTAATGAATAAAAAAAATACAAAAACTCGAACCGACTTTATTAGTTGGGGCACATAACAAAAATATTAATTCTGCTAGTACTGGTGATTTAGAAGTTGTGTTGCTGTAGTTAGAAAACTTTTGGTACTTCAAAGTTGGAGGTATGTTTTCTCTGCTTCAAAGGCACCAGCACCAATATAATAAATATTTTTCAGTGCACCAATAAAGTCGGTCCGATTTTTTGTAAAAAAATATTTCACTTTTGATTGTAGCATTAGACATCAAAATCGTTCAACGTTCACCAAAGATAATAATTTGCTTATACTTATTCACAGATTTAAAAGCACCACTGAAATACACATATTTCAGACATTACCACTGCTGTAACTCGGAAAGAGTGAATGAAAAAAATCCAATTTAAATGTTGCTATATATAATTTTTTGTTTAATTTGGCTGTCTCATATTTTCAATTTTTGAAAACTACTACCCCTCCACATAGCGGAGACACACATATTTCAGACTTTACCACTGCTGTAACTCGGAAACCTATGATTTTTTTGGAAAAATGTCCAATTTAAACGTTGTCGAAAAAAATGCCTCCTACACCCCGCATTGGGAGCAGTTTTTGGGGGAAGGTCTACCTAGATTCTAGATGGATTAGAGGTAAGACGATAAGTTGACTGATTTTCTCGTTTTTAATGAAAAACCAAAATGCCAAAAATCTATTAGGTTTCGGTATAGGTAACCCTAATGCATTTCGAAACAGAATAATTCTTGGTTCGAATGTGTAAATAAATACAGGGTATACCATTTAAAATAACAAAGTTTTCCAAAATTTTACTTTAAATTTTCGAACCATATTTTTTCAATATCCAGTACAATTTTTGATATTGAAAAATGATTTAGGGTATTCTTCTAATCTTCACCCGTGCAACTGAAGCAATTAATGACGTTCAAAATTAATTAAGTCAACTTATCTTCATAGGTATAAGGAATATTGAAGAAACTACCCTCAGTTGGGCTATAAAATCGGAAGGAAAATATATGGAGTGTTCCGTATGAAAAATTATAACTTTCATATCTTTCTTAGAACGCCCTGATAGCTCAACATAATTTTAGATTGAGTTACCTCCTAAAGGGATTGGGACTAACGTTAACCTTCCTTTTTTTGGTAAATGGTATGATAACCGTCTTTTTGGGATTTATGTTCAGACCCCTACCCCTGCATCAGCTTAGTACAAGTGCAACAGCATCTTCCATTTCTCTTCTTAGGATTTTCATATATTTTCCTGAGATTATTGAGATGATATATAAGCCCACAGCCCATCTCATTTAGTTTACAAAGGAGTTCATCCACTACGATGGACCATATCAAAGGAGATAGGACGCCTCCTTGAGGGAATTCTTTTTATCGTTTTGGTTTCTTCTACCATTTTTGTAATAATTTCTCTAATTGTCAGCATTGATTTTATCCACCTGACAGTAAGTAACTGAATTTATTTCCTTTTTGCTGGAGGCGTTTTCAATGACCTCAAAGCATATATTGTCGAAGGCTCCTTGAATATCCAGAAATGCAAATTTCTCCACTATATCGCCTTTTCAATCCTTCAAGTGAGATCATCAAGAGCATTGATAGTCGATATGCCTTTTTGGTAGGCATATTGATTCTTATGGAGTGGGTACCTTGCTAGGCATCCTTCTATGATATGAAGGTCCAGTACCTTTTCCATGCTTTTTAGGAAGAAGGAAGATAGGCTTATCGGTCTAAGTGAATTGAGCTGCTCGATTGCTCTTCCATCCTTTGGTATAAAGACCACTTTTGCTCATCTTCATACTTTCGGTATCCAACTTAAGTTTTTGATCTTATTGTTTCAAACTTTTTTGAATCATTATAGGTACCACTTCATCGCCTCCTAGGGACTTGTGTGGTTTGAAGCTGTCAACAGCCGATTCCAAAATGTCCCTTGTGATGATTTTTTTAGATATATTCATAGACCTTGTGATACCCTCGTAACATATGTAATATTGCGTGAATCAGACAAAATGTATTTGAAAACAAAACTTCTGGTTTCTAAGTCGGTCAAAATATGACTCGTATACAAAGAAAACTCTGTGTAAAAAATATCATGCTTTAATTGATTAACAAATATATATATATATATACAAAATATCTTTGCACAAAAAATTAACGACTTTAAATGAGAACATTTCTCATATTATTTCAAAAGGAAAACATAAATAAAATCATATATATATATATATATATATATATATATATATATATATATATATATAATGATGAATTTTTACAATTCATTTTATATATATATATATATATATATATATATATATACATATATATTTCTGTATATATTATATAGTTTGGTTAGCGACAAATATCCAAATGTTTGTGACGTCATACTAACAACAAAAAAATGTTTATCCAAACAGCTATGTCAAACTTTTTGATACAAAAAACGAATCACGTTCGGCCTACTTTTCCTTCCTTTTCAAAAAAAATTCTTAAACTTTCAGGTTAATATCTTATTTACACAAAGAAAATTAAAACATAAACTCTGTCATTCCGATCAACAGCAAGTAATAATTGTTCCATAAGGTGTGGAAGTGTTTTCACTTATATAAATGTAGCTAACTTTGAACACGCGTGAGCCTAATCTCACGCAAATAAAAACGATTTTCTAAAATAAATACATGACAACTTCTTCGAGCAGCAGTTTGGACCAGTTTCAAACCGTGTTCTATGGTTGCGAGGCATGCACATTTTAATTTCGGTCTTCTCAAAATTGAAATGCACATGCTTCTGATGGTTTAGGTTTGGTTTGAACTGCTGCTCTCGAACACTCTCTCTCTCTCTCTATATATATATATATATATATATATATATATATATATATATATATATATATATATATCAAGTAAAGGCAAACTAAATAATTAACACAGCTTAAAAAGGTAGAGATAATATAATTCGCGATTTAAGCTATATCATAAGAAAGCCTGTAAATATATTATTGAATAGTGAGCTTTTCTTCGTAATATGGCACATAAATGCTGACATACGAAAATTGACCAACAAGACACTTGATAGAGAGTGATGCAATTAAGAACTGAATGGTTTTAATTTTTCAATAAAAATTATCATATTTTCCATCACTTTCTCAAAATAAATCCAACTAAATTGTGTTGATTAAATGGCACAAAATATTTATGAATATTTGTGCATTTTTGGACTATTGGATGCTTTGCACAGTAGAACTCATAGTATGTTTATTTTATTAAACTGGACTTTCGAGAATGTTTATTCGTCAGGGAAAACTAAAAAACGTTACAACATGTTGTTGAGATAATTTGTAACGATTTATAGTTTGCCGTGATGAAGAGCATAAACGTTCTCGAAAGCTCGGCATAATACAAAGAATTTTATTTATGAAATGACCGCATACCATAAAGTATTGTAGTACGATTACCTATAGAATAGAAATTCCACACTTATCGATCTACTAGTTCGTAGTGTGTGCCTCCAAGTAGCTATGTAAGTATTGGTATTGTAACCATGTAAAATTTGCGTCTGGGTCTTAAGAGATATTTACGTTTCTAGTCTAGAGTATATATTTTCAGACATTGGTCTGCTTGTCAGTGATTTCTATGCAATAGCCGAAAAACAAGTTTTGAGGAAGACCGGCGCAAAAAGGATGTAAGGATTTTTCTGAACTAAGGTATTCTCCAAGAAGTCGTTGACCACCTACTTAAACTGCATCTCTGACAAAGTTATGATCAAATGAAATTTCATATTTAATACCTATATCCTGGTAAAAAAATTCATCTTACGAAAAAAATGAATATGACCACTTCCATTTGTATCAGTTAAGAGAAAAAATCGGAAGATTTTCATGAAATTCTGTAGGAAAGACGCTAGATATTCTACTTAGCAATTTTTAGCAATTACCAATATCAAAATGCGACAGTAAATTTTTCTAAACAAAAAAGTCTGATGACGTGCATATGCACGTCTTCTACATGGCAGGTGGTGCAAGTTTTACTAAAAAAACAAAACCAGCTGTTCTTGTATAATCACTCTTCAGATTGAAATTTTCTTATAGTGAATAATAATTTTTCAGAGGCCAAACGTCTTTATATTTAGTAATTATTGTACTGAAAAATCAATCCCTTTGCTGAAAATTGCGCTTGAAATCATGTCGTGTCTCGATTCAAATTCACAACACAAAAAAATCAAAGTAAACTCAACTAACTGCCAACTCTCTCGGAACAAAGTTCATTCTTCATACAGATCGCGAGCTCTTCTGAACTAGAGAAAAACAACAACTTAAACATCCTTCTCAACTATGCTGTTGCTGTCATACGAGCGCTGCCGTTGGTGTACCTTGTGACACATGTTCTACGACATTCTCAACGTGCCGATACTTTTTAATTCGTTTCCATTCACCGGTGTTGTAATTCATTTGGAAATGCGTCTCCACCAACATTGTTAAGTATGTGTCGTCGGGTTGTAGAACATTTTCCTGATCTTCAGACAATTTAATGGTGACAATGTTGCCCAAATGTGGGCAAGGATTGTCTCTGGAGCCGGCCATGAAGCCGAGAATCAGCGCCTTTTCGGGTCGAGTGACCTTGTTGGCTGTTCGGAACATATCTTGCGCCTCCAACATTTGCTCCCGCTAAAAAACAAACATTAAGAGAAAAATAAACATAAAAATGTCTTTTCAAGTATATGAAGTCGCTATCATACCGTTAGCGCCAAACCTCTTCTCTGCAACACATTGGTGGCAGGTTGTGGCTGTATTCTAATATGTGTCACCGTTTGGGGTTGTTGTGATTGTTGCACAAGCGCTGCAGGTCTCTGTGTTGTTACAACCACTGGTGTTGTACCTATGATTTGCTGCAAGTGTTGTTGCTGCACCACCACCTAAAGATTCAAACATAATCATTAGTCACCATAATACCTCAAACATACATGCCGAAAATGTAGTAGTTACCGTACGATAGTCAGAATCAAAATTTTCAAATTATAACAGACAATAATTTATAAAATCTTTTATTATATTATTATATTAATTCTATTGGTGCTATTACTTTTGAAGTTGCGCAGTTGCAGTTAGATGCAGTTAGATTGGTAACTTTTGGCACCAACTTCACAAGTACCAGCACCAATAGAATTATTATTTCGTATTAATCAGTGCAGCAACTAATAACGTCGGTCCAATTTTTGTAAAATATTTATTTCACACTATTGAGTGTAACATTAGTCACGAAAATCGTTGAACGTTCACTAATAGATAGTAAATACTTATCCCATTATGCACGTATATTATTTGCTTATACATAGTCGTTATTATTGAGATCTCAAACTCTAACTCGAAAACCGTAACTCTTTAAAAAAAAAAAATAATTTAAACGTTTGCGGATTTGCGAGAAATTTGCCCATTTTCGGAGGGAAGGAGATTTTGGATTTGCGTTTTTATGAATATGGGACCATTCTCGAGCCTCCTCTCTCAAATCATCCAAATCGGAGTACGTTTACTATATAATCCCCTCGAACAAACAAAAAAAAATTGTATACCTCTTTCGGTCGGGGTTCATCGGTCGAAAATTCAACATTGATTTCGTTTATTCTTGGCTTTGTGGGATTTCTATGCTTTAACTAAATATAGTATATTTCACACTTTATGATCTAATATATCGAAATTTAGCGAAAAGTTGAAGTGAGGAAAAACTAAATAGATAAATAGGTTATCTTCAACTCACTAATAAAAAAATGAAACTTGTAATGAAAAAAGATTTTGGAGATAAATTTGATGATCTGTAGTATTAAATGATCAGGAAATTTAGTTTGGAAAAATTGTATCCTTGTTACCGCATTGAGACATGAACAACCGTCCCATTGAAAGCAAATGTTCTAAAAATTAGGAGGAAATTACTGTCGCAATAGTTTTATTTTGAAGAAAATGTAGATATTCTACTGGGCTTAGGTTACCAACAAGTAAGACTTTGATAAAGTCCCCCAACATTCATGTCCAAACATTTTTTCTTGTAGGCAATAAAACGTCGTAGATAGAAATTAGAAGTACATCTATTCAATCAAACTGTCTTGCTGAGAAAGAACATTTGAAATGCATGGCGCCTCTATAGCTCGATGCCAAATGAACTAATGCAAAAAAATCTGCAGATGTTCCAGTTGAATAATTGACATCCTCCGCGATATTTTTTATTAGTGGCGTACTCGGAATACCCCTTATTTTATCTCAATTTTAAATTAATTTTGCGGAAATTCAATCCGAGGCTCGTAGCTACGATTCGGCTCTCTTTCGCCGATCGTCGTGAAGTATCGTGTTTAGCTCGCAGGAAAATATCGAACAGTAAAACTGACTCGTCGCACGGTCTTTAGGAATATTCATTAACGCCAAACAAACAGCAAAAATATTTCTTCTTTTACCTGTTGTGGCTGTTGTTGCACCTCAGCCACCAGAGTCCTCTGTCCAGCAGATGTGGTCGCCAGTAATGGCGGTACTGGCCGATTTGATGCCGTTGCAGCTGCCACCAATTGAGATACAGTAGTGTTGTTGGCAACAGCAATTGGCGTTGCTGGTGTTGTACTCAATGCGGGTGGCGACTGTTGTGGCTGTTTCACAATTTGTGGCGATGGTGGCGGTATTGTTGTTATTGTTTGAGCTGGTGGTTGCTTTTGTATAATCGTAATCGGAGTGGCAGGTGTACTAGAAGGAACTGAAGGTGTCGCTGGTGCTGTAAATAAACATGACAGTATAGAATATTTGAAAGAAGTAGATAATAAGTATTTTTTATTTTACCCGTAGATGCCACTGTAGGCTGAGGTGTGGCAGGTGAATATGTAGGTGTGGCTGTTAGGCCGGCAGCATAATCCGGTGTCGTACCAGCAGCTGCTGTTGTAGAAGCTGATGGTGGACTTTGTAGGGCGGCTGTTTCAGTGGCTTTCTTAGCATCTTCAATTTCTGTTTTCAAAACAACAATAATGATATTAACCTTTATCCAATTACACTTGCTTGCATAGAAAAGGTATTTTAAAATTTAAAAACAATTAGATCTTATGAATGAATCTTCCATATAACCAAAATTTTCGAAATCTAAAATTTTGCAGTGGATCATTTTTTATTTGATATAGGTAATTTTAAACAATATAGGTGAAAATATATATGTAGATATGAAAAATACCTTGCATCTTCTTCCTCTTTTTTGCTGCAGCATAACCTAATGGCTGATCAGCAATGTCCAGTAATTTGACACCACCTTCTTTTCGGCCAGCAGGAGGCCTCGCTAGAGGCGGTCTATTACTCATGTTACTGTTGAGAATACCGGCTCGGAATCCAGATGTAGGCACTCTGCTGGGTATGCCTTTCAAAGGTGCTGCGGGAAATGGATTCATTAAGGTCTCTATACTTCAAGTGAAATTGTATATACTATTATAATTATACGTACTAGTATCAGTCATCTTTCTGGGCATTCCCCTCGATCTTACTGGTATGACGGGAGCACATGACTTTTTCGTTAAATTGGAAGCAGCATCTAAGGACTTTTGAAGTAAATCGGTTCGCAACAATGCAGACTTTGGTTTCTTTTTAATGGTGAAATGTTTTTGGGGGTCGGGACGGTGACCAACCTTAAAATGAATTTATTCACAACTCAAAAATCGAAGATTCAGATAATCATTTCCATATAAAGTTAAAAATATTTAATTTAAAACAGTTCTCACCACTGAAATTAAGGCTGCTTTATTCAAATAGTGGCATTCCATAGGTAGAATCGTATGATCATTCTGTTTCCTAACAAGTTTCTTCAAATCTGTGATAAGGTCTGTAAAAATTGGTTTGACTTCATCAACATCTGATATTTCTGTATTTAATGAGCCTACAGAAGGGTACGTTTTCAGTGCATCTGCCAACATTCCAACCCATAACTCAGAATCCTGGACAGCCACTTCTAAAATCTGTTCCAGTTCCAATTTCCACTGAAATATAAATTGAACGTTACTATTCCACTTTACCTTCTTTGTAAGAAAAGAACGAAATTTGTTTATGTTGCTATATATATATATATACATATCATATAAACATACCTCTTCCAAGTTGCGACGCGGGATATGAAAGAAACTCAATAATAACTTTAATTTAACCTGGGTCTGTAAGTCTGGAAAGCACTCTCGAATATTCCTCAACACTTCGGCATTAAGTTGCGAACATATTGAGCCCCCTGTCCATGAATCATTTGATATTCCGAGTTTATTATGTAGCCACAAAGAGGTATCACTGTCACGCACATTCGCCATTTTACAATACTGACATCTCTTTGCAGGCTTGCCACTTTCCACAGGCAACAAATCAACAGCAACGTTGCCCACTCTCTAAAAATGCAGGAAATGTTTAAATTAACACAAGAGCTTCTTTGAACATATTTTCTTTTCTACTTGTGTGATATCAAAATAAAGAAAAATTATCCAATTTCATTGAGAGATGATTTTTGTGATGGGAAATTGAAATAATATATGCTTAAAAATAAATCTGGCAAGGCGGCAAGACTGCTTTGATATGTGTTGGTATTACTGGGAAACGACATTTGAATTTTGTGTCAAATGTTTTTGTTATCAATTCACAAATTCTGAAAATGCCAACACTCAAATCTTTTATCAATGAATAATTATTGATTGCAGAATATTAAAATTTAATATTCTATACAAAAACATTAGCAAACTATGTACTCTACCGGTTGATTAATTAACAAATAACCTAAAAGATTGTGTTACTAGTTTCATTTGACTTGAAGAAAATATATTTGAAGTTTAGAATGTTCAAATTAGAATCTTATATTACTCCTATTTTACTGAGCTACGTGAATAGATATATAAATAATTTCAAGCTAGAGGACTCACAGGTATTAATTTGAAGTATTATTTTATCCAATCTAAAAAGTAATGTTTACTAGGTATCTTTATGGGGAGGTGATGCCTCATTTCATAATTTAGAATTGAATCTTCAAGTACTCGAACAAGAGTTGCATTTACCATTCAGTTTCGTTTCTGGTAGTATACGAGAGCTTTTGATACATGTACCATGGACAAAATTGGCTTCAGAACCCATAACAATTACCATAAATACCATAGGTATGCTATACCTACAGTTAAAACAATTTTGCTTGTTACACTTTTATTTTGTAGAATGCATATTAAATTTAAAAGGAAAAGATGCTGCTGCTAGACCGGAGAATCGCGAAAAACAAAAAAAAGCTACTAGTCATGGGTAATAATGGATATTTTTTGTTTCATAATAAACTTTAAAGTATTTGTAGCAAAGAAGTGGAGGCTCCACAGGGTTATGTGCAATTGATAATTAATAGGATAGTAAGTAATATTAGAATTTACTGCAATAATGTTATTCTCAAATACGTAGAAGAAGATATCGTTCTTTCCATGAACATTAAACATTTGAAACTAGAATCAGCTAATGATAAATGGGAACCAGCATTCACAGGTTTGTAGTTACAGTTTTAACAGATATTTTATACTTTAACGTAATGTTTTTTCTGCACTCAAGATTTATCACCTACTGAAGTCATAATAAGAAAAGTTATAACGGTAAATGATCTTACACTATGTTTGGATAAAAGAAATGCTTCTGGAAAAATTGAAGTATATCAAGAGCCGATGTTATATCGTTGCTCTATGACAATGCATTTACTTAAACATTACCACTCTGCAACAGCAAATGTTGCATCAACAACACGTTTGGATATATACTGTAACAAGTAAGGAATGTTCGTATTAGTCTTCTGATTAAAATTTTAAATGAATCTATAACTTTCAGTATGGAATTTAGTATGACTGAACAGCAAGTACCAATGCTTATGCGTCTTTTATTACTCCTGTATGCACTTCAACAAAGACGCTTGAAACCTGAAAAGAACGCGTCTAATGAGAATGCGAATACTTCACTGGAAGTCGGAGGTATTTCTATTATTATTATTCTTATATTATTGCTATGATTAGTAGAGTAAATACAGGGGATTGTTAAATATGAATATCGATTGACTGAATTTATCAAAATATATTTCATAAGAATATTCATATAATTAAAAAATAATGTAAAGTAACATAATACATTGTCTGTGGAGGTCAGAACCAATCAAAAACCTCTCCTTTACATTTTTCCGTTGCTTTAGTAATTCATAATTATTAGACTAATAATTTAAAATACCACAAGTTGATAACTTGATGAAATATCGTTGTCAATAGGTCTTCAAGAAGCGGAATAATTTTAGGAGTTTTGTCGAATATTTGTGTAAGCAAAAACTCTCAAAACATTACTTAATTCAAATGTTTTTAGCTGCAGAATATTTTTTCCGTATATGTCGACTTAAATAATTCATTTTCAACTATTTTAATTTATATTTAGAAGTAATTTCAAGGCAGCATGTCGGCATAGCGCGAAGCCTTATTTTTTACATTAAATGAAAACCATAAATGATAAAGGTGGGCTCCCGGAAGTCGAAATGTTTTCCTGGAAATTTAAACATATTTTTTCAAACTACTATATTATAATATTTTTGAGTAATTTGCAAAAAACTACCACCTTTTTTTGGAATCAGTAATTGCGTATAACTTTTGCATTTGTTAATGTGTATGTTTGAAACTTTTGCCTATTTTTCTAGTTGGTATTGCGGACACAATGAACAGTCCCACGTATTTTAATTCGTCGTTGGAAGTATTAACATGGTTTTTAACATGTGACCTAGATTAATATTCTTACTACCATTTGGTTGTAAACTTGGATGTTTCTAAGATATCCGCAATTAATAGATCAATATCTGGAGACCGAGCTTTCCTCGGTTAAAACAGGATTTAAGATGGGTCTATAAAGAGTTACTAAAGATATTTAAACTTATTAAAAAATGTGCACATTTCTGGTTAAAATCTATTGCGATCGGTAAATACTGCTTTTATTGTTCACATATTCGTAAGTTATAGATTTCGTAATAAATATGAATGTGTAATATGAATGATAAATATACCAAAACTCTTAAAATCGCTAGTGTGGATGGACCTCGAGGGTCACACCGATTAAATATGAAAACCTATCGTCAATCGATTTCTCTACTCCGAAAACCCCTTTTTGCTAATTTTTACCAAAATCTGCTAACCCTTATATATATATATATATATATATATATATATATATATATATATATATATTATATATATATATATATATATATATATATATATATATATATATATATATATGTTATAAGTACAAATTTTCATTGAAAACTTCAGATTAAATTATTAGAAACTCATATTAACATCTTTTATTTAAAAAAATGGGTTTAGTTAAAAAAAAACTCTAAGGTGATCAGAATTCGAACCGAGGAACTCTAGATCGATACCCAGAACCTTAACCATAGGACTATTTTTCCTATGATTTTTTTGGGATCATATTGCTATCCTAAGTATAATCTGTAGGACTCGTAACATGAGAATATTAATTGCTGAAAACGATTTTTATTGTGAATGTGAATACAACTAATCAATTCAATACACTCCAAAACCCATACATATGAATTTTCATCGACTATAATTAGATTAGATATGATCGGATGTTTCTGTGTGCTTCTGATTGAAGAATTTATTGAACAGCAAAAAGCGATCAGGAGAGCTGACCTCCAACAAGAAATTGGACAAGAAGGGATAATGAATACTTATTCAAAGTAAGGTAGAGGTAGAGACAAATTAGTAAATTGAAAGATTTTTTAAACTGCATCTGAAAACTTAAATTAGAAAAGAAAAAAATATGGGACAACTAGTCATAACCTTCCTTATTTCCGAAACTATTGAAGAATAGTTTTTGTCTGCGACTTCGTTTACATGGAATTTAGTATCATATATGAGGATAACTATTTTGTTCAATCTTGCATGATTTTTGATAATTTTTTTCTTAAGATGTAGGCGATATCAACTTGAGTCTGATATACTAATACTGAGCTTACGATAATCTGGTGATATACAGGGTGGAACCAAACGTTGTATTTCATCCTACATTTCTAAAAACTGTAGAAAAAATCAAGGACACAATGATGTGTCTATGTAAGACATTTTTAAGCGTCATCTTTTCTTGGCATCACTTGGTATTTTCATTTTTGATTCATAACCATAGGTTCATTATTAAATAAAATATATATATTTTTTAGGAAAAATATTCATTTTACATCTTGATTCCGAAATGAAAAAGGAAGCAATTTACAACTTTATAAATACTTTCTGGTTGGCAGATATGGACAAGCCTCTTTAACATGTCATGGTCAGGGTTTTGTGGAGGCCAATCTAATCATTGAATGTCATTTATCCATTGTAAACTCTTGAGGCCTGGCATTATCGTGCATTCAAGAAAACCCTCATCGCCAAATGGAGTAAAAAGTTTTTCAATATAACGGTTAGCAGTCTGTTGTAAATTGCATATTCTCTGTTAATGAAAGATGGGGCTTAAAGCTTTAGTACAAAACACATCATTTCGCTATTATTTTTTCCACAGAGTGCTTGGAAATCTAGAGTGAAATGCAACAATCCTGTAGAACACCAGGTTTACTCGATTTTTTCTTAAACACACTATTAGATAAAATTCGAGAAGATTTCTCCTATATCTTGACAATAAATGATCAAAAATCATTCAAAATTGAAAAAGTGTTCCAATTCAGAATTTGTTCGTTTTTTGTGTGCAGGAGCTGTCATTCGATACCTCTTACTGTTTAAGATTCTTAAGATGGTAGCTCCTGGGGTCAGGGGGTTGAAAGGGTAAAAGCAAATTTGGTTTGTCTCCCTCGCCTCGATATTACTTTATACTTATTTCGGCGATTTCTTTATTAATATTCACATTTCGAGATATCCGAGGTGGGAAGTTTTGAAATGAACACTCTGTAAATGCAAAATTGAAGTGAATTAAAATTGCGACTTATTTTTTTAGAGAATAGTGAAGCTTCTGAATCATGGACAGGTTGGGCATGGTCCTATGTGTCATCTGTGCTACCTGCTCCTTGGGACGAGGACTGGAACAATGATCAGTTGCAGAATCACAAGGGCCATACTTTGCATTTTGGTTTCTTTGTCGATACTGCTTCAATAACATTCAAAGTAATTGTTTCCGAACAATATGAGTGATTTATCTTGCGTTTATGTATTAGCTTTTATTTTCTTCAGGTATCTGAGACGAGTTCAGAGCGAGGTGCCTACTACAATCAAAAAAAGCTCCGTTACAACCCAATGCTAACATTAAAACTTCAAGGAATCTATTCAGAAACCATTATCCACGGCATGACATGGTTCAATGCCTCGGGTGGTGTTAGTGAGGCTATTTTACTTCCTGTTGGTGTTTGTAGTTGCTCTCAAATTGAAATTAGTGACGATGATGAAGCCGTTTATTACTTGAAATTGGGTTCGTAGTTCGGGTATGATCCGAATATATGCATTTGTATTTAATTGAATCTCAATCATAGGTTCAATCACAAATGCACACAAAGAAGATTCACTGTTTGATCTTAGGTCAATTGAAAATTTGGGAAAGAAGCGACAATATAATAATTCTTGGGAATTCCATATGGATACTAATACGGAATCGGTTCTGTTAGAAAGAACACCGGCTTTTGCATACGACTATCTCTACCAAATGGAGATAACAAGTGATGTATCCAGTGATGTAATATCGGATCTTGGTAGTGACAATGAGTTCAGGTAAATATTCAACTTTTTTTTTATTGAAATATTGAATATTTCTAATTTTCAACTCCCTTCCTTAGTAGGAAGTTATTGTATGTATATGTTTCCGATTTTAGAAAATTATTAATTTGATATAAAAGCAAGTTTTAGGGTTCCTAGTGTTGAATATAATGATTTTTAGGAAGATATCTGTGTTTCTTTCTGTATGTTTGTATGTAGGAGTGTTTATAATAAATTCTCAGTTAACACCAGAACATGCCGTTTTTCATCGGATTCCGTGGAGAAGTTTTTTGTAATTGAAAATATAATATAATGCCCTTTATTGGTACGTTCTCTTGCTCATTTGAGCAATATATTTCAAATTCGTTAAGTGACTCATAAGCTTGAGAGTTCAAATTCTAATTTTTGTTCTTTCTTTATATTTGTCTATGTTGTTCTATTCACGACTTTTATTTAAAAGTGATTAGGACTGCTTGAAATGCAACCGAACATGTCCTATATCGGGCGAGTCCGCTCCTAATTCTATTTGGTAGTCTGGTGCGTGAAGAACTCAAGTTAGACAAGAACACTAGTTATGTTACTTCCTATTTGTTGCTTATTTTGCTTAGGGAGTGTAATTTGCTGATTCAGGAATGTTTAGAAGTAGGTACTTTAAAAGTATTATATGGCTTTAGGTAATTATAGCTTAGATACACCAGCTCCCAAAAAAGTATAAAAAGTATGGTACTCCTGTGAGCAAGTGTGTAGGATGCAAGAAAGTTGTCCACATTTTTAACATCGATTGTGCACAAGCTCCGTTTTCTACAAAGTCCAACTTTGACACCTGTAAGGTTTTTGATGACCACACTTAAATGTTCGAAAAATACCGAAGGCTTCTATTACAGAAATATTAAAAATAAATAATTTTTAAAGGGGGGTCCCATACTCTTGTATGGTATCCTCTTTACAATTGGAACATAAGCTTTCACTACATCTTCGGAATACGTTTTTTCGATAAAGCCTTTGAAAACACATTCATATATTGTGTCGAAAACAACGTGACAAGTGAAGTAACGGTCTTTTTCCTTATTTAGCTCTACCACTCTTCGATGGAATCAATAGTGTGCTTTAAATGCTGGTCCATAGTGTATTACGTTTTTAGATAATTAAAAATATGAAGGTGAACAGTGCCTAATTTTTTTACACTAAAAACTCACCCTGTACATAATAAATCTGTTGAGGTTTTTTAGATTTTCGGGTACTACTTGAAAAATAAGTCATATACATTTATTTTGATGAATCTCGTCATAGTGATAGCTTATAAAGTTAAGTTTAGGATAAGCTCTATGCTGAAGAAGAGCATTAGTTCTACAGTAGGACTCAATAATCAACTTTTCGAATAAATCTGAAAGCATAGTACCCTATTGCTGAAATATTAAATTGAACAAATTTGAATTATTCCTAATCTTTCAAGTTATAGTCATGTAATCACGCATTTGATTTGAAATTTCTCTCATAGCAACTTACCTGAAAATTCAAGCATGCGGATATGTTTTGGACCATTCGGTTTGCGACTTTGTTCCGGACTGTTTCATAGGATAAGTACAATGCGCATGGCAGCTTCATACTATGACTACCCACCATATTACACAATCAAACCAGATACGCTGTTACAAGATCTTCTGCCACCGTCAGAAGAGGATTTTGATGCTCTCACTGCTTTCATACCCAATAGAAGTATGCGGATCACATTCTTTGCTCCCATTATCGAGCTGGAACTGATGGACCATCCATATTTCCAACCATCGAAGGAGACATTGTTCAGAAAAAGAAAAGTAAGCACTCAGCATTTATTTTAAATTCAATTTCAATTGCGGAGTTTCTTGGTTGAAAAGGTAGGAGTATTGGGATTTTCCAAATGACATATGCTTCCTAGTGGCAAAACACATGATACGTGCGAAATTAATACTATCAACATTGAAATCTAGCCTCTTTTCATGTTTGTAGGTTTGAATTCGTATTTATTTTTTATTTTCACGTCATTACAAAGCCAATCACATGTTAATATTATTATTATTTATGTCAATATTTTGATGGATGAACAGGCAACCAGCTGATTCCAATCATGAAAGAGACATCAAACAATAACTTATTTTTGAAGTCCATCATGTTTTTAAAATTACTCTCATTTGATAGATCCCAATACAGTTTGCACAATGCTACTTTTTATAAAACTCAATAAGGCATAAACAGAAGTGACATAATACATATTTTTTCCTCAGATACAGGGTGCAATACAAATATTTCTATATATAACTTTATATAAACGTTATTGATAAACATTTTCGTAGAATCAGTATGATGCTTGAAATATTAAGGAACCATCTATGAGTTACTTTTGTAGTTGCTGACAAAGTCTTCTATCGACCTATTTACTTGTTTCAGATACACTTGAGATCTTAAGATAGGGATAAATTAAATATATAATAATAAACAACAAAAATTGAATTAAAGAAGATAGAATCTGAAATTTAAGCATTTGAACATTTAAAATTAACAAATTAAGCAGAATAACTGATGAGCTATCGAATGAAAATACCTTAATAGAACCATTCAATATTAAGTATTTTGAATAATTATCCAGCTTAGTTCTGTATTAATTTTATTTTTATTTATTCTACATACGATTTCTCCACGTAGCTCTTTGCCTTCGGTTTTCCTTCCCCGAATAGTTGTTACCGCACCCCTACTAAGGCTTAACACTCACCGAGTATGTCAACCGCGGTTTTCTCCCTCTTCCTGACCGAACCTGTATAAATCGTCCTCGTTGCCTTTTCGTTGCTTTCTATTCCCTGGTTCCCTGGGCCCCAGGCTAGGATCACTCTTTTGTGATTGTGACAACCTAGTCTGTTCAGGGCCACGTGACAAACCCATATCAATCTTGATGTTGTTTGATAAGAATTCAGCGCATCTAGTACTGCTTGACTGATGACGATTCTTTGGCATTTACTTTTCGGCTTAGCAGCTCCTCCGAACACCATTGAACCGACATTATCTCTGCCTGAAAAACCGTGGCGTAGTTCCCTACACTCTTATACCCCGTATATGCCGGTCCCGTTTTTCTGAGTCAGTTTTGAAGCCGTCAGTGTACCTACCAGTTGAGACTTGCTTTCACGGGCTGTCCGGCCTCTCAGTCTTTTATCTATCTGGTACGACTACTGCATATTCTTTTTTAAGGTATATTGTGGGGTCATTTTATCAAATAATGCGATTCTTTAGGCATTTATATATTTGTTTAATGGCAAGTGTTATATGTTTATTTTTCGAGAGCTACAAAAAATGAATGAGAAGAAAAACAATAACTATATACTAATTGCAAAAGTATAAATTCCCCTTTTTTATAAAAAATATCTTTTACAAAAAATCTTACTACAACTGCAAAACTTCAAAATTACCAGTACCAATAGAATTAATAATATTTTGTATATTTCAGTGCACCAACTAATAAAGACGGACCAATTTTTTGTAAAAAATATTTATTTTACAAATTTGAGTGTAACATTAGTCATCAAAATCATTCAACGTTCACCAAAGAAGGTAATACGTTGCTTATTCAGACATTTCAAAACATCGCGGAAATACATATATTTCAGACTTTCCTACTGCTGTAACTAGGAAACCGTATATTTTTTTAAAATGTCCAATTTAGATGTTGCTACATATAATCTCTTTAATTTGACCGAAAAGCACATAATCCAGACTTTACCACTGCTGCAACTCGCATTTTTAAATGGCCAATTCCTGGCGCATTCCTTTCTCTGTTCATTTGACACTTGTAGAGCTGTAGACGCTATAGACACATTGTTTCTCCGATACTAAAAGTGATTGGTCAAGTCAGTTTATGGTATCTTGAATTTCATAAAAAAATAGCATAGTATTGTGCATTATACTCCTATTTCAAATAGCAACCAAAAAAACCGTGCCGTAACATTGAAATTTGGACACACAATGATTTCTTATAGAAGCTCTCTTCGCCTGGGCCCCTGCCTCAGAAATCTGTCGACCTGCCAAAACTCACTGTTGAATGTCAATTCTTGGACATAAGCTTGAGCTATCCCATGTACGTCAATCGATTGGTCCATACAACTTGTCAATTACCAGATCCGCCAAAAAATCTCTTTGACGCTTGTTACTCTCTGATGAATATCAAAATTGTGGGCCTATGCAGTCGACTCATACTCAGACAACAGAGACATACAACGATTATAACGCCATCTACAATTTCATATGCAACGAAGAGTATCTTGAAACCTCAATATTGGTTGCGGCCTGATATATCGCATATTGAAACAATTTTTGAGTCTGAAAGCATCACACTGAATGGCACCAATGCTAAGGTAATGGTTATAGTTTATATAATTGAAAAGCTAATCAAGTTGGACTCGGAAGGTGCAGTTAAAATGATGACTAATTCTTCTATATTAGCAGATGCAGCTAAAGATCAGGGTAAGCGACTCCGTAAACAGATATAAGAAAAAATAAGATTTTTCCACCAGTAATGCAGAACGCGCATACATCCAATCAAATATAAATATAGAATTCGGATACATTCTACGTTTTTCGAATGTGTTCCATTTGAAATAAGTAACCTTTTCTATGTTTCTATTTTTTTCAAATCTTGAACTTTTCAGGATTACCATACATGGAATTTTGCGTCGAAGCTATCAATTTCAAAAAAGTCGTAACAAATGCGACTGTGGCTATCGATTTCAGCTTAGGATCAATAAAAGCCTTTATTTTCGAACCTGTTGAGATGTTGAGAACCTCAAAAAAAGCTGTGACTCCCAACGATATTCAACAAGTACTCTTTATATCTGGCCCTGAACCAAAAACAATCGACAAGACAAATGCTACGACCCCTAGTTCACCATTTCCTGAGGTACCTCTGTTATCAATTACAATTCAATATCCTCTCAATCCTGATGTACAGAAGCATCCACCGATATTGTTATTCAACATACAAGAAATGAGAATATGTGTGGATCCATTACTGTGTAAATGGTTGTTGTACACACCGAAAAAACTCCATCACTACATTCACAAGTCATCAGACTTTGACTTTACACTACGGAAAGCGAAGAGCATCTCAGAGGCTAGCGGTGGGAGTGCTATAGAAACACCGAAGCGCCTTAGCAGTCAAATAGAATCCGTACATAGCAGCTCAGATAGGGAACCTGCACAATTACCACCGCGCATCAAAATCAGCCCAAAAGAAAATGAGGTGGTGGATACACAAGAGAAGATTTACAACCTACTCAAAAAGTGGTTCAATGTTTGGAAAGGCATGTATTTGTACGGTGACATGTCACAATGTACCATCTATTTCCCTCTGGTATCGCTATCAGCTGTCGGATCGCAGGGTATACAAGAGGCAGTCCAAGCAGCTATCGAAAAAGATCACCCACCCGACATTATGGTCATTACATTACCGCTGGCAAACATTCGCAGCGCTCAAAGACAAAATGTCAAAACATATCTCAATTCATCATTCCCAATATCATTCCCCGAGAGCGTATGGTCAACACAAAGTTCAAGTTTTCCATGGACAATGTCCGTATCAGATTTGAGTTGCTACACAATTCAGCAAGGCAATAGATTGAATTTTCTGAAGCCTGTATCGCTTAGCGCCACTGTTGGACTTAGTACCAGACCTATGAAGGGTACTACAGAAGAAATTGCTACCAATAGTACCAGCATAGATATTGGTTCTTTGGGTGTTTGCGTTCACATTGATACCACACCAATAGTCATATCGACATCTGAAATTCAGGTATATCTATTCACAAGTATTTTGTACGGTCTCATGGAGGTTGCGACGAATTTAATGCCTGAGAAGCCTAAAATGGCTCCAAAAACACCCGATGTCGTACCACCAGTGTTAACAAAAAGCAGTTCCACACTTTCACCCACTATACTCAAAGAGAACACTACATTTGATTCAAACAGTGAGAAAATCAGACCTATGGCTGCTGACAATGTTGATGGTGATTCGGTAAAATTGACAGCATGGGTACAGTGGACCATTACAAGATTCACTATTGAGTTATTATCAAATGAGTATGGAAATTCTTTGGAGAGCACTGTTGAGCCATTGGAACCAATGTTGAAACTAGTGATTGATGCTGAAGATATTGTTAGCTCGCTGGATTTTCAAAGCATATACTTGAAAATTAAAAGCAAAATTGGATCTGTGTCAGTGAGACATTTTCAGAGGTATGTAATATCTGATTTAGGGATCATACCGAACGGGATAAAGTTTGCAATAAATAATAGGGAAATTATTATATAAACAGGTTACTTAATCGAGAGAGGCTTTTTAAAAAAAATTAGAAAACTGGGTACATTTTGTTCTGAAAATTGGAAACACTCTGTTTCTATGTAAATATATTTGTAAGTTTATTTGGGATGTATATTGGGATTCAGGTTCGAAAATAGAATATATTTATTAAGTGATCTTTTGTGGGGTTGCAGTTAATTTTTACGATGACTCCTAAATTTTTCGGATATTTCGAAAATGTTAATGTTAGGGCTAAGTTAGCTTAAATTAGTTGCAAAAAAGCAGTCATTATAATTATTTCAGGATATAAATTATTGGATCAATATAAAAGAAGTATGTCATGCTCTACACATTACAGGAACAATCCCAATTCCAAATGGCGACCAGGACCCTTTTCCGGTATTGTGATGCGGTTGCGGGATGATTTTATATCTTCTCCAAGGCATGAAGACAATGGCTTTGTCAGTATAACTATAACTCGTGCCAGTTGTCAGCATACCCATTCCTTGTGGGGAGCTGTCCAGAAGAATCACATAAAGAAGGATGACGCGGCTGCTACAATGAAGGGATTACAGTCTCGATACATAACAGAAATTGTGGTCAATGTGCAACCGATAGGTAAGAAGATACTGTTCGCATAATTTGTTAATTATAAAAAAGTATAAAAATAATATTATGAATTAATAATAATAATATTTCTTTACCACATATTTATAATTCACAGAATTTTGTTTTAATATTTTATATCATATACAATTTACAACAAAAAAAAATATATTATAAAAATACAATTTTGTTATAGCTAATGATACCTTATACTATAGATATAAAGGGTCTTTCAAACTCAATGACCTATTAGACGTATATGAAGATCTACACCACTTACGAATTTCAAATCTTGATTATAACCATAGTTAACTACAATCTATCGGATGGAAGAATTTTGATCATTGCAGTGTTGTCACATTTACCCATATCTGATATCAATTTTATTATTTCATATCTGTCAATTTTCGACGGCCATTTCATACATCAATTTCTCCATCAAAAGTAGTGTTTTAAGGGTAATAACTGAAAATAAAAAGTGTTGGGCTGCATTAGAAGTTTCAGTAGCCGACCGGGGAGAGTTGTTCATCAGTGCCTTGAAGAGTTGCAGTACTATTTGGGAAAAGCCCATGCATTTGAATTAATTGACATTCTCTTGATGTTAGTTTTGTCAAATTGAAGTTTTGTAAAGTGAATATGAATAAAAAGACTGAGTGAAAGTATGGATAAAAAATAAAATTCAACCTTCAATGTTAGCAGAAGTTCAGAGGATCTTGTTGGGGACTCGGCATTTCAACTCACCCAGGTGAATTATTTTAAAGAAGAGTCTGAAGAATACTTAGTGGTCATAGAAAGTTTGAAAAGACAAATACTTTTACTTGAAGAAAGTGTTCAAGACAAGGAATGTATAATTAGTGAGAAAGAAAGAAACATAAAACTTCTATTGAAAGAAAATGAACAGCTCCAACAAAACTATGATTTATTGTTATCAAATATAGTAGATAAAGAGAGTATCATGGATAATTTGGAGAAAATTAACATAAAAATTGAACAGTTAGAATCGTACCCGAGACAACATTTAAATAAAAAATCTTACTCAGAGGTTACAAAGGAATTGAAGGTTTCAATTAATAATTCCGTAAATAAGACTTTGGTGGTAAAACCTAATAAACACCAAACATCAGCACAAACTAAGAAAGATTTGGAAACCAGAATTGTAGTTAACAAATTACAAATAGGAATAAATTCATTGAAACAAATGCTGAATGGAAATGTAGTCATAAAATTTGGTGGCAAAGAAATTGAAAAAATTCAAGAGGAAATACAACAAAAACTACCAAACAAATATAAAACAGAAGTGAAAATGTTAACTAAATCAAGAATAAAAATACCAAATTTGAAATTAGACAGTAATATTACAAAAGAAGAAATAAAACAAATGATAACAGATCAAAATTCCTTTATTGATGAAGAAGATTTGCATAATATTGAACATTTAAGAACCTTTCAACATAAAGATTGCTTGACTGCATTTGTGTAAGTCAGTGGAAGATTATTTCATAAAATTATGACAATTGGTAAAGGGAAATTATTTATTGGCTGGCAGAATCTGAAAGTTTATCAGAACAACAAACTTTCACAATGTGATAAATGTTTTCGATTTGGACATTCTGGTAAGAAGTGCAGAAACGATATTGTATGTCCACAATGTTCAGGCTCACATGAATTATCATCCTGCAAAAATATTGGAATTCTTAAATGCAGCAATTGTCTTTATTCAAATACTCAATATAAAACCAGTCACGATATCAGTCACCTTGCCAGACATAGAGAGTGTCCAACATATATTCAGCTTGAATCACAAATCGATTACAGCAACTGAAATATTACCACATTCGACTCTAACCATTTTCAAAATATCAATGGCTCCGGAAAATACTCGCATAAGTGATTTTTATGAAAAATTTGACAAAAAAATATCAGTATTTATGAGTACACTTCAATATCAGATTATCGCACTAAAATATGTGAGAGTCTTAGAATAATCTACTTTAATGCTAGATCAATGAAAAATAAAATGGAAGAAATAGAAATTATCATTAATACAATAAAAGTATGGCGAGTAAAGAAGAAGAAATTTATTATTATAACTTCAATAATTATAATTCATTATATTCATCAAGAGAGAAACGTGGAGGTGGCATAGGAATTTTTGTGGAGAAAAACATAGACTTTGAAATCATGGACAAGGATACTGAGAATGCTTATATTGAAGTGAAATTACCAAAGTTCAACCTTATTCTTGGTGGTGCATACCGTTCCCCAAAAGAAAACGCTTCTACTTTTCTAAACCAAATTGATAAGAAACTTTATAGTATAAATGAAACTAAATTGGACTGTTTTATATTTGGTGATATGAACATAATTATTCTAAAGAATAACGATCAAACAAATGTTTATAGTGATATCTGCCAATAAATAATTTCAAAATTTGCAATGATCAAATATCTACCAGAGACATTAGGAATACATCATCTTTAATTGATCATGTATTGACAAACTCAACTAAAGAATGTAATATTTCTATTATAAACAGTGCCTTGAGTGACCACAAACTCATAGTTACAGACATTTGTATGAAAAACACGCAATCAAAAAAACTGTTTTCTTATAAGAAATTTCATGTTTTCGATCAAGTAAAACTGAAAGAAGAACTGAACATTTTTCATCAAAACTTTCACAAATATGATGAAGTAAACAAGATGTATGATATGATATTGAAAATATTTGAGGATTGTTCCTGTGAAAAGGCAATAAAAATAAGAAAGGATTCTAAGCCATGGTTCAATGAAAAGATTTCAAAATTGATAAAACAGCGAGATAAATATCATTATAAAAAAAGTGTTATCCCAATGTACAATCAATAATTGATTCTTACAATTTTTTCAATAGAGTTGTAAAACAAATGTTCGAAAATCTAAAGAAAAATATTATGGCGAAAAATTCAAAAATGTTACTCCAAAACTAGCCTGGAATGCGATAAATGAAATCCTGTATAACAAAAGTAAGGATAATACTGAAAATTTATTTCCGTTGATGGAAATATAATACAAGATCCACATGAAATTTGTGAGAAATTCAATAATTATTTCATCAATGTTGGTCCCAGCTTAGCTGCCAAAATTCCCAGGCAAAATGAATATCCGATGGAGTCAAAGTCTACTTCCATGTACTTGAAACCTACCACCCCAGAAGAGATTGAAGAAATAATCAGTTTACTGAATGCAAAAAAAGCTCCAGGGTTAGACAAAATAAGTATAAAAATGGTTAAAGTAGTGAAATCAGAACTGGCACCTTTGATGAGCAAATTAATAAATTTTTCCTTTTTGACGGGCATAGTTCCTGATAAAACAAAAATTGCCAAGATAAAACCAATTTTCAAAACAGATAATAAATATGAAATGACAAATTATAGACCAATCTCAATATTATCAGTACTTTCTAAAATTATTGAAAAAACTGTACATTCAAGATTATTGGAATACCTTGATAAATCAAAAGTATCACAAAACGCTCAATACGGATTTCGAAAATATAGTGACACAGAATCAGCTGTTTTGGATGTGATAACTCAGTTCCAACTTGATCTGGACTCCAAAAAATATGGTGGACTTCTATCACTGGATCTGAGTAAAGCATTTGATACAGTGGATCATAAAATTTTGTTGAATATTATGTATCATATGGGAATTAGGGGATTGGTTTGCAAATGGTTTCAAAATTATCTATTTAATAGAAAACAGTTTGTATGCATGGGAGAAGTATCTGGTTCAGAAAAAACCGTATTATGTTTTGTTCCACAAGGGTCTATCCTGGGACCAATTCTTTTTCTTATGTATATAAATACGTTGATAAGTTTGAAATTGAATGGAAAAATAAATGTGTTTGCTGATGATACTTCTATAGTATATAGTGGAAGTAATTTACAAGAAATCAAAACTAATATGATGCAGGATATCAGCAAAATCTTTGTTGGTTAAAATGTCACAAGCTAACACTAAATTATAAAAATCATCTTTTACTTTTATAGCCAGAAAAAATATTTCTACTGATTTAAAAAATCAAATTAAATTCAATAATGATAATATCAAATACTCTTCCACTGTAAAGTTTCTTGGATTATTCATAGATGAAAATCTAACATGGTCCAAACACATTGAAAAATTGAGAAAACATATAGCTCCAATAATTGGAATTCTGTATAAAATTAGAAATTATTTACCTCTAAAATACCTGAAATTAATATACTTTTCATTAGTATATTCAAAGCTTCAATATTTAATTTCAGTTTGGGGTTCAGCAATAAAATCATTCCTGAAACCTTTGAAAATACTTCAGAATAAAATTATAAAGTGCATATTCAAATTGAATTACAGAGAACCCACAGTTAATTTATATAAGCCCAGGAAATTATTTCACATTTATTCATTATATAAAATTAAAATTTGTATATTCATTCATCTGGTCATAAATAATTTAAAACATTCAAATTTAGTTTTTCGGTTTAATTGTGATCAACACAATTATTTAACTAGATGTTCCAATAATCTTGTATTAATAAAAATGAAAACAACAATTGGCAAACCATCAATTCTTTATAACGGCATAAAATTATATAATGACTTACCGGATTTTCTTAAAAAAATCGGCAAAACAAGATTCAAAAATAGTTGGAAAAAATATTTATTATAATAAGTTTCATATAGCTTTTTTAATTACAATTCTGATTTCATTGTTTATTCTAATTGTGTTTTTTTTTATTATTATATATTTTTTTTTACTTTCCCTGTTATAAACATTTATGTTTCTTGGGAAATAAACCGTTATTATTATTATTATTAAATGACATACCCTATATTATGTTTTATTTTTTTTATAGAATAATCAATTTAAAGGTACTTTTGTTAATAATATCCTATATATTTATTTATATTGAAGTGTTTTTTCTTGGGAAACAGATAAATCTAAAAAAATATTTGTAGATCTGCAATGGTCTTAGAATCAAATTTTCAGAAATCTTATGAAAGAAGGTTATGGTAACTAGTATTATGAACTGCATTAATTTTAATACAGGGTGTCAAAAAACTATCTGCAAGAGTGGTTATAAAAAGTAGCCAAAAGTCAATTTTCTTTAATACAACTCTAGTGTGTAGTATTCGATAAATGAATAGAGTAGAATATTCCCGATATTTTGATGTATGATAGTTCTATACCTATCTCTTATGATTCTTTAATTATTTGCGTTTTTTGTTTTATCTTGAAAAAAAAAATAACTCATGGCAGCATAGTTTTAGTAAATACAAAAAAATACATTTGTAACAAATAGTTTCTTAGTTGCCGCTTCAAAATTACAGAAAATACCTTATAATGGAGAATAATTCATATTCTAACGAAGATATGTACTTGAATCTATTTCTCATACATGGCGAGTGCGATAAAATTTTAGATAGAACATGTAGATAATTCAATAGACGCTATCTCAGTCTGCGGAAAATGAATGCTAAAAAGTTCTGGACAACCAATTCTGGATTTCGCAACTTTTGAAGTTCTCATACTCGAAGAACGAAAGACAACAGGTGATCGGAGATAAGGGTTCTTGGATATTTTCATGCCAATCCCAAATTATCTACACGAAGTGCCGCAAATGACTGAAATATCCTGTACTTCAATTTGGCGAATCTTAAAAAAACATCAAAAACATACAAAATTATGACACAACAAGCTTACATCCTGAGGATCCTCAAAAAAGTGTACAATTTTGCGAATTCATGCTAACTAAAATAAATGAGGATCCTGATTTTTTCAGGAGAATAATTTGGTCTGATGAATCAAAATTTTCTGGAGAAGAGATATTCAATAGGCATAACAACCATTTTTGGTCCGCGGCGAATCCGCATTTTGTTAGGGAGATTGGGTTTCAGAATAATTTTTGCTTTAATCTATTTTGTTTATTGATAGACAATAAATAATATGCAGTTTGTATTTATGACAAAAATTCAAGTGCTGAGAAATATCTGCAGATTTTAAGAACGACGTTGAATGAATTTCTGGAGAATTTGCCTTTAAATATTTCAACAAGGTGTTGGTTTCAACTCGATGGAGTTCCTGCACATTCTACCCACCCTGTCAGTACTAAGTTTCTAGTATGTTTGACCGAGGTCTTCAGATCTCATTCCTTTAGATTTTTATCTCGAGTAAAATAAAAGAAAATGTTTATAAGACTACGGTTACAACTAAAGCTGATTTTGAAACAGAAATATAACGGTCAACAACTCAGCATGTCATGTGGTCAATTAATGAATAAATGTCTTCTGGTAAATGGTAACCATTTTAAACAAAGTCATCACTAGAAAAATAGAAGGAAAAACAGTTTATTTATAAATATAACTAGTTTTCTTATGATATGTTTGTATTAGTTATAAATTTAAAACTATCCTTTATTATGAACAACAACAAAAAATAGTTTTATTTTTTCAGAAAAGAAAGGTTAAGACCATTGCAAACAGATACAAATATATTTTTGTTAATTTATCTGTTTTCGAGGAAAAATACACTTCCATAATTACTATCTTAAGATAGGTCATTATTAAGAAAAGTACCTTTAAATTGGATATTCTATTAAAAATTAATATATATGGTATATCATTTGAAATTATGAAGTTAATATCAGATACGGGTAGATCTAACAATGTGACGACACTGCAATTATCAAAACATTTTCTTCCGATAGATCGTAGTTAACTATGATTATAACCAAAATTTGAAATTCGTATGTCTTGTAGATCTCCATAAACGTCGACCAACATAGGCCATCGAGTTTCAAACATCCTTTATTTCACAATGTAAAGGAGTTTGGACCTATTGCAAATTTCTTGCAGATTTTGTCATATCACTGAAGACACTTCGCAGCTTCTATGTAGTAATGGTTCCATTACTGCAAATGTCCAAGAGCAAAGAAACCGAAAACGCTTCAACAACAACAACATCCTTGAACACTATCAATAACCAAAATCTACCACTAGCCTATCTGGACTGTCAAGATATCAGAGTTATTATGCCATCGGTGGAATTAGGCGGTACTGGTGCTATGCATGATGTCATCATTTTTCAAGTGCAGAAGATATGCCTGACACCGACTGCTGTGAATCCGATTTGCAGGACACCAATTAGACCGGATCTTTATGAGCAGGCAGTTCGTGCGCGGATCCTCAATATACCTGGTAAAATTTCACTTTTAATAGAAGAGAAATAATAATTTGGGTTTAGTTCTTATGACATGCGCCCATTCATTAGGTAGTTTTACTTCGGAAAAAGGCGGTAAAGAAAAAACTTGGTCATATTGTACTGGGTGGACCAATCCTCCGGCTGTATCTGTATTCATCGTACAACTTTATGAGAAGAAAATCGTAATCAAAAACGGCTAAGGGAAATCGCTGAAAATTACTTTCGAGTATCCAGCTTACTGCTAGAAAGCGTAATCCTTAAGGAAACATTGAAGAAACATTTTTCCCAAAAATATGCCCAATTTTAGTAGGTCTTAAGGAAGTAAGAAGTTGAATGAGTCCTAAATTTTTAACAAATTTTGATAGATATTTTACATTTTTCTCATGATACTATGAAGTATATTTATGTAGTAGTATTATGTATTTTTCTCAAATAAATGGTGGGGGAGAGTGGGACAATGTTTACGAAAAAATCCTACAACTTTGGTTTGGCTAAACCCATTTCAACAAAAAAGCCTAGAGCAGCGATCAGCCAGTGATATATGGTATATACAAATTCAATTTAATTCCAATTGTCGCAGTCGGCCTCTTCGGATGAAGATATTTTAACTTTTTTTTGTTGAGAATTTCAAGCGGAAATATCCAATTATTGTGAATTACTATGAGAACAGATTAAATTTGACCAACCATGCAGCATAACATAGAATGTATTGAAAACGTAATAAATAACATATCGATCGATAAGATGGAATCAGCTTTTTTACCTACCAGGATGGAGAACAATTCCAAAATTTAAGAGGGCATCAAGTTTTAGTGATAAAGATATAAGCATGATCTTTTCATTCCAAAATAATTATATGCCCTGGCTAACTTCCATTATTATTTGGATATGAAGTAGACTCTCGATTTAGAGGCTTACAGTGAACTACTCCAAATAGTGAACACCTGATGCATTCTGTACAATGAACAACGAGCCGCTCAAATAGTGATCTATTGTTTTGGACAGGTTAACAAAAATTCTGTTCATTTGGCATTAGTTGTACATTGTAGCAAGAGTTTATAGGGTATTGCTGCTGTTAATTAGGCATAATATGGCTAGATTTCATATAAAACTAAGTTGTAGTAATTCATCTTTTACATATTATCATTGTTCCGTGTACTACAAATTTTCTACGGTCGACTATTCGGAGGTAAGAAAATTCGTGTCAACTGGTTGAATCAGTAATCCAATAACATTTGTAAGTCGTCGAAATGTAACGGTGAGCTTAGGTTTGGGTCATTTGGTGCATCAACTGAAGGTGAATTACCAAAGACATTCGCTGAGTGGGCTCCAAAGAAATTAATCTCGATTTCGGACCGAAAATCATAGTAAAAAAATGAACCATAAATTGTGTACCTGACCACTTGTACTTTACTCTCAGAGTAACATATTATTCGAAAATCATTATAGAGATATACTTCCTGGGAAAAAAATCATCTTTTTCAATTATGAATTGAGAACTTCACTTCAATCATATAACTTCCCTCCGTTTATCTTTAGAACAGACATTTTAGTTTTTCCCTTTCAAGATTGCCCCGACATGAACACATAACACCTGTACCTGTATAACTTATTCGTTAATAAACAATAGTTACGGAGATACCAGTGTAGACAATGGGACACTCCGTAAAAAGAACAATAATAATTGATCTGATCGTTACTTTAAAAACACCTTAGTACCAATAATGAAACCACAAAAACTCGATAATTAAATAATAATACTTCAATTCCAGGTAATAATAGACGCCCTGGACATTACATGGCACTTGACTCTGAAATTATTTATTTGACAAAAACGTGATATGTTTTTCAAGTATTTTTTACTAACAGATTTCTTTTTGTTTTGTAAAAGCTGATTTTGGATTTAATTTTTCACAATAATAAATTTTAATTCTCCTGCATTTTCTCCTGGTAACTTTATTTCAACTGAATTTTGCTGTCTACGCTAGATTGTTTTCGGTATGTATATATTAAATAATTATCTGTTTTGTAGGCAGTGAAGTCGAAGATAGACAATATCAACTAGATGTGGTCGGTATGTCAGTATGCACTGGCACTTGGGAAGACATAGACTTGGTCTTCTCTCCAACAGGCAGCAGCATCATATCCAATATGCGAGGACTCAGCGAAAATCCAGCTGTGGAATGGAACAACCTGGAACAAGGGCAGCTAAATGCTACACCTATTTTAAATTTGTGGAATGTGACGGAAAAATTCGATATATCAGTAATTGCGGCTCCGGCAATGGTATACAAAGAATCAACCGTCATTTGTGGACATTCTCTGGAAGTTAATTGTGTTTCAAATATATTCATCAATCTATCGTTGAATCAAATCAAGCTATTGGCTGCCATCTTAAGTGAATTTGCAATGTTGGTGGAGCCATTGTTCCTCATAGATGAGGGTCTGATGCTGAGTAGACCTGGCATCAAATTTCCATACTCGAGATTCCATTCAGCATCATCAGCTCCCAATGAGCTGGAGGAAGAATGTGTTGATATACTTCGTGATTCCGGTGTTGAAACATCGGATCTCAAAAGCGTTATATCTTCATCAAAAGTGCTCAAAACTCTTACTGAAAGCGACTATACATTTCCCCCCCGACCATCAAACCCTCAAATGCTTCAATCCTCTTATCCAAATCGAGTACCAATAGATATGCTTTTCACTGCTGGTAAAATTGGCCTAGCTCTGTACCAAATCGACATCGAGAGGCCAAATCATTCAAAACTGAGCAGCAAAGGTAAAAAGAAGAAAGTCTTAAAAGTTTTCAGCGACGATCTAGGCTATGAAGCTGAGGAAGAGAGTGTCGATGATCGCGCCGATGACAGTAACTACAAAAAGTACACACCCCTACTTTACATTTGTATTAATCAACCGAACGCTTTTGTTAGTCGTCAGCAGCTAAGTAGAAAGATGCAAGTGTGCTGTTTTGACGTGAATATGAAATTGAGTGGACCCGAGTATTTGCCAGTTAGTAATGTTCCGACTGAAGATGATTATCCCATACATTTACTGCAAACCAGAGTCGGTATACCGGATCCCAGTACTGGTATCCTGCCAGCTTTTCTCACCATCAAGTATAATCGAACTTTGGGCAAGCATGCAAACTTGGATATTGAGATATCGAAACCGATAAAGATTCTTTGTTCAACTACAAAATGGGGTTATCTGTTGACAATCAAAGATAAGGTAAGGATTTATAGGAAATGATTTATTATATTTTAATATAGGCTGTCTCATTTGGAAAATCAATCATACATATATTTAAGACTAATTTTTTTTAATACTTTTGGATATAGGTCTCAACATGGCCGAGCGAAAAATAGACCACTGGCCAATGGGTATCATTAGAGTAACAAAAATTTCAGAAAATTCCTAAGTTACCATCGATCGTTAATCACATTGAATACAGTCCAAGGTAAAGATGGGATAGCTTAGCTATCTCGAGAACGGTAGCCGATACAAAGTCGTTTAAGTAGGAAAAAAGTTGGGCAATTTGGACTTCTATATCGTCTTCACAAAAATTTGATTGCTATTTTGGTTTTTGAAATTTTAGAAGAGAACAGATTTTACAATTTTTATTTTTTTCTGAAGTTAGCAAATGAGATAAAAGGAAACGGAAAAAACTTCGTTTCCAAAAAACCATCATCTTCTTTTTTTCGTATTGACCGAAATAAAAGAGCACTTTCGTTACTAAATCAACAATGAATATCATATGCCAATTACATATTTTTTCAGTAAAAACGTCCTTTTGTGTTTTTGAGCACTTCATTAAAAATTTTTCTTAGTAGGCCTTGGTTAATGAAAAATGGTTTGATTTGATGTCAAAAACTATAATATTTGTTATTATTATCTTGTTTTAATCTGCGAGCTTTTTAGTATTGTTGAAGATTTTTCTGAATTCCTTAACCGTCAAATTATACATCTCCTGATATTCTATCGCCTACTAAGAAGAATCGTATACAAAGTGCTCAAAAACAAGAAATGGGCGTTTTTATTAAAAAACTTAAATTGAGAGATTATGGTCGGGTTTACAACAGCAGTGTCTGATTAACAGTCGCTTAGCAAGAAGACCGGAAACAGGAGAGTAAACTTCCTATGCTTCTCTACGTAGCCACATGAGATTACAGAAGTTGCATATCAGGGGCGTAGCCTCTTGTACGACAAACATTGACGAACATCTTGAAAATTATCGATAACTAAGCGATGCATTAGTAATCAGTCGCTTCCACATGATATGATTTTTGATTTGATTACTGATTACTAAGCGATTGGTAATCAGACACTGGACACGACACGACCTATCTGATACATTATTCATGTTTTTATCATCAAACGTGCTATCTAATACAGGGTGCGCTTTTATTTTAGTCTGTTTAAAAAACATTGATATTGGTTTCCAAGAAACGAAACGTTGCTGTGAGATTTTTCCTGTTGTTTCTTCCTACCTCTTTTTCCAACTAAAATATAATTAAAAATTGTAAACTCAGTTTTTCTCTAAAATCTCGAGAATTAAAATAGCTATTATATTTTTGAAAACGCGATATAAAAGACCATCAAGTGACCGATCTTTTTGCCCATTAAACCGACTTCATATTTATTACCATTCCCGAGATAGTGATGCAATCCCATCCTTATCTTGCAAATACTTTATATATACATCTATACATAACAGTATCATTGTATATAAAACAACCAGCGTATGTCTCTCGGCTTTTTGAAAAGCTTAATTCGAATTTGGTATACTTGCAAATACATATTAACATAGGTTGGTCAGCATTGTATTGAGATATATTCACGAAATTCAATTTTGTGACTGTATTTTAGCTTTGAACTGATGTACTGTAAAAACTCACGTGGAAGCAAAATCAAGATTAGTTTTGCAATAAATCAAAAACAAAGTTTTTAAAAGGTAATCAATGCTTATCAAAAGGGACAGGTATGCAAAAATTAGTGAGTTAAACTGTCTGGGCGCTTTATATGTGTGATATAACAGTATAAGATATCGACTTACAGCGTTGCCAGACTTCATATTTTAGAGAAGATATCAATTGATAGCTAGCTTTGACTAGCATATTATGTCATTATCCCTGTTCATGATATAGAATTGATCATACCTTTGAAATGATTTATAGAACGTCTGTTTCTAATCGGTGGAAGTCGATTATAATACTACCATTTTGGCCCTAAAAAAGTCAAGAAATAGCCAATTGAAAACTTGGTTTTTCAATCGGATCTCTGTTGACAGCACGAAGTCTGGTTGAAAGTTTACGAAAGGATGTAGCTAAAATAGAGGTCGAGATTACCTATATATTCCAGAGCTCTAGAAGTACTTAATTTGTACGACAAAGTTGATTTATTAGTTTGACGAGTTGTATTTTCAATTTAAAAATTGAAATATAATTAAAATAATTATCAGAAGACTTATTTAAAAAATAAGGGAGTTTTCATGAAGCAACTAAAATTTAGAGATAATAGAAGACATTTCATCAAAATTCATTTTAAAGAGTACCGGCTGGCGCATTGTAACTGTTTCATCGTCTGAGCTGTTGTAATGATCTCGGATTGCCAGACTTTGCATGTGCATGTGTTCCAAAATTCGATCCAATACAGTGTCATGTATCATACATTCTTGGTACTGTACTGAATTTAGGAACATTCGTAACTTAATAATTTTGAAAGATAATTTTTTTTTCAAATATATTTATTACTTATTGTTTATTTAGCTTTTGCTATATTTACCGTTTTTTATTGAAATCAATCGAAACGGAGTGTGTAAACACTGGGGACTTTATTTTTGTTTTCTGCTTCGGCACGGTGGCTTTCAGTAGAATTATTGAAATTCAAAATTTTTGTCCATTTTGATGAAATTTGCTACTTCCAACTATAAGAACGGCTGGTACTTAAATAGGGACTATTTCTTTTTAATTACGCCACGCCTATGATTTATGAAGTGCTGGGAATAATATTACTGTATTTTATTTCTATCTTAGGTATGTGAAACGTTCAGAAACTTTCTACAAATCTCAGCAAGTATTAGAAATGCTTCGGATGCATCAGCAAATGTTGCAGTTTCGTCTTGTACAAGATCCAGGTCCAGTGAAACTTACAGTAAATTTCAGGAGATCAAAGACAAACTTAAAGGAGTTAGTGAAGTCTATGTCAAGTTTGGTCAACTCATCTTTTGTATTATGTCGGAAACGGGTCATGAGGTGAGTATTCAGAAACTGTTTACTTTACAAGGTGACAAGGATATGTCTTAAAACAGAGAGACTGACGTCAGGCTCAGAGATTCTGTAATTGTTAAATAAAATAACTGCCATAATTTAGAGAAAGTCAATAGAGCAAAAATTCACATCTCTGCAGCAACCATTTTTTTGCAAAAACAAAGTTATGGATGTATTGGTGGTTTAGTATTAGTGTATAAATGTGTTTGGTTTTGTTATGTCCCGAGAGCTACGAGTTCAATTGTAGTACCTCAATAAGATTTTTTTATCAAAGTTGGATTTTGTAGGAAACAATTTGCTCACATAGACAACGTGAGTTTCAATTTTATATTCTAGACAGATTCTGAAACTAAGAATTGTACAAACTATAATTTCAGATTTTCAAGTAGTATATTTGAAATGATCTTAAATATCTTGAAACCTCACGTTGCCGTTGTTCTCTACTATAAGTTCACATTCTCCTCTCAACTAACCACCCGATAAACAAAAATCGGATGTAGACAATAATAATCTACGACTCTTCTATATACGAATGCTTTTGCAAAATTTAAATATGTTCGAGTGCACAAAAAGGATTTATTTTTTAAATATGAATCCAATAAAATCCATTGACAATATATATCAAGCGCAGTAGCAATCAGAATGCAATTTTGAAAACGACATATTCTTTGTTTATTTCAGATTTCTTCAATGGAGAATAATTCAAATAAAATTTAAGAGCACTGTTTTGAAGGACTTTTCTAAAGCTTTTTCTTTAAAGTACATTGATAACTCTAAAAATATTTATTTTGTCAATGGTTGCTTCCGGGATAAAGATGTTTATCTACGTAGACTCACTTATAGACTTGATAACTTAAGATAACCGCTTAAATCCATGGCCTAGATATTATGATAAAATATATTCTCTTCATTTTTTCATATTTATTAATTTCATAGGTACATCTTGGAATGGAGAAACTAAATACTCAATTGACCTTGTCAAATCGTCCAGAAAAATTGACTATAATTTGCGGTCTGCACTCTTTAATGTTGTCTGTCGTTAAAGACACCTTCAAAAAACTTTTACTCAATCCATGGACAATTTCATTCGATGTATCCATATTTTGGGAACCATGGCAGAGCCTAGACAGCCAACCTCAAATTCATGTTTCGGCCGAAAGTGATTGCATCGTCCTGAACATTAATCCTGAACAAATTCGAGGACTAGAAATGGTCGTCAGGGATATCATAGAGTTTGTTTCTACATTACCGTTCATTGACAAAGTAGTGGATGATGATTCTGGTACAGAACCAACAATTGTCAAAAAGTGTGGCGAAAAGGATCAACATTACAAGGATGATCTACGTGCTGGAGCATTCCAATTTGTCGATGCTATTACAGATAATACAGATGAGCTGCCGCTTCCATATCAGGTGAACTTGAGAAGATATTCCATATTTCTAATAAGGTGGCTCTGAGTTTCATTAAACCGTTTAAGAATTTAATTCAATATTAATTCAATTTAATTTTGAATATAACTACCCTAGAAATTAGAGATCTGGTAATCGATCTGAATTTAGCAAACAAAACATAAAATATGATTGTTTGACATAAACTTCCAAGGAACCTTTCTGTTATTCTAGATATTTCTTTTCATAATATCTTAGCGCTGAAATTTATGGTAGTTTTCAGAAACTACTTACATAAAGACGAGCATATCTGCTTTTAAATGATATACAAAACCTTTGGTTTATCCACCATTCTAAAGATATATTTAGTCGCTAAAAAGGGAAAGTAATCTTGCTTTTCTCTCCAAAAGTGTTGTATCAAACAATAACATAAAATTTTAAAGATTCTGTGACGAAACTGACTCATATATGCATTGTACATGGTACTGTATTAAATAGTGGGCTGGCAAAGAAGCAGATGCATTATATTTTTTTTAACGTTGACTTACGTTCCACCACATAGAAATCCTTAGAAAGCAGAATTTTTATTACTCATGCAGCAAAGAAGATGAATAGTATATATTATATATAGTATACTGAGTTTGAGGCAAAAATCAAAAGCCTGTATCGTATCTTTAACAGACTATGCTAGCAGTAGTTTCAGCTAGAGCTGTGATATGTACGTTCCTGCTCACCTAGTAGCCGAATACTGATTTTTTATTCAAAATACAGTTTTTGATCGATGGTGTCTTGTTATTTAGTTGAGAAATCTGCATTGGTTTTTGCCTCAAATACAATACACCATGTAAAATTCAACAAAATATCTATCTTCTTTGGAAGCAGTATTCTATAAAAACTTTTTGAATGGGTATAACATGCTCACGTTGGCAACAACTAACTCAGCGACACCTACCATCATTACGGGAACAAATTTTGGTATTACGATTTAAATTTGGAATGGAAGCGCGAGCGGAGATTGCTGACATTTCCAAGCCGTACCTCGGTCTCAATACTGAAAATTTGACAGGTGCTCGATAAATTAGATCCTCTAGCAGCTCACGCTGTAACTTGGTATTTTAAACCAATTTCATACGAAACAATGTTACTTATATTTTCACTTATAATCTCCCTAGAGGTTGAATAATTTCCTAAAATTTTAGGGTGCAAATTTCTGAAAATTAAATAGAAAAGTAAATACAACTTTTGACAGTTTATAACTAAATATTTGTCTAAAATAATCTGCATTTGTTATTCTGGCATCTGCACGTGACAGCTGTGAAGCCAGGGAAATTATCACTTATTAGTTTCGCGACTGAAAAAAAATTTTCGAAAGATTCAGGTTGTCGTCATAGCAACCTGTCAAAATCAAATCATCGGACTGGCCTAAAACAACAGGTATAAAAAAATCATCTGTAATTTTGAAATTCAGTGTTACAATTAATTATAAAAATAGAAATGTTGAGATTAGAAATTTAAAGTCAAACGGCATTTGCCTGAGGCAGAACTTGAACGATGGGCTCCATAAGACGCCACACTGCATTCTCAGTTTGAAATGCACTATAGCATCTATCAAGATTACATCATAGGTTCTGAAGGAGTCGACGTGCACTAACGATTCAATTTCTATTGAATATTTGTAAATTGTGACAACATACGAGATTGCCCGGAGGTCGAAATTTGGCCATAATTCATTATATTTAAATTTGATCGCTATTGTGGCTCCTCTGCCAAAGAGTATTCCCCAATATAATTATCGTATATAGCTTATTGAATTTTGCACTCCTTCGGCATATATCTTTAATATGCCACTATCACATTCTTCTGTGAACGCATTATTCTTAAAATCAGGTCCGAAGAATTCTCTTGACGTATTAATATATAGATTCCTCAAAAAAACTTAAACATTATTAGATCTACGTAAGGAGCTGTATAGGCAGGAGATTCAACTTCTGTACAAAGCCATGTGGTGCTCTGACGCCAAAAACGACCACAAGATCATGGCCTAAAATCATAGGTGGGCACTACGTAATGCGCACGTATTACGTGACCCGTGCCAAATTGTGTATATATAATTTATATAATAATTTATAATTTTGTACTCATATCATTGCAACATGTGCTTGTCAATATTTTTAACAATGTAGATTATGTTCATATCAAGAATCTTATCGTAACACTAAACTTCTTCTTCACCTCACAACATGTCAGGAGTAGTCATAGATGATGGTTTACAATTTAATCTATAGGAGCAGTCAATCTGACGTTGACCATCTAACCTTCATTAATATGTAACTGCCAGTGTTATTTATTGACTAGGTATAAAGGAATTTCTATACATAAAATCTGCAAGAGGTTCTTATAGAAACCTGTACGCAGACCTAGTATCCTTCAAAAACTAAATAAAGAAAAACTATATAAAAATAAAACAGTAGAAAATAACAAACATCATTGTAGCTAAAATTACTTGGGTACTTTTTACAATTTGAGCGCTATTCTATTTTGTAAAAAATCATTCGTAAATCATTCCCTTCAACATATCTTTTACTTTGGCTCAATGTTTTAATGTTAGACTCTGGTGTATTATAATTTCTTTTTAATGTTAGTGTTTTATTTGGTTTTGGTAAGGTAATTTTATTTCTCGTAATTTTCTCTGATTCTTTAAATTCAGTCGATAGAGTTGTGTAGTTGTGTTGGTTGTCTCAAGTATATAACATTCTTCTATCGATATGAGCATGTTTATGTAATAAATTTATACTTTTGTTAAGCAGCATTGAATCATCATTCAAACTTTATGTTTTTTTGATCTAATCAATTCTTTCGAAAATATAAATTTGAAATCGAGATGTGTTAGTTTTCATGCACTGTTATTATCAATGTATCTTATGTATAATTTATATTCCAGGTCATGTTCTGGAACAAGACAATCTCAGCAATGGCGTGGCGTTACCCACAACCACGTGCTCTGACCAAAGTCCGCGTATTCCCTGTACCATACAAAATGAGTTTAGGTTATCAAGAAGACCTGCTAGTCTTGTGCCATCTCGAGTATTGGTCCGATTGCCGCAACTGTTATCTGCCATTCACGGAATTCTATTTATCGGAAAGTGAAGTGTGTCATCTTACAATACCCGAAGCAATGCCACACCCTGTTGTGGCATCTACCTGGCGTGTATTGATTACGATGATAAATGAAAGCGAAGAAGAAACTCCATCAACGTTAATTTCACCGAGAGCTCTGGCTGCCTGTATGCGCATAGACTCCTACTTTGACAAGTTATTGATACCGAATCTAACAGCTGCATTGTATGTCACCAAGTTGGAAGTGTCGCTGTTTAATCAATTTGAAAGGAACTCTATACAAAAATTGCCAAATTATCTAAGCAACTATGTGAGTGATATGCTCTTTCCAGAAACTCAGCGATTTCTAACAATAACTCTCGACAATTTAACCATCTATTGCCTCAGTTGGGATAATATGGATATTGTTTCGATGGAAGTTAGCTCAGCTGTCAAGTGTAATATGTTGGATTATGCATTCCTTCTAGATCAGAGCTTGATTGAGCCCTTCACATTCAAGTTGGAGGTCAATATGTGTGATAATTTGTATTGCAACTTCATTTCCAAACCCATACAGGTAGGAAATGACAATTCACTTTATGGTCTTTTTTGTTTATATAATTAATATTAACTTTCCAGTAGGAAGTTTGTGTTATGGCACAAATTTAGCGTCGGATTCTATAGTTTTTATGAAGATATCTGTTTCTACAGATTTCGAATAAAATTTTCGGAAAATGAATTTCACATTGAGTTAGAAAGAGAGGCATTCGGGATAGAATATTTCCCTTGCCTTTACTTTCGAGCAATAGACGCACAGGGCGCCACGCCACTTGTATTTATGACTTATCAGGAAAGAGATATAAATATCGATATACCTAAGGTTTTTACATTTTTCTTGAACAGTCCAGTTACTGAGGACTCTGGTTCCATGGTTTGGGAGAAATGTCTTTCGTAAACCTAACTATGTGGACACTTTATTTTTTACCTAATCTCCAGGAGGGCACATCATTGCCATTGGTTTGCTTTGCCTTTCATCAAAATCAGTAAATCAGTTTTTTGTTGATAAAATATCTGTTTTGTCCACTTACGTCAAATTCTTATTAGGTACTACCTTGCAAATTCCACTAGAATTATTTATTTTTTTCCTAATTTTGTTAACTGTAGAACAGTTCTCATCGTCTGTTGTAAAATATCGTGGAATCTGGATTATCGTGCAACCATTCATTGTAATATGAATAGACACGTAAAAATATGAATTTAAATGCATTGCATAACTTTTTTTCATAATATTTAAGAGGATGGCCATGGGCTCTTAAAAGAATAGGTAAGTTTGATTAAAATCGTTTGCGTCTTTTTTTAGCTAAAGACTGTCAGGCGTATTCATTATCTAATTTTAGTTCGGTACTAGCTAGTACCGCATTAAAATAAAAAACAAAACACTATCCTACCATAAAACTGACATAAGAGTCATAAACCTAATTTAAGGTTAGACTTCTACACTTAATTTAGTAACGTAAGTTTCGTTTATGAATACGCCTGAGTAGCAAAACATGTTTTTCGGATTTTACGCAGCAGGTATTGCGCACAAGATACTTATTTTGTGAGAGAGCAACAAAATTGTAGATAACTTGGCATAAACAGACAGATACAGTGACCAAATCCTTTTTTTAGACTTAAGGGACTTTGGAATTTGAGAATCGATTGAAAACCGGATTCCGAAAACAATGGCCTTCACTTCACAGCCACACCAAGCTCAAACGAATTCCATCAATATAAACATCGTCTTATCAGATCGTTCATTTCTTCAGCGTACTGATATAGTATAAATCGTTTAGCCAGAATATGAATAAACAGATAGATAATTTGGTGTTTTACTTGCGCATGACATTATTCCTGCTTTTTCTCAGAGATATGCGTTATAGCAGATGGCAAAGGACTTTAAGCATATTTTTTTCAGGCAAGTTTTTGCGCCACATACTTGAGCAAAATAGGTTTTTCAGCTATTGCCTAGCATCCAATGCGAGCAGGATGTCCGATCTGTGTCACCGGTGAGCAATCGATACTCTACAAAATGAAAAATAAATTAACAAAATCGGTAAAATAGGTCCATCCGTATAATCCGTATTATCTGAGATAATCTTTCCACAGACAGACAGAGCAGTGGCTGAAAACAGTGTTCTGAAATCAAGGCTGCTTACGGTAGCGGTAGTCGTGTAATCAAGGTAAATATCGTAGCCTGAAAATGTCAATAGAAATTTCAAACAAAAGTAGGAACTCCCGGTGGAAATTTAACTCACATTTACGTATTTGCTGTTTTTCCTCATGAAATATGAAACCTACTGGAAAGTTCATGGCTTGATCGTTTTACCTATACCTAAATGAGAAAGTAACGCTTAAATATGTATTTTATATCATGTATTGAATATTGCATTATGTTATAATAAGTATTATAGAAGTTATCTCTCGGTATAAGAATAAGATTTTATAAATAAAAAAAGTTGTGCGGTTGGTTAACCCCCTTCATTTGATATAGAAATCTAGTAACAAGATTATACAACCGGCTGCGCATAAGGCTTTTCTAGTCGAATCTATATTCTCGCACGCACACACACACATTCGTATTTAATAATAGAAAAATAAAGTCGCATAAAAGGGCGTAACGCTTTTTCGTACGTGACTACGTAACTATTTCTGTTAGTTAACTCCTACCGCATGCCGTGTTATTCCACGAAAAGTTATCCAGAAAGCTAGAACACCCATCGGTATGGACTCTTCAACCAAGGTGCCCCACGTGTCCTTACAGACTATGACACATCCACCCAATACACACGCATATCCAAAATTGTGCGAAAATCCGTCCATAGAGCTCAGAGAGGTATAGGTATTGAATCCTCTATCAAGAAGTCCCAATCACCTGTGCACACCATCACAAAACCTTCGAACCCATATACAGAGTGAAACTTTAAAGAAAATCCATCCAGAATACTCAAACACCCATAGGTATGGAACATCTACCAAATAGTTCCACTCGCACTTAGAGCCCCATAAAACATCGACCCAGCCCACAAATTATATCGAAAATTCTAGTAAAATCTATCCATACAGCTCAGGAAGGTATAGGTATGGATCTTCCACCTATGAGTCCCTCTCGCCCTGAGAGCCGTTTGTAACACGATCCCAACACACATACGTAGCTAAACTTCCATGAAATCCCTCCAGAAAGCTCAAACACCAACAGGATGAAACCGTCCATTAAGGAGGTCCAGTTGCACTTGGAGCCTAACAAAATATCGATCCAGATCATGAACCCAGACAAATCCTTCTCATGAACTACAAAAGTCTCTATCGAGTGTATATATATCGCAAGTAGGCAAACGATAACTACAAAAAGTCTGAAAATTTGGTCGACATACTAGACTGGGGGTCATACGTCTAAAATATTTTCATGTTAGTCGCATTTCTGGTTATACTAGAAGTAGATGCCAACTTTGTTATTTTTAATGGAATACCTTGTATATTACCACATTTTTAGATTTCTGTTACAATTTTGAAAACATTTTATGTATAATGTTCCATAACTAAGTCTAACCGTTTTTGACATATTTAAAATTTTGTCAGAAATTAATTTGCACTCCAATACATAATTATCAATCTTTTCTATGAGGGAGCATTTAATATTTAATTTGGGTTGATTTTCTTGTAGAAGAAGATCTACTTTATCAGTATTTTTATATTTTGATAAAAAATTTTACAGGATGATGAAAAAAGAAGCTTGATAACTAGATTAAAAAAACGTCAAAAGTATTTTTTTTCAAATGGAAACCCCCGTTTTTATTATTTTATTGTATTAAGCAGCAAAAATAAGGGGAACTTTTTATAAGCTTATCTATATCCAAAATTAGTAGTTTTTTATATAAATGTCAATTTTTCATTTTTCTTTGTAAAAATGTTACACATATTTAAAGTTGTGTTAGAAGAAGGCCATGATTGCATTAGAAAATAATAAATTTCAATAAAAGTGAAACAAGCGTAAAAAAATCAATATTAATACTTTTCATTTGAAAATTTTAAGTATCATGCCGAGAAGACAAAAAAAGATTATTTGAGTTTATTTATCATTATGGAGACTGTGATAAAGTTATTTCAAGAATATGTAATACAATCGCTATACGATATCCACAGAAACATAAACCAACACCAAAATCTGTTTAGAAAATTATAGAAAACCTCAAGAACTTTGGAACTATAAAGGCTAAAGTACATAGAAATAAACCAATTGTTAAAAATGAAAATATTGAAATTGTCGTCTTTGAAATAATTGCCAAATTATCATTTTTCTATGTAAAAATTTATTTTCATAAATGTTCAAAATGACGCCCTTAAAATTCCAGACATTTCTTGCACCTAAGCAGGACAACTCTTCATGAGTAGCTCTTCTTATTGATTGTGGATTAAGATCTTCAAATGCTGTTCTGACTCGTTGCATGCAGTCTTCTATGGTGGCGAAACTTTATTTTTGACTACTCCTCAAACAAAAAAAAAACGAGTATTGATAGGTCGGGGTATCGAGGTGGCCAAAGATGTAGCCCATTGTTGGCTACCCAATGATCATAAAACAACCTTTGCAGACGGTTGTTGACTAAATGACCATTATGTGGAGGTGTCCCATTACATTGATAAAATAGATATTTATATTCAGCCAGCTAATATTTTCATTGTTAACAATTGGTTTATTTTTCTCTGTACAAATTTTTATAAAAATATCATAAAAATACTGATAAATTAGATCTTCTACAAGAAAATCAACCCAAATTAAATATCAAAGGCTTCCTCATAGAAATGATTGATAATTATGTTTTGGACTGCAAACTTAATTTTTGAACTATGTCAAAAACGGTTAGACTTAGGTATGGGACATTATACATTAACTGTTTTCAAAATTGTACAAGAAATTTAAAAATGTGGTAATATACAGGGTGTTCTTTTAAAAATAAGAAAGTTGGCATCTTCTTCCGGTATAACCGGAAATGCGACTAACATGATAATATTTTAGACGTATGTCACCAAATTTTCAGACTGTATGTACTTATCGTTTTCCCAGAATCGATCGATGTTTTTCCCGGAGAACCACCCTGTATAGGTGTAATAGAAAGAGGTTGAGCATAACGCTTTTTCCTTTCGTGACGATTCTGTTAGATAGGCCCCTACCGCAAGCCGCGTAAAGGAACTCAAAATGGTGAACATTCATGCCAATCATTCTTGACTCATATGAAGATATTCTATTACAGATAAAATTCGGTCCAACGATAGCACATACCTTGGCCATCGCCACTCAAGTATGGGAGCAAGCATTCAGCAATCGAGAAAGCAGCAAAGATTTCATTCCAATGACAAGATTTGTTATTTGCAACGATACCAATGTCAACATTCGTTTCGGGCAAACCAACACCGATGAAGATATTCTATTACCCTCAAGACATTTTCATCTCTATTGTTGGCGGTCACAGAAATTAAGACAGCAATTAAAAGTGGCTCTGGAAGAGAACGATTGGATATGGTCAAAATCTTTCAGCATTGTCCATGATGGCAAGCAAATTATTCAATTCAATTCTGAACATAATATATCTATTATCATCAAAGTGGAATCATTGTCTGCTACACAAAAGAAAATTACAGTCTCAGGGCTGTTAACATTGTGTAACATGTTGATGGAACATTTTGAATTCAAAGTGATGGAGGCTGTTAAGGAAAATAAAGAAGCACAATTCAAGAGTACTCCCACTTATATTGTAGCTGGGAGAAATAGTACATCTTCCATATTGATGAACAGCAAGAAAACGTATTTCTTAAGGCTCAGATTTTATGGTTTGGAATCGACTTGGACTGGTGATATACCGTTAAGGGAACATGCTACCGGCTCTCAACCGTGGCTCGTCAAAGGTAAAGTATTATTAATATGAAGATTTCTACTTCATAATCCGCAGAAGAAGAAAAACTATCACCATGACAAATCTCCTGTGATAAGTATTCAAAAAGGGTTCTAGACGGACATGAGAAAGCGCATGGCATTATCGCAAAAATGTCGTCATTCAATTGGTCTTATCTATTCCATACTGCGTTTCACACTGAGAATGCAGTGCGGCCTGGTATAGGCAATGTATTTTAAATGGGAAAACCATCCACAGTGTTGCCGTTCTTTAAATTTACCTGAATATTTTATTCTGTAATTTTGAAATTTATTATTATTAATTATTATTGAACATAAAAATGTTCAGTTAATTTCAAGAAGACACAATGTTTTATTTAAATGTTCAGTTAAAATTTAAGCCCATGTGGCGAAATTTGCCTGACCTGATGGTTGCGTGAGCCCGGCTTAGCATGGCGCTGTCAACAATGTTGTCCATAAGAAGCTACACTGCATGTTCCGGTTTAAAACGCACTATAATAGTAGAATGGTGTAAATACTTTGTTAATTTTAATGAAAAACTAAGAATATTTCTTACTTTCTATGGAATTTCATTTGAAAAAAAATAATGTCATATAACAATTTTCAAGAGGCTATATAAAATAAATCTTGAGTAGAACTTATTTTGTTTTATCATCCCAGCATTTGTTATATATAGACTTAAAAAATACATGCATCTTAAATTTATTTTTCTTCATTGTTTTCAAAATTAGAATATCTATGAACACCGAGTTATGGTTTTCAATATTTTATTAATACAAATTATTAAAAAAAAGAATAATCGAAATCAGAATGCGTATATAGTCTTTGTTTTCCTATATCATTAAATTTCATCATTTCCAATCAAATTGAAGCGAACATTTGTATTTTGATGCCTTGAGGATTCGTGGATACCTTGACCAGGCGATTTTTTTATGCTGCCCTAGTAAAATTACAGTGATTAAATTTTTTAGCATAAATTCTCAAGAAATGCCGATATGATTTATTATGTGAGAGTATCTTTGATTATACGTGCTAAAAACATTGTTCCAAAAAAAATTAAACAAATTTTGTTGTTTTCAAAAAATGGCTAATTGAATGGACGTGTTTGCTTTTAATTTCTCTGCTTTGTCACGTGTGCTATTTGCCTTTAGTGAACAATCATGTTGCTTCTGACCTTCACAGGAAATACTACTGTAATATTTTTAATTTCTTCGACTTATTATGAACATTTATCTAAATAATTTTAATTATTAGTAATTAAATTGATCAAATATCAAATAATGTTAGTACAAATATTATTCTTATTATTTACTCTACTAATATTCAGTTTTATCATTGTTATTTAGTGCCTCTACAAGAACGTGGTCAATTTCTGAGTATTTGGTGTCGTATCGTAACTCAGGATTTACATAGTGTTAAACGAACATTAGCCATGTTATGGCCACTTTTCATGGTCAGATCTAGTCTGCCCAACAATTCAAAAGTTCACATTGAAACGCCCACATTAAAAGTACATCTGGATTCAATGATTAATGGAAAAGGTGAAGTGCAACAGTTGTATTGCCCGGGCACCATAGATCATTCCCACCAGCTTACACTGAAAGTTGAGTAAGTACTCTACTTACAACAGCTTTCTCTACAAAACCTAAGCAGTGATGCACATATTGGCAACGTCGCTGGTTCTTTAACTAATTTTCTATAGTTTTTTAAGCTATAAAAGAAGTAGTTCTTTGTAACTATTCATAGAAAATTATTTCACACATAAAATAATACCGTTACTGATAAGACCACGTAGAGCCTGAACCTCTGAAATATATAAAATAATGTGAATAATGTAAAAAAATATGAAACATGGAAGATATGTTACTCAAAGGCCGTATGGGTTCAATATTTATTGGGGTTTCAATATTTGAATAGAAAATTATACTTTGTGCAATATTCTTACCATCTCCTCTTTATGCTGCTTCTATCGCGCAGTGGGCTTACAAAGTTGCGGGAATCGTCAAGTCGGACATACATTTCATATTTGACATATTTTATTTCACAATACTCTTCAGATTATATGAGAATGAGACTTTGCCAACTTGTGTGAAGCAACGCAGTTAATTTATAGAGAGGATGTGCTTCCACAGTTCAAGGATTATTTGATTTTTTTTTAGTTCAAATGAACCATCCGCTAACCCATATATACCACTCAACTATAGTCTGGTTGATCAACAGAAGTTTTTCCGTAAAGCTGACAAAGAAGATATAGATGACATTATGCAAGTTTTGAATGCATTTAATAATTCCAAGTGGCCATATTTAGGAGAAGACCTTGAAGATATTGATTGGATTGTGGATGAGCAACCTTTAACCCATGTCCAAGTAAGTATGAAGTTTGGTATTTTAAACGATACTAAGTAATCTTGAAAATAATTTTATATCTATGTAATTATTCTCTTAATTTAAAATAAAATCATTTCCAAAATCAAATGTCTGCGACTTTTGACCTACCTACACAAATCTTCAAGATCATATTCGTTGCTGATAAATCTCCAATTAATAGATATTTATTCTATTTTAGGTTCGTTACCAAAATGCTTGTTTATATTCTTGCTCGTTATTGGTTGAATTGTTGCCGTGGTGTTTAGCAGTCAATACGCTGGGTGTGCCAATTTCAATAATGTTGAATTCGGTAGAACTGTGTAGAATTCAGCATCATGGAATTGTAGCTCCACCAAGACTTGAGGTGAGTCAGCAAAAGTACCTAATTCTGATAACAGATTAATAATTTAATAATACTAGTTGACTGAATGTATATGCGTATCTCAACTACCGTTGTCAAGTTTAAAGTTGCTATCGCGGGATAGTTGTAGACAACATTTTCATGTATTATAAAACAGTAATTTACTAAGATATTGTTTTTTATCCCATAAGCTTATATTTTATGAATATTAATTTTGATAACTGTAAGTAGTTACTGCGATTTAGAATTCTAAAATATTAAATACATCTATTTTTGCATGAGTAGATACAATTGAAGTCTCTATTGAAGATATATTTTAATGTCTCTTGCGTCAATCTGAGAAATCACTGTCGATTTGGCATTTTAAGATTAATAAATTATTGCGAAAATCACCAGAAACCTATTAAACAAATCAGAGAATTTTTAGAAAGTAACTTATATAAAGGAAGACATTTCATTAAAATTAATCCTCAAGAACTTCATCATGCCCAATTCATATATTTTAAAATCAGTCTTGTTATCACATATCTTAAATGATAATAGTTTATGATACAAAGTTCACAGCCTATGTAACAAAGTAAACTGAAAAGTAAGGTAGTAAGTAAGTAAAATTCGTTAGAGGTTATCTTGCAATCTAAAGCGGCTGTTCATTGCCGTCTATCAAGCTTAAAAAAAGGAAAAATAAAGTCATTATATCTTCACCGTGTAAGCATTTTTTCAATTTCACCACCTTAGCGATCAAAGGAGTTCTTAGAATCGTATAAAACTGAAACATAAAAAAACTATTGAAAACAAATTACGTCATAACTATCTCAATATAAAGTTAAAAGGCAACGTATGCATCGCAATCCACAGCTGCAGCACAGCTTACCTATCAATGAATGGAAGCTGTTTCATTGCAGTTAATGTTGCAGATATTCAATATGAAAACTCTTTGCAGGAAAATTTCAACATTGGCGTTTGCTCTGGTGGCTCTTGGTCTTACTCTGGCCCCCTCCAACTCGCAAAATCGGATTGGAGTCAAACTTTTTACATGCCCAAATTCACCGGAACCATACCATCAGATGGTTCAATTAAGGCGTCAGTTAAATGCGATGCCCATATTTGTATGTTGTCCATAAATAGTTCATTTGTAAATGAAATGCGACTTTTAAAGGTAGCATCAACGCATGTTATATCGAATCATATGGAGGCGCAAGTGCAAGTTATATGTTTCGCCATACCTCATGACGCGCATGTGCATAGTTTTCCCACCAATTTGGAACCATATTGCTTTACAGTGGCACCACGACTGAATAAAACGTAAGTTAAATGATGGAAAGTAACGTTTTTCCTTTGCGGGCAAACTACAGCCGGGTTGGGTCGCATCCCGCATCACATTGTAAAATTCCGCCGAACCAAAGCAGATTAGGAGAAGCATCTAGCCTATTTGCAATGTATTATTCCACTCACACGACATTCCCACCACTCTCAAACGAATTCCATCGAATAAAAAAATCTCGAAAACTCGACTTTCCATTTCAGTATAACTTTTTATCTTATTTTTTCTCAGGTATACGCGTTATAGCAAGTCGAAGCGGGCTTCAAGCGGAATGTTTTAGACCAGTTTCATCAACATCGACTAAGCAACACAGTTTGTTTTGCTCAGAATCATTTCATCCGTTCCCGAGATAACCACAGATGAGAATATGTTTTTTCAACTCAGGGTCCTCTGAAACGTAGCCATCCAAACCGGACGATGAAAATTTTACATGACTACAATACTTTTCTTACTGAGCTACTCAGTATAGCAATGGGAATGTAATAACAGAGCGTGTGAAATGAACGAAAGTATTCAGGCGGAATTTTTCAATGCAATGTATTAGTGTGCGCGAGTTCTAATAACATATTTGATTTTAAGATCCTATATTTTGTTTTATCTTTCCCACACTACTAGAACCGTTATACTTTTTTGTCCGCATTACCTTCAATGACTTTCTAGCTAAAAACTCGATGACATTGAGCTTGTTTACAAGCGGCTTGCTGGCGAGTCCGTTAGTCAGATAGTGATGATGAGGCTCACTAGCCAACTAGTGATGAATACATTTTTGTGTTTGTATAAGTGGCATCTCGGTAATAAAGTGAAATTACTTTCTCTATACCAGAAGTACCCTGTGTTTGAGAATATAAGAAACAAAAACAACTAGCAGCTAGTTCACTAGCAACTATGATGAAACATGCCATCTATTCCTTGCTTGTAGCAAATAAAGTAGCCCGGCTTTCAACTTTCCCCATAGTTAGTTTAAAAGCTACTAGTTCAGTAGCAAAAAATGATGACACTGCGCATATTTACAAGCAACTAGTAAAAAAAGCCAACAAGCGGCTAGTAAACTAGCTCAATTTCGTCGAGACTTTAGACACATTCATCTCCAACTCATTTCTCATTCCGAGACCATATATTTTAGCAACTCTGGTATTTCAATAATTCAATGGCACACTCTACAACTCGACAACGATTTCAATCAAGATTATGCCCTCTATGTGTCATTCTGCATTCAACCCAGCTATGGTTGGTCATGTCCCATCCGAGTCGATAAACCACTGATACGTAAATCCTTTTGTATTTTCACACGAGATCATTCAATGCCTGTTGTGCTCACATCACAAGACTACAAGGGACAAATATACTTGGCAATGCACAAAGACAATCGTCCGCAGCTTTTCATTGAAAACAAAACAGGCACGACATTATACTGTGCTCAATCTGTGGCAACGCAGGGTAAGGTCGCCAAGGAGACACAGCATTTTGATTGGTTCTGCAAGCTGGACAGTCTCAGAAAAGTCTACTATACGATGCCCATTTTGTCGGAGAAGTTTCCAGAATTGCCACCGGATAATTTTGCTGAGAAAATATCACTGGCTTGCGATTCCGAAAGTAAGTAATCATTGATAATATTTGTAAAGATTGTTCCATTTCGTACTCCAATCACAATTTATTTATTTATATATAATTTATATATAAATAAATAAATAAAAAATCACCATAAAATAATTTTATCATAAAAATTGTTCTAGAATCTAGAACCGTTAAATAATATGTTCTGAAAATGTGCAAACAACGCGTTCTTAAATTAGAGAATTAATAACGATTTTTAAAAGATGACCCGATAAGGTTTGCAAAAAAAATAATGGTCGTTTTTTTGTTACAAAAGGGATACCCAGAATTACCACATTAAACACCAAACCCGACAATTGTTTATCCAACAAGGTTGGCATCTTCAGGAGTTAACCTGTAACTAAGTCTAAATGACAATGTTCACCTTACTTAAACTAAACATGTCGATAATCATTATTAGTTTAAATAAGGTGAACATTGTCATTTAGTCTTACATTTACACATTATTTGATTCCATCTACGCCAACGGTCCCAGATTCCAAATAGTATAAAGGGATACCTATTAAGAAATGATTGAATGTTTTTCGTCTCAAATATCTTGAGGACAAATAGTAATATTAACTCTGGATCATGTTCAAAAGACGCCTAATTTTATAGGTCCATTAAGATAGCACAACAAAATCCTGTTATGTCTTAGCAGACACTATATAAAATCTAGATTTTTCGCAATATTTGTATATGTACAGATCCTTATTTAATGTAAAAATATAGACTTTTACTATGATTTTGTCAACTTTTTTACATTTCATAAGTGATATTCTTAAATTATTGACGTTCAGATATTAAATATATGGTACAATTTAAGTATTTCATTTTTATATAAATATCTGTAAGTATTTAGCAAAAACTTTAATATATTTGTTTTACGACACACAAGCGTTCTTATTATGACTTGTTTGTCAACCGCTGTTTGGAAATTTCAATTAACCCAGATAAGCTAATAACAGTTTAGCAGTATCAGTTTAGAAGGTTAGAGAAATTTTCAAATTGAAATATAGATGAACATTTTCAGATCTGACAATAAGGAAAATTCAACTAAATTGTAGGGGTTTCATAGACCATATAATATTACGACTGATAACACTATCTCTATCATGCTACTTATACATTTATTTTATATGTTATATATTTTCTTATATAATATTCAGTACTACAAATGAAATTTTTGAGAAAGATGAAGAAACAGAAACACCTCCATCTATCTCTCTATAGCTAAATTCATTCCAAGGCTATGGAATTCCCACTTCATACTGAAATGGTCACATACAGTGTATAGTGTATGTCAAGATATAACCGAATAGCTAAGTGACAAGCAAACTTACTCATAATTTCCTTAAAATAAGAGTTATAATTACTATATTAGCACTAAATTATTTCTAACGGATAGTTTTGGATTTTTTCCATATTTCGTTTAAGTGTGCTCACTTAATATTAAGCTAGTTGAATTGCCCGTAATTTAAAAAAATTAAGGGTAATACATTTTATTTTTGACCGACGATCCCCAAACGGAGGAGGTATACAATTCGACTGTGCTTTTTCTTCGTTCGCGCCTTTCATATATTATACTATATATATAGAAATCGTACTCTGATTTTGATGATTTTTGATTCATTTGAAAGAGGAGGCTCGAGAAATAGTCCCATATTTATAAAAACGAATCCGAAATCTCCTTTCCTCCGAAACCGTCCCCAAAGGGGGTGGATGGTGCAAATTTTGTCGAAAATTGAAAATCTGTGGGTACTACATGAAAGACCTAATTATTTTTGGCAACATTTATAATGGACATTTTTTCCTTAGAGTTACGGTTTTCGAGTTAAGCGGTGGTAAAATGATTAAATATAAAATACTTATGCGTATTTCCGCAGCGATGTTTTGAGATGTCAATAATAACAACTACAAGCTAAAAATATACGTGGATAAAAGGATAAGTACTATCTTCATCGGTATTAGTGAATGTTCAACGATTTTCGTGACTAATGTTACACTCAAAAGTGTGAAATAAATATTTTTTACAAACAAATGGACCGACGTTATTAGTAGGTGCACTGAAAAATACAAAATAATATTAATTCTATTGGGGCTGGTACTTGTCAAGTTGGTGCCAAAAGTTATCAATCAATCTAACTGCAACTGCACAACTTCAAAAGTAATAGCACCAATAGAATTAATATTATTTTGTATTTTTCAGTGCACCAACAAATAAAGTCGGTCCAGTTTTTTGTAAAAAATATTTATTGCGTATTAAATTAGCACTAACTCTGCTTGAATTTAGTACACTAATTTTATTGATGTGTGCTACTTTTGTTGTGCTCGCACAATGGACCTTAATTATATAATGAATACTGTTTTTAAGTGAAAGTGTCAACTTTGTAATACCCTATAAAATACTTGATCGATGCAAAATGATATTCTTGTTATTTCTATAATAAACACCTGAAAACGTTTGCAAGAAATTGAATTGTTGATTTTTACTCAAAGGCACCAGAAAGGGTGGACTTGTCGCACCCAGTCTCATATTTTTTATGTTTTAGGTGATTGCACGAATGATTTGGATTGGTCTACCAGTATAAGCATAATAAATGATAATGAGCAATTTGTTCGAATCCCATATTATGGTGATATTAAAATTAAAATACTCAACACTGCCAGTACTACTTTCTTGACAATGGAATCTGTTAGTCAGGTAAATGATAGTCAGGAAAGGGTCAGTCAACTATTTGAAATAATTAAATTCCAGGTCGAAATCAGTGCACGTGATATTCGAGTAAGATTACTAATGCATGAAAATGAGGCTGCACCCTTGGTCAAATCTATCGAAGAAAATGTTAGTATGATCCACAGTTTATACAAGGTGTCCCAAAATTGGCCTACCAAACTTCACCCGCGGTTTCTAAGTTTGAAAATAATTCAGAAAGTTCCAATAAACATAGGTCGAAAAATGTTCGTTAAGAAAAAATTACAAACACTATCTGGCTGTTCTAAAATGAAAACCATCAGCCTAGCCAGGGTTAAAATGGCCGTCGAAAATTGACAGATATATGGACTCAATATAGGAATATGACATTGGCTGATTACATAATTTAGGCCTGGCCAGGCTAATGGTTTGTACTTAGGAACACGCTGCATATTTGTCACCGAATGGCAAATAAGTCAAGGCGAACCTTGTCTTTTCCATGGTTACTATGATCTCAAATTCTTTAATTTACACTTGAGACAAGTAGTAAAGGTTCGATGTTACTAGGAAATGGTTGATCCTACTGAGGTTCGATAAGAGTACCTGTTTGTAGTAGAAAATTCCAAATTTGTATAAGTTTACGACAAAATGTAGAAAAAGCCTCATACAAAAAAGTTAGGGTAGCTTTTGCCCACACGCAGCCTTATTTGATACATCCCTATTTAAAATTTTGTAAATTGCTATTAGCCTATCATGTTGGGAGTCATAACATTCCTAAAATTTCGCTCCATTATCTTCATTAGTTTTGGAGATATTAAACAAAAATCTTCTTCTTCAGGCGCGTACCGTAAAAGGGCTAAAACTTCCTTGACCAACATTTTTGGACCTATGTTTATTGGAACTTTATGCATTATTTCTAAACTTAGAACCCGCAGATGAAGTTTGGCAAGCAAATTTTGGGACACCCTGTGTACGGAGTAGGTACTCTTTAATGAAATGCGAATATTCATGGGAGATTCTATAGGAGAAATTATTATAGTCTATTGAAACGGCAGTAAAATTTATTTATATTATTTATAGGTTCGCAAAGTAATTTTTTAAGGTCTATAGAAAACCCCTAGATGATGACTTAGACGCGTTGGTTTTTTAAATCCGTGATATTTAATCTGCGAACTATATATAGTTCCGATACAAAAATACAGAGAGTTTCATTTTATAAAAAAAAAAATTTTCGACACCCGTACCCAGCATCGATTATTAGTATATCAACCTTGAACATCGCATCTCATTAACGAATACCCTGTATATTACAATATAGGAACCAACATCTTCAACTTCGACCAAGATAAATAGCAGTGTTATTGAAACGCCAACTAGATCACTTTCGGAAACATCCATAACTACCGAATCTGCTAGAGGAGCAAGATCAGGATCAATCAGCGAAAACCAAAAATATATCCAACGGCAGCAAATAATGTTGTCGAGAACAACACGAACACGAGGTTGGTCCGATACGGATCTCTCAATTGTACCATCACCATCTAATACTACTGATGAAACACTCTTGGCCAATACACTACCAATGCGCAATGAATGGTCATCGATTAAATTGAATGCATTCATCAAGTCCTTTTCAATTGTTTTCATATCTGATATAGATTATGCGGAGTGTGAAATTTATGAAGTGGCCACTTTTAATTGTGATAATATTGTGTGCTGTGCTGTTCAGTCAGAGGTAAGGATTATTTAGGCCTCTCTAACTAAAAAAAAAGTTAAAAGATTTTGGCATTTATAATTAATACTCATACCTGCACTCGAAAGGATATATACATTTTATATAATTCGATGAACGTGCCCACAAATACAGACAAAATTCCTATTTCAGTAATAATACAATAGTTAACAAGACACGAGTTTTGATTGTTTCAAATATGAGATTATTTTTACAACAAAGTTTCGATTTTTCTACGATTCATAGCATTGTAAGAACATGTGTTTCTCTTGATATTTCTGCTCAAATTCCTTTAATTTTTAAGGAAAAAATATAAAATTCAATAGAACGATAGTATTTGAGAAAAAATCTATACCTTGTCCCTACCTCTACTCTAAGTAGCCTAATAAGGAAAGTATTGTAATCGTGTAAAATTTTCAACAGATGTCTTGTAGAGGCCCTGAGTTCAAAAAATGTATTTTAGCCATCGATCTGTCTGTGCAAAGATTATCTCGGGAAAAGGTGGACTATAACACGTTTCACTAATTAAAAGCAAGAATAAAACGTTATGCTCAAATCAACTGTTTTTTTTATTTTTTTTTTTGGCTAGACAGTACTTCCTACATCAAAATTGCATATGACCATTATTGTTTGTACTGACCTGGTGAAAAAAATTCACACGACCTGATCCGACGATTTTTATATTCGATGGAATTCGTTAGAGCGCGGTAGGAAAGTCGTGTGACACACCAGATTTTTATTTTTCTCAGTTAACCGGATTCTCCATTCTTGCAATTTCATTCTAAATAATTGTGAAACCCCTTTGTAAAAAAGCGAGGCCCTACTAAAATAGATTTTGTAATGATTTTCTTCAATATTTCTTAGAAAAATGTATTTTCTTCGAACAATTCAGCAATTTTGCTTAAGTTTACTGTTTCTTTCTTCACAGAATATGAAACTGAAAGTATCCATAGCTGAAATACAGTTCGACAATCAATTGTACAAGAAAGATTCCTATGATTTTCCTGTTGTCTTAATTGGCCAAGAAGTTAAAACAATGAAAAAACTCAACTCTCTGAACATTCCAATTCAAACACTTATTGAAAATTGCGAAAAGGATGCACTTTTATTGGTTGAATGCGTGTTCGAAACTTGGTGGGATCTAGCTAGAAAAGAATTTGCCACAGGTGAGGAAATATGGTGTATAAAATTCATTCTGATGTTTTTTTATATTGCATACATTTTCAGGTGTTAAATTAATCAAGATAAACATGAATCCACTATCTTGTTATGTTGAAGATACTTATATTACAAAATTGATTGATTACTTGAAAGTATTTATTCCAAATACACTTGTCATATGGCCTGAGCATAAGAAAAGTGTCAAACTTATCAATTCCTCTGGATCTGTAAGCAGTACCGGACACTAAATATAGAATCATATTGTAATTTTTTTTTTTTTACTTAGGTGAGTGTTCCTGAAGTGGTATCTTGGCAATCTTTAATCATCTCCAGACCATTAACTATTAGAAATATAACAATTGCACCAGTATCCCTTCTACTTTCTGTACACAGCTCAATAAAGATTTATATTGCACTGGATCAATCACCATTACAGTTCAGCAAATTTGAGAAGAGGCGTCTTTTCACAACACCATATAGGTTAGTTGCCAAAGTCAATTATTACTTTATTTAAAATACAAATGTTTTTCTCAGATTAGGTCATGCTTTAACAATGCACTACCTATCTGGAGCTATATTCGGAGCGGGTTGGGTTGTAAGCTCATTAGAACTACTTGGCAGTCCAGGAGGATTGGCCCGTGCAATGGGTACTGGCCTCAGAGATTTTGTTAGTCTCCCATACAGAGGTAAGCAATATAAATCTAAAAAAATTGTTAATTGAAAAAAAGTTATATTTTTTCTAACTACGATCAATTTTATTTTTTTTAACAAGCTGTAAATAAAACGACGAATTTCATCTTGAATATACGGTATTTGGCTAAAGACTATCGTTATAGTTATTATACAGAGGGAACTAAAAGATTGTTATACAACCCTAATTTTAAAACAACCTGTGCAGTAAATTCTTGACCAAATTCTTGCTAAATACAAATTTTTGTTTCCTATATATTGTTTTTTGGTTCATGTGTTTAGGTGCATTGTTGAATAAACGAAATGAACTTGTCACCAACTACTTTAAGAAACGTTATTTTTCGACGAGGTGGCTTTCCTCAAGATGCTATTCGTAAACTTATTGACACTATGAATCGATGTATACAGGCAGCCGTAAGAGCCAGAAGTGGTAACATGATATCGAAGATCAGTGTAAAACCACTGTCGTTGGATAATGGCGTTAAAAATAACGCCATAAATTTTTCGTTAAAAATTACTTTGAATTCTCGATCCGCTAGAAATAGCGTAACGTCACGATCTTGCAGGGAATCGAAGCAGCCACGCTCATTAGTCAGCCTTCGCTTCTCCTCAGTCGCCATATGGTTCTTGACATTTCATGATATTGTAGTTTTTGTAATGAGATAATGTGCTTGTTTCAATTGGTTTCATAATCGAGAATTTTGAAAATTAGCACGGAAAGGAATAGAAATCAATGGTTATACATTTATGTGAGGTTGGAAATTTGCATAATTTAATGTCTAAAAGGTATTTTGATCACCTCAGGGGGAAATTTCTAAAAATTATTCGAAAGTTCACCAAAACCATATACATGTTTTTCGAAATGTTAATTTTAAGTGAAAAATGTTCTGAACTCACTAGATATCAAATAAGAATAACTGATGATAATGGAAATTAATTTTCAATCGTCTGAAATTCCAGTTTTTGATTTAAAAAATCGACAAACTTAATTTAAAAGAATTAACGAAAAGAAGTGCATTGTATTTTCCAGTGTATGTCTACAACCAGGCACAACAAAATACCACCGATAACATTTTATTGCATTATAAAACGCGGACGATACTCTTCTCACTACAGCAGTGCTGGAAAAACCTGTTCGCTGTCTACCGTAACCAGAAACCGTTATTGTTGGCACGAGAGGATCAAGTATCCTGACGTCACGCTCTCTCTCTAAGGTCATTGAAGCGTTTTCAAATCACTGTAACGTACACAAATATAGTTTGACAAACGTAGGAAAAAAATCAATAACAAATTCCAGTTGAATTAGTTTGCATAAATACATTCTCTTATTTTTTCCTTTTTATGTAAATTACAATGATCGCATATCAAAACTAAACAATATATTGTTGCCTTTAAATTGCTAAACTCTCAAGCTAAGCTGTAAAACAGACATTAGGACAACAATACCATCTTATCAAATAACATTTCTTAAATTGCTGGTGACAAGTTCAATTCCACCTTAAAATGATTCAATGCACCTAAAAAATAAAATATTGGAAAGTAATTCTTCTTAAAAGAATCAGAATTTTGAAAGAGTTTGGCTATGAAATTATCGCACAGGTTGTTTTAAAAATAACTAAAACTATAGCATTCAGCCAAAGATTGTATCGTTATGCAAGATAAAAGCAGTAATTTTTTATCAACCATTTGTTAGAAAAAAATATAAATTCCAAATTTTACCAAACATTTACTAGTTGCATTTTTTTGCACCTGAGTGTAGAATAGATAGTTAAATCTTAGGACGTGTTTTGTTCATCCATTTTTTTTCCTTTTTTCTACTCTATCCTAAAAGCCTCATGAAATTACGCCCGCTTCAACCTACTGTTGCTGTTTTTATTGCATTCCGCTATTTTCTACTGATGTCTCTCATGATATGATTTCAGGATTGGTAGTTGGACCAATGGCATTTTTGCGGGGCATAACTCAGGGATCTGCCTCGCTAATGAAACACATCACAGCTGGCACTCTGCAATCCGTTACAAAATTAGCATCAAGCGTGGCAAGAAATTTGGACCGATTAACGTTGGATGAGGAACATGTTCGAAGAACAGAAGAGCAGAGACGTCAGAGGCCACAAGGTTTAACGCAAGGCCTTATGCAAGGATTGACAGGACTAGGCATCAGTTTGCTGGGAGCTGTGGGTGGCATAGCGCATCATCCTCTGCAGTCGATGATGGTAGATGGTGCTTCTCCGAAATCTCTTGCAGCAGGTGTAGGCCTGGGACTGGTTGGCATGTTTACGAAACCCTTGAGCGGTGCAGCTGAACTTGTAGCTCTAACTGGACAAGGTAGATAAAATTAACACTGAACCAATAACACGTTTATATGTTTTGTGATCTTTCAGGACTCCTTCAAGGCGCCGGATGGAACTCACTTCCTGAACCACGAGTACTACCCCAACCAATAAAACTAAAGCACCTTGACAATTCTTGTGTAAAATACAACTGGAAACATGTGCACGTTATGACACCATCGCAAATGCTGTACGTAACTGAAGCGACAAGTGTATCAGCTAACACCAGTTTCGAAGCAATCGCACTCATCTTGACCCTAGATACTCTAATTATCATAAATACAGATAAAGATGAAACGGAACGCGTCTTGAGCCTGAAAGAATTGACTGTAGGACCGACAAACGATCCCACATTGCTCCAATTCAAATTAACGCCACCACTAGTGCAAGTCAAATCTGAGGATGAGTTGGCTGTGGAGATGGATCCTGTGAATAGGGCTAGGGTGGCGGAGTATGTAAAAAGTACCGTGGGCATTTTGAATTTATCCCATAATAATAATACGAGTCCAGAACATTCAGAAATTAGTATATCACCGCTATCGTCACCTAGTATATCGGATATCGCTCAAGAAACTACTATATTGACCTACTACGTAAATCCTCAAAGTAGAAATTACATATTGTGCTTGATGGAGTTGGCCAAGCAGCAACGTCTCAGTAATAATTTCCCCGTACTGTGAATTTTTTATTTGTATAAATATGTTTGTACAGTATTATGAAAGATTAAATTATATTTTAGCAACTATTCTTTAATATTTTAAGGACGGGTATGTTTTGATTTCCCGTGAAAAATAGAAAATACTTTTATTAGAGCTCTAGCGCTTTAGTTTTACCATAAATTTCGACAATGTTTGCTCTCTTTATGAAGGAAAATCCAATTCTAAAGATCAATCAGGATAAATGCAATTCAAGGTACTGGGAGACCCATTAATAAAAGACGCCTGCTATATCTTAGGCTCCGTTAATCGGACGACCCTGAGAAAAAAATGTTTTGAGGTAAATCGGTCAAAAGAAAAGGCTGACAAATATTTATAGATTAAATAAGATTGGTTGTTGCAGTGGCTGCACGACCTGTCCCACCGCGACCAGTTTTGGTAGTTCTCTATTGCTTTAGAGTTCAGTATCTAGGTATATCCTTTTTAGCAGACTAAATACCGAGTCCTTCCTCTCTGCCTTCGGTTTCTCTTCCCCGAATAATTGAAACCTATTACCAAGGCTTCACATTCGCATAGTATGTGAAATGTGGTTTCTTCCTCCTCCTGGCAGGACCTACATAGGTCGTCCTCGTCCAGGCCGATCTTGTTCATATGCTTCCTAAGCCTACAGTGTCCTGTCAGCATTCCGACTTTGATTCAGTATTTCGCGGGACATTTTGTCTGAGGGGCTTTTTGGAATAATTTAGCTTGTCTCTGCCCTGTGGTTTCTTGCCACACCAGCAAAGCCTGGTCCTTGACCCATTGTTGGGTATGGCCTTTAATAAGGCATTTAGCAATTTCCGCAGGAAGGCTTTGGTCCGATCATAACCTGTTCCACTCACTGCCTGGCTAGTTGGTCAGCTTTGATGTTGCCATCAATTCCATGGTGCTAGTGTCAGCCTGTTGTGACTACCTAGCCTGTTCAGGGCCTTGGAGCATTCCCATATCAATCTTGAATAAATGACAATTCTTTGTTTTCCACCTTCCGTCTTACCAATTCTATTGCACACCATTGTATCGCCATGATCTCAGCCTGAGAGACTACATATCTATCTTTCGGTATAATCCTGTATACAAAGATGAGAAAAAGGATAATGCCCATCAAATAATAATTAACATCGACTTGTTTGAGTAATTCTTGAAAAAAGTATTGCGAAGTTTTTCTTTACAATTTGTTCCACTCAGTTTCCCCCACAGTATATAAGTAGTATATACGGGCATGACTTAATGTATATCGTCAATGAGTACATATTTCCATCATTAAATAATTTTCTACATATATATGATTGCAACCAACGATATCAAAAATATTATTATTTCATCAAAATTTGTATTACATTAATTTGTATCAGAGCTTTTGTCTGAGAACTTCCCTGAAAAGAGAAATAATATAGAAATTGAATTAAATGCATCTAATGCTATTCATCGTTCGCTTTCTATTTGATGCAATATTATTTCTTCATTCATGAAATCCCCCAAACCTAATTTTTAAATCATTGTTATTTTAAGATATTCACCAAAGGTTTCAAACTAGAATTAAAAAGATGTATTTATTTTTCTTAGAAACTTCTGTTGATGAATTTTATCTGAAATACAGGGCCATTTCAGCCCGTATATTTAGGATGCAAAATATCGTTATGTTAATCCCCCAATCAATATGAGATTATATGCCCGAAACCCATTAAAGACAATTCCTAATAATATACCTGGTTTCGGTGCTCTCCAATATGAGTTTATATGCTACTAATAATGTATTATCTATTATTGGGACCTTAGTTATTGAAGACAGAAAACAAGTATTATTGTGGACACCTATACATAATCCAATAAAATAACTGTCCAAGTTGGGTATCATCGTGCATTTGGTTAATGAGCGTTTTTGGATTATTTCCTGATAATCTAAAATTATATTTTTCCTTGCACTACAATGATATAGGTAGGTTCTAGGGGAAAATATGTATCTCTTTTCTTGAATACAATTTCAAAAAAGTTCTATCTTTAGATCATATGCATGAATCATAAATATAAATTCTAAAGTTTATTTGACCGACATAATAAAATTACTAGACCGATTTTGCCTATTGTCGAACTTTACCGAGAATCCACATGAACAATTTTTGTAGCAATTGTCATAAACTAAAACTATTATGAATTATAATTACTTAAGGTCATTCCTTTTTAAAAAAATGATCGGTGTGTATTTACTGTGCAGAAAAAGCGATGAAACATAAGAAATTGCATGTAATCGAAATACATATCTCCTCTTTTTATGAAGTCATTTGGGATGGCCGAAGATATTTCCGAAAAAAATGAATAATGCAAATCCTTGTCATTCAGTATCTAAAAAAAATAAAAATAGATGATTGAGCTTTCAAGTGGTATGTAGATAACAAGAGATTATTTTAATCTTCAATTATAGCCGTTTCTTCCTACTCCGTTACTTTATTACAATATAATTGGTTTCAGCAATATATAGTTTCAGGACTTTCAGTAATTCTACCATTTATTATACTGGAAATCGATTCAGCAGATTAGTATATTTTTTCCATATATTTTCTGTTTTATTTTGATCGTAAGAATAGATCTTAGTTCTAAATATAAATTTAGAAAAATTAATTAAAGAGATTCGAAAATTTCCAGTCCTATATATCCATTCAAATGGAATGTATAGAAATGCAGAATATATGGATAGACTGTGGGCAAACATTGCAATGAACTTAGACGTTATTTTATATAAAGATCTCTGTTTTCAGGCGCTGTGAATCTGGAAATCCACCCCACAGCACTTAATGGGGAAACGTGCTGGAACAAACGGAATTGAGGGTGGAACAAACCCGAAAAAACGTAGAACAGACGATTAAGCCTATTTTGGAGTCAAAATTTCATTTGGGGGGGCTGTGACAACATTTTATGAGGAAAGAGGGTGGAACAAACCAGAACAAACGTATATTTGGGATGGAAATTCTACAGGGGGACTGCTAACATGTACGTGAAAACCGCTACTCGATATGATTATTCCTTATGGACTTATTTAAAAATATATTTAAACCTTCATTTTTGCGTAACAAAATTAGAGAACACTTTGAGTATCAGAAATTTTTATTAATTTATTTATATTTTATATAACCTACTTTAACAACAACAAAGCAAATCTATTACCTATGGCGCTCTAGATAGAGTAGTTTAAGATTAATGTTATTAAATGAAAATTAAACGAAAATAACTCTAACAACAACCTAATACTTTACAAGAAAATTATAATAAGTAGGACTCTCGGTAGGCCTTGACATGACAGAAACAAAAAAAAGAAGCAAAAATAAAATATATGTCTTTCTTTAGAATAACAAAAACTTTGGCATTTTATTTTCCAAGTCAGTTACAATTTTTCTCTCAACAATGTCGGTTGTCCTTAAGAGTAAGAGAACCGAATTTAGAAAAAACCTAGAAACCTAGAACCAAATAACAGAACTAAAATAAAAATTAATGACGCTTTGTGCTCAAAGTGTCGTCCGTCCTGGGCAATAAATGCTTTAACCTGCTGTGGGTAGATAGAGCAGAAGTTTCTACTTCAGCCACTGAAATATGGTTAATGGTGTTCTTTTTTACCATATTATTGTTGTTGTTTTGCTTAAATAAACCATATCCTTCAGTCTCCCCCACAAATAATAATCCAGGCAAGCTAGATCAGGTGACCTACAGTAATTAAAATGGAAATTTACATTTTTCGTTTTTTGTAAGTTTCTAATTACTAACCTTGCTGTCTATGGAAATAAAATTCCACTCCCTATCCATCTATTAGGAAATGTTCTATCCAAAAATCGACGAACCATTGCTGAAAAATGAGCATGACACCCATCATGCTAAAAAAACCAGTTTTGGCGGGTTTCCAGGAGCACATTTTCCAACAGAATGATTGGTGGAAAAGTTCAAATAGATTTCACCAGTAAGGGGCTGATCAAATATAAATGGACTAATGATCATGTCTCCTAGTACGCCACACCAAACGTTTACTCCACCTGCCCTGATTTTGGACCTCCAGCATCCAACAAGAATTGTTTAGAGACCAATAATGCATGTTTTGCAAGTTCACTTGTTCATCGCTTTTAAAGGTAGCCTCGTCTGTCCATAATATATTTGATATTGTAGGATTTTCGGCTACCATGTTTAGTAACCAATGGCAAGAATCAAGCTTTTTATCAAAATCTTGCACTGTTAAGGGCTGATGAAGCATTACATGGTACGGATGGAGCCTGGATCATATTCTATGTAAGCTAGAACTTTTATGACGTTTGCTTCAGTTCGGGCTCTACCACGTCTAGGTAGAACAGGACAATGAACACTTCCGGTATTTCTAAAGCGTGGTGCTAATCGAAAAAAAAAACTTTTTTGGTATAGCTGCGCCTGTCTGGACCTTATAGCATAACTCTGCATTTTGCATGCATTCGAAATATACCGCGAGCATATGAAATGCTATTTCATTCGCTAACGGCATTTTCAAATTAAATTTCAATATTTAAACAGTTATATATATATATATATATATATATATATATATATATATATATATATATATATATTTATATATATATATATATATATATATATATATATATTACGTTTTATTTTCGCATCTTTTGTTTTGTTTCTGTCATGTTGTGTTATAGTTATTTGTGAATTACCCCATCCAGAGCAACATAGGTAATAATTTTTTTTATTGTTAAAGTAGGTTATATGAAATTCATGTAACTTCAATAAAAATTACTGATACTCAAAGTGTTCTCTAATTTTGTTACGTAAAAATGAAGGTTTAAATATATTTTTAAATAAGTCAATAAGGAATAATCATATCGAGTTGCTGTTTTCACCAGTAACTGTCATTTTCACGCTCTCTTCCCAATAGAAAATAAATGTATGCGCCTTCGTTGTAAAGCGCCATCTATCGATCGGAAAATAATTAAACTAAAAATGTTATTCCAGTAGAAGCGCCCAAAAAGCGCTTTAAATTGAAACAAAGTTATTCAAAATAGGTCATACCAAAAAAAAAGATATCCAGTTTTTTCAAACCATTATTTGTTTCCAGCTTTTTCTTTTGGCCGATTTCCCACTATTTTTTTTTCTCACGGTCGTCCGATCAACGGATCCTGAGATCCTTTATAGATACATATATAATTTGGCAATTTAAGCAACTTCCCAAACAGAGGAGGTATACTGTTCGACCACAGCTTACCCAACAAAAAGCTGTGGTTCGACTGTATGTTCGCATGTTTTTTTATATTTGTTCGCGACTTTTGCATAGTAAACGTGCTCCGATTTTGATGATTTTTTTTTAATTTGAGAGAATTGGTCCCATTGCAAAAAAATCAATATTAGAAATGCCCTTTTTCAATCTAACTATGACTGCAGAACTTCAAATGTACCAGAACCAATAGAATTAATATTATATTTTATTTTTCAGTGCACCAACTAATAAAGTCGGTCCAGTTTTTTGCAAAAAATATATATCTTTTATCAGCATATTTTGTTCAACAGATTTAATTCGTATAGGAAGAGATCCTTTCAGTGTTTGTTTTATCAAAATATTCTTGCATCAGAGACAAAACTTGCACACAGCTGACAGCTAGCAAGAAACTTGACCCATATTCACACGATATCATTTCAAAATTACCCTTTAACCACCGTAATTTCGTATACGATTCCTCTTAAATAATTAATCTTTTTACATTCGTGAATTTAGATTAAATTAATCTCAAACAGGAAAGATTTCATAACCATCAATGAGAAATCATAGAGTAATGAGAAATGTCATTATTTATTTATAAATGTCTTGGTAACAGCAAATCTAGAGTTGAAAGTGTGTAGATTCAAGTTGTTAGAAAAGATCTTATATGAATGATCTTTGTGCTTGTAACTTATTTGAACCATTCATACCTACATTAAAATTAAAAATATTAAGGCAGACTAATGCCGGGTTTATGCAGACATTTAACGTAAGATAACTTAAGCATTTAATACAAGGTAACCTAATTTAATTTAACAAAAATTTTCCTAATTTATGAAGGTAAATTTAACATAATTTAATTTAACGTTGACGCATGCGTGTTTGCACTAGATCGGTCAATTGTCATTTATTCTCCTACTTTTTGGGCAGCAGCCGTTACGAAATACTAGTTTTCGTTGTTGATCTGTGGTTTTAGTTCCACCATGACTGCTCAAATGTCAATTGAAAATAAATAAATAATCCCTAGAAAATATTTATGCTTTTTGAAATTAAAATTACTGTTATTGCTAATAAAACAATAACTATAACAATATATATAAAAAAAGCCTGCGAAATATGAATTCTCAAACACTCTCAAATATTTACGTTAAAAACCCGGGAAAACAAGACAGCAGTGAATATTATTATCCACTGTATTCACCTAGTTCTTTTATATAGTATCGGCTGGTTCCTTTAAGTTGGTCGCTCTGTCGGTGCGCAGTGACCGGTGTAGAACGCAAAAATTGAGCTCATTTAACGTAACGTAAGATAAAAGATAAAAGTTAACCAACTATTAAATTATGTTACGTTATATTAAATGTTAAATGACGTGCATAAATCGAACAACGTAAACAGCATATTTCATCTTTACCTTATATTATGTTACATTAAATCCTTAAATTATCTTACGTTAAATGTCTGCATAAATCCGGCATAAGGTTCAGTTAAAAAAAGTTGTTAATTAAATAACTCAGTAACACATCATTTTTCTCCATCATCCGTTTGAACCCATACTTGAGTTAATGCCTGCCAGATTGTTCGTGAGTGTAAGTAAATGTGGTTTTTTGTCATTTTTCACATATCCGAACAAAATGTATACCATAGTTTAAGTCTGTTAACAACTTATTTTTATTAAAAAATCATATACATATATAAGTGCACATATAATATTTATTTCCATATCTATGTATATGTAAATAAATTCGTCATCTTTTATATATTTATAATTTTCAAGTATAACTAGCAATTTATTTAATTCTTTGGAGTTTCGAAGCGGTGAATTCTTGTAGTTTTCAGTTGTGTTGTGAGTTTGTGAGAAATATGGAAGACGAGAGTAGTCAAAGTAAACGCCGCCGATTTTAAAAATGTTCGATAGGTTGCTACACAAGACTTATATGATTTTATCAAAAATAAAATTCACAATTCCCTGAAACAGTAAGTATGTGAACCTTCCTTATAATATATAAACATTTTAAACACTTCAACACATTTCATTAAAAAGTATAAGGTGAATGATACGCTACTGAATTTTCGGCTGAACTGACAGGTGGTGCTATGTCTCTTTCTACCTTACGACAACTTTTATCTGTTATTTCTAAGAGTGAGAAGACGGGTTTTCAGCGAGGCGATTCGGCATTGGCGAGATTTGCGAGAGAATTTCTATTGGTCCGTCACGAACAACGCGCGGTGCTTTGATCCATCAATTTAAAGTTGGGATAAATTGAACTTTTTGGCGATAAAGCCGGCGTTCTGTTTTCTTATTGGCGAATTTTGGCAATTTTTCAAATCTCAACAAACTACTAACCTAAAAAACGTGACGTTTGAGGTTTATCTGTGGGTATTTTTCATTTTAATTATTGTGATTATGGATAATACAGAAGATATCACAATAAGAGAGGTAATCTTACAAAGAGACTCTGATGGTGAACCTGTAGAGGACCCTGCAGGTCAAGTTTATAAATTTAGATATCTAGGTAAGTTAACATTTTTGATTATTCATAGAATTTTGCAAATTCTAGAATGTTACTTTAAATGCACTATGCATTACTATCAGTAATAGATATTGACTGGTAGTACTGGTAGACTGGTTTCAGCATCAACACTGGTCTAATTAATGCAACTTATTTAAACCTTGAACTAATATTGGCGACTCAAAAATCATAGTTTCGTTCACGCTACAGATATATACCGAGCTCAATTAAATGTACTGAAGTTGGTGTAAGTATATCATTTTTTTCAGATTTGGAAGATGGAACTCCAAACTCTTTCTATGCTAGAATTGATATTTAAAAAAATTAAATGAAACAATGACTGTAAATTTTAATGATGGATTTTCTACAGTCGTTCATTTTGCTGACAATAATTTCTTGCATGAGACTGAAAATATGGAAGATGAGGAGAAAGCATTAGAATATGAAGACGTTGTAGATGAATCGGAACAGCTGATATTAGCAGTACAGAAGAGGCCGGAGTTTATGACTATAGAATCAATTTAAATAAGCGTCCCAAATCATTGATGCAAAAATTATGGAAAGATGTTTATTCTGAACTTAACGGTAGAATACCTCTTAATGAATTACCTAAAAAATTTAAAAATCTGCGCGACCGTTACATCAGTTTACGTGCAATGTACAACAAAAAAGTACCATCAGGAAGTGCAGCAATAACTCCAAAAAAGAAGTGAAAATATTTTGACTTACTAAATTTTCTTGGGCATACATTAAAATCTAGACAAACTGCCACTAATATTCCTCAGGTTGATGTTTTACCTTCTAGTTCAGTTCCACTTGATTCTCCAAGTTACACTTCTGTTATCGGCGATACTACTAAGAAACCAAAAATCACAGCTACTAATTTGGAATTAGGGATTTTAAAAGAGTTAGAGAATAGCCGGCAAGATAGTGTCTACCATTTCTGCCGCACACTGGCCTAAGAACTGAAAACTTTACCTCACAGACAAATTATGGAATTACCTACAGATCCTGTTTTTGACCAAAATACAAGAGTATAAATACAAACAATAACAATCTGTAAACCAATATTATACTTAATTTTTTTTTGTTTACTGAGTCGTTATTAAGCTTATTAGTTATCATTTCTATTAACAGTTCCAAAAATTGAAATTATAATTTATTTTTGTTTTTAAAATGTAAATAAAATTACGTTGTAATTTCTATTTTTTTTAATTATTCAAGTTGAATTTACAAAAGAACACAGTTACTAAAACATTTTTTTATGTATAAATCTTAATCGTATGATATTCATGCGCTCAACTAATATTCCTATAATAATATAATCACAAAACTACACAAACCTATCGTCCCATTGCAACTCAACGGATCCCTCGTCGGATAAGAAATAATTCATGAATTGTACTCTTATTTCAAATACTGATTGCGCAGCATTGTTACTTCCCATATGAGTCTTATTAATAGATCTTAATCCATTAATTTCTTCTTTACGCCACTCACCTAAAGTTAGTGTTCTATCATCATTTTCTGCATCGACTAAATTTGGTGTAATATAATGTCTTAATTATGGTCTTAAATGTTCTTCTGAATTGATTATATAATTATGGACAACTATAGCAGCTTGAACATACTTGATAACATTATTCACATCAGCTATGATTGGTTTTCTAAATATTCTAAATCGGGATGCTAATATTCCAAATGCGTTTTCTGATAGCCGTCTACATCGACTCAATCTATAATTAAAAATTCTTTCTCCTAATCCTAATCTAAAATCCTTGCCAGGAAATGGTCTCATCAAATACCTAAGTAGACAATTGAAATAATGCTTCATCACCTACTAATATATATGGTAGATCGGGCAAATCTTCAGATATTGATGTTGGCTTCTCCTATACTACTATTTTTAAAAATTCCTCCGTCACTGAAGCGACCAAACTGGCCAATGTCAACTAAGGTAAATTTGTAAGCGCCATCAACAACTGCCATTAAAACAATACTATGACTTTGTTTATAATTAAAGTATGATGATCCAGCATTAGGAGGCGCCTAAAAATATAATTTTTCAAATGCTTAAATTTATAATAATAAAGTAAATTAGATTGAGAGATGTGATTAATAATCTTATTGTTGTATTAGTTTTTACCTGAATTATGACATGCTTGCCATCGATAACTCCTATACATAGTGGAAAATTCCAACGATGTTTCATAACATCTGCTATACCTTTCCAATTATCCTCAGTAGGGGTCATGAATTCTGTTTCTTTTAAACAATCCCATATAACTTGGCAGCATTCTTTTATTATATTACATACTGTAGTTTTACCAACTCGGTATGAATACGATAGAGAGACTTGACTATCTCCAGATGCAAGGAATTTAAGTCAATATACCCACTATTATTTTAAAAATTACAATGTCCTACTTTTATTTGCCTGAGAGTCATTGCTAATCTAGCGCCAGCTGAAATATTATCACGATAATAATCTAATCGTGTAATATGAGGCCCAACTAAACTCAATAAATTATCAAATGCGTTTACGCTCATTCGCATATAATTATGAAAGCGATCTTCATGCAATCGTAATTCTCCGACGAGATTATTATAATCACCTTGATTTCTTCGCAGTTTATTGATCAGATTTCGGATTTCAACTTTATATAAAAGCAAAACGGGTAGATGTTAACATCAAATATTTAAATGTGACAGAAAGCAAATACCGCGAAACTCGCGCGATAAAATTTGTCGACCAATAGGAAAATTTCTGTTCTTATCGCCATCGCGGCAACGCCGTGTTGAAAACGTACCTTCAATGAAACCCAACGTTGTAATTTGAATCTTACTATCAGAATCCTGTTATTATTTTTTAAATAAATATTGATGTTACCAAATACATTTTAATAGCAGAAGGATACTCCAACAAATAATACAACCTGTAAACTCTAACTATATGTTGTATTATGTATATTTTTTATTAAAATAATAAATAATCAAATAACTAGCATCACAACCCGGCAACAATGTTTTCCTTTTTTGCGCTGTTGACGGCACTGCCTACAATTTACGAACTCTGGTATAGTCAGGTTCAAAGATATCATAACCTCAACTTTCACAACTGATAGTGATCATTTCAGAAACTGTGGTATAAGCAGTTTTAAATATTTAAGAATTTGAAAAATGCAATTGAAAATACATCGATTGGTATCAAAAGTTTTGCAATATACGAGATTTAATCGGCTGGCGTAGTGCTGGTGGAACACGGAGAACACCATGCTATATATATATATATATATATATATATATATATATATATGTTATATCACTTATCGTGGAATTAACTTTTAAAAAAAAAACAATTATTTATTAAGACAAAAAATTAAAGTACAAATATAACTTAACTTGACTTGACTGTATGAATCTAAACTCACAAGTGTCGACTCACAAGTTGACTGACACATTCGCCAGAAGATTCACAAGTGATGCCGTTAGCTAGAGATCTAGTATTTATACAATCAAAAATGTTTAGTCATTAAAAATATAAAAAGAAACGTAAATTAATACAATGGATCTTTTCTCCTAAGGTTGAATCGAAGCTTCTAGAAATATTATAATTAAAATACATAGTAATGTCTTTTTGGAGGCCGAACTGGATAAACAATTAACAATGGTCTTTATGGTAACTTGCTGACTACTGGTCTGCATCTCTTGCACGTAAATATCCTTATCACTTTTGTTATCTTCTTAAACTGCGTCTTGGAGATGTAATATAATATTATGAAATAATATTTAAAATAATACTTTGTTATTATTATTATATGACTTTAAAAAGTAATTCAATTATAACTTTATTATATATATATATATATATATATATATATATATATATATATATATATATATATATATATATATATATATATATATATATAATGATGAATTTTTAATGATTGGGGTTGCAGTCAAAATGCCAATAAAATTAAAACTCTTTAATCAATGTCGAGCTTTCGGTAACGCTTGTTACCTTCATCGGGACAAAAATCGTGAGATTAATGAAATTTACCAGCTACAAACATTTGTTATTATGCATTTAACTTTATGATTGAACTTTTTTCAATCATAAAGTTAAATGCATAATAACAAATGTTTGTAGCTGGTAAATTTCATTAATCTCACGATTTTTGTCCCGATGAAGGTAACAAGCGTTACCGAAAGCTCGACATTGATTAAAGAGTTTTAATTTTATTGGCATTTTGACTGCAACCCCAATCATTAAAAATTCATCATTAATTAGACAGTCAAGAATTTACAATTCATTATATATATATATATATATATATATATATATATATTTGTCTCTGTACTCTGTATATACTTAAACCCATAGAATTAATACTCCTAGAAAGCTAGTATATAAGAGTATATAAGCAGATCTACTCACGAAGAAAGAGAGACAACAAATCCATGTATTAGAAAGAAATGATAGGGTTTAGAGACTATTGCGCATGTGTCAAAGAATGATTATAGGACGGCATGTCAAACGGTACATACAGGGGTCAATAAAAAAGTTTCGTTTTCACACTGAAATATTTTTTATTTTTTTAAACTATAAAACATTTCCATTGTGTTAAATAATCGTTATATGCTCCAATATAATAGAAAAATCTCCACTTTTGTATATTTACCTGGTAGATAAATATTACTAAATATATATATACATATATATGAATTTAGTGGTGGTGAAAAAGAAAATAAACATTTTCGAAAGCTCGGTGAGCAAACAGTCTTCTCAATTAAGCCCTATTTATCGACAGATTTCCCAGTCTTTAGTCTAAGTGTTACATATATATGTATATATTATTTATATACATAAATCAGGGACCCTTACTGGATCTTTTTACTACCGATACCGAAAGTTTTTATGGGTTTTAAGCCAGTTTATTAAAAAAATAATTCTTTTGTTGGTATTGGTTTAGAAAATAAAGATATTTCCAATATATTTAATTTCAATATCAGCTAATATTAAAATTTTCTCAAGTTAATTTAGATAGAGTTGAACTAAAGTACTTAAAATTAATAAGAAATTTTCAATCAAATAATAACTACTTTTGTCCTGGTGAGGATAATAACTCTATAAAATAAAACATTAAAAAATCCCGACGGCCTGTAGCCAGCGGAAAGGTAAATTTCTCAAAATTTGAACACCCATAGATTATTTCTTTATTATTATTAGGTAAATTTCTTTTAAAAATGTACCTATTGCGATCGTTCACACTTTTAAATTTCGAAAAAAAATTAACAGCATGTGGTTTTTTATAAATGTTTTAACGGTCGCCATTTTGAAACTCGATAATGGCCAATAATTACGAACTCGGCCGAGATATTTAAGAGATTGATTTTTGTACCAAATTATTTGAACTTGTTACTTTCAAAACTGCGACCTCAATCGTGTTAACAAATTTCGTAATATCTCATATATACCTATTTCTATATACATATATAAACAAACAGTTTTTTAGACATACTTATAGACATAACAACATGCTGTTTAATTTGTTTGTAAATTCAAAAGTGCGAACGATCACAACAGGTATATTTCTATAAGAAATTTACCTAAAAATAACATCAACACCAAAAAGAGTAATTACTTTTTCGTCGTGTTTGGTGCTTATCCATGGTATATTATATGAAACATAACGTCTAATCGATGGCATCTTCCACGAATTTTATTTTACCATAGGAAACACATCACCGGTATATCAAAGGCGTCTAACAACCAGACTGGCATGGCATTTTGCCTAGTCTAAGGTACAAATTACAGAATGCTTTAGTATAGGTACTCTTAATTAAAAGAAAATATTGTTTTTTATATTTATTTAAAGCATGATAAATTTTTATATATAAATTAAAAAATAATATTTGAAGGTAGATATTTACTTTCTCTTTTCTTTCAAAATCTTCAAAAACGGGAAATTTCTTCAACAACACTGTTTTTAAGAACTATTTCTTCGTGAGGGACTTCTCACTCTATTAGCCTTCTAGGAGTATTATTTCTATGCTTAAACCATGAACAAATTATATTCTTGGCTTAAACCACAGTTTAAACTTCAATCAGGCTAGTATAACTCCAATGCTCAAGGTCATTCTTTATTTTTACTTCTGACACCACTCGCCAGAGCGCTACACTAATTAAATATGGATTTCGATTGGCTGCAAAGTTCCATGTTCCTGATTGGCTGAGCGAGAGACTGACAGGATAACATCAGATGCTTGTTTCATGGTCGAAATAATCTCATTCAAAGTTTCTAAGAAAGTTAAAATGAGTTATTAATCGGATATTAAGTATTGTCAAGATATATAAATAAGCGTACTTACTTTGCAAACATGGTTACCTTATCTAATTTTCTATCGTTGATCTGTAGCTATAATTCTTATTTCTCTGCGAAAATGTTTTATTGTTGTGTTCCTAGTTGTAAGACGACAAGTGGAAAAGGTGTTAAAATGCATAATTTCCACAAGATGAACAGGTGAGTACTATTTTTGAAACGCCGTTGTTAATTTGAAATATTGGAGTTAATTAGAATGTTGGATATTTTAAAATTAATGTTTATTTTACGAATATTTTGTTTCATATATTTCCGATCATCCTCCTCGTTTTAAATATTTACAATCCAATAACTTTAGTATTAATTTCAAACCATATTTTTTTGTTTTAGATCTATGAACAATGGATTCAAGCTGTCCAAAATCCGAAATTTCATGGTGAGGAACCATGTAGTATCCGGAAAAGTTATAGAGTTTGCCATAATCATTTTGGACCAGAACACTTGATTCAGCATGGCAGAAGAGGTTCAAATTTAAAATTCACTGCTGTGCCTAATGTAAATCTCAACGAACCAGAAGGTAATAGTTTTTTTTGTTGTCCCTTCTATTTTTATCGAATATAAACAATTGTTTTAGTTTCTCCAGCCATTACATCTGATACAGAAAATACGATTTATGCGCCAGCGACCAATGAGATACCAGTTATCATTAATCGAACATCATTTGCAATACGTGAGTATTTGTGTTACCCTATTCACATTTGATTGTAAAATGAAATAATTGGAACTTTTTTTAATCATGATTAAAAAATTTCAGCTTCCTCATCAAGTTCTGTGAAAGACTTGAATATTACTTCTTCGAGACCAACATCTAAAAATGAATCAGCAACATCTGGAAAAGGCAAGTACTTGTTGATTTTTTATTTGATTTTAAATTATATTATTGTACAATTCAGTTAAATTTGGTTTTAATTCGTAATAAAGATAATGAAATGCAGAAAATTTCATTAGGATTAATCGTCGTTATATTTGGAGTTTGAAACTACCTAATGATTGTCGGCTAAATCATGTTGATGATCATAACCTGAATTCTAGTATTATTAGGAAGTAGTTACTTTTGGCTAATTTACTTTTAAATGACAATAATGTTGATATTTAATTCTTCGTGTAGCTTTGCCTAAAAACCTTCAGTTACCAAAATGAAATATTTTTTTCTGTCATTTATAAACTTTGAATTTAAATATTGTATAATTTCTTGAAGCTGCGTAAGAAGGTTTGCTCATTTGGGTTCTAGTTTATACATATTATATTATTTTACTTCTGTTTCTTTAAATATTACATATATTTTACTTGTTATTGTATGTTATTTTAAAAATTTTGTATTACAAATTCTATTATTATCTATATTACAATTTTTGTATTAAAAACTCTAAATTTCCATATTCTGTAATTTCTTACAACTTATATGTCTAGTTTATACATACCTATTATTATATTTATAAAGTTTATTTATTATTCGTATATAATATATGTATATGATAAGTTCAATAAAGCATGCATTATTTATATTAATTAGTTTTAATTTCCTAATCTTCAGAATAAATCATGTTTTCAAGATAATGTTCTTTAATTTATATATTCAAGTAGTTGTTACTGGGAACAGCTGAGACTATCTTGAAAATATAAATAGATCATTATATTCTTGAGAACTAAGGTTACAATGATACATTTCAGAAATTTGAGTAAAATCCCGCTCCCGCCATTTTGATGGTAGTTATGACACCAGCCGTTACAGACGGGGCGCTGTTTCAATGAACGAATTTTTGTCATTGAGTTGCCTATCTATCTGTGTAAATGCAACATCTCTTATCTATGACTTCAATTATGTGCTCAACATTGACATTTGACATTTCTTAATTGACAACAAACCAACATAGGTATGTATCATGAAGGTTCTTTTTCCTTATTTCAAAAACGGTGGTATATGCAGTTTTAAGTATTTATATTTTTGAAAAATGCAATTAAAAATACATCGATTGGTATCAGAAGTTTTCCATTATACGAGAATTCATCGGCTGGCGTAGTGCTGGTAGGTACTGGTTGTGTATGGTCGTCTTCTGTCTTCTTCTTGGTATGGTGTATGGTCTTCTGTTTCTGTTAGTTCTATGGTCTCTGGTTTTATAGTTTTATGGTGTTGTTGAAATGATATCAGAGAACACTACTTCCAAGAGAATGGTAACTTCCATGTTAATTTCGTTGACTATGTTTTACCTTGAAGTACAACTAGCGCTGAAGATGTTTACTCGCAAACTAACTTGCTTATGGCGGCAGATTCAAAGTTTAGTAAAAGTATTATCCTAGCTTATAAATAGAGAAAGGAATAAAAATCTTCAGGAATTGTTGAGGGAAATTTTTTGAAAATATTTTTCGAGATTATTCATTTTACTTTCCATGATCAGAAATGTAAAATGAATGCTGAGAGATTTTTTCAAAAAATCACCCCAAAAATTTCTGAAGATTTTTATTCCTTCCTCAATAGTTCTGATCTATGAGGGGTAAATAAGAATATAACTAAATATTTTTAAGTCATTTTATATTATTGCAAAATTATAACATAGAAAGAATAAATAAGCAAATCAAAAATCCACTGAATACTTCTTGAATATGGTTATTTGTAAGTAAACACATTATTATATTAATTTATGGAAGTAACTAATGCATTGTCTAAATAACTCTTTGAAACAAACAATAATTAGGGCAAGTTTTGATTAGCGCAAATCTGATTACTCATCACAAAAAATGTAATGACGAAAACATCGACATATAGAAGATAGATAGAAGATACTTTATATCAAAATAAGTTTTGAGCAGTGGCGGCTTGTCCTATGAGGCAGGTGAGGCAGTGCCTCATCACATTTTTTAATCGTAATGCCTTGCATTTTTATTTAAAATAAATAATGTTAATAAAATTTAAACGCTGACCAGTTGACCATTGCTATCCTCGGCGCGAGTTTAAAAATTAAACCGTTGTCCAATTTACTGCTACCCACATACATCGAGAAATGGGAGATGGGAGATGCCTCATCATATATTCATTTGTTTCATTCTAGCCTACAGAATCACGCATACACTTATTTCTCTCTAGACCGTAACACTGTCGATAGAAAACACGGCGCTAGCGATCGGGATATAATGTGCTAGAAAAGGACCATCTTGAGGCTAGCCTCAGCTCCATATTACAACGCGTCTGACAGAGATACATAGATAACCGTAGCAGTAGTGTGTACACACGGTCTGTAGCTACAGGGTAATAACACAGAATATGTTATATAGTTAGTTCTTCTGTGATAAATATTTTATCTATGATTCTGTGGTAATAAGTCTGTGGTAAATGGTGTATAATGGTAATGCAAATGTGATTATTGTAGGGTTTGCTTTTTAATAATACTTATGTAATAAAACTCTTTATTTAGGGAAAGAAGAGTTACATTAGTTCAACCACAGTTTTTTTTTACTTTTTTCCTTGTTGTGTTATTATAACGCGAAGGAATTATTATTGAAAACTTCAAAATATGGTAACTTAGGTGTTTCATCTGAACTTTGTGTTAATGATGTACTTAAATTTCTTTCGCGGTTCCTAGCAATATTAAATGTTAGTTTAGTATAATTATACACAAATGGAACTTCTGGGATACAGTACCCAAGTAGATGGGATCAAAGTCGATTTAAATTTAAATTTAAAATTGTAAAGCTATTGTTATTTTTTTAATTAATACGTGGTCATTTTCTCACTTAAACTACGATGAAAAATTGATTATTATCAAAGAAAATAAATGTCCTATGTGACAAGTTGTGGTTTTACTAATAATTGGTAAAAATACGATTGGCTGACAGAAAGTCTAGAAAAAAATAAATTATTTTGGCTGGCCATGTATATTGTTCCGTATACTAGAGAAAAGGTCTGAAGAATGACTGGATTTTAGATTTGAAAGTTTTAACTGTGGTACTGCCTATGCCCTATGCCATGCTTAAATATTGGCATAAAAACGATCTAAAATCTTGCATGCCAAATCTTTTTAAACTGATTTGCTTCGCTGTTGTTCTCGTTCTAACGGTATCAACGGCATCCATAGAGAGACGTTTTTGGGCACTTAAAAGAATAAAGTCTTACATAAGAAACACTTCAGTTTTAAGCAATACGGCAAAAATTTCAATAAAAAAATAAAAATAAAAACAAAAATCAAGGATCATCATTTTATAGAAAGATAGTTTTACCTCTATCGTATGCTGCTTGTCGAGATGCTTCCACAAATTAGTATGTTCTCACTCAGAATTTTGTTTTATTTGTTAACCACTTTTTGTTTTATTTATATATATAAGATTTTATTGTTTTAGTATATGCTACCGATTATTTTCTTTTCTTTTGAATAGCAAATAATTTACTTTTACATATTTAAATTATTTTTAAATTAATAAGAATCCTACCGCAAACATTTCTAAACAAAAGTATTTACAGATTTTCATTTTTTTAACAAATATTGCCACAAAATTATGGAACAAATATCTGACCTAGTTCTAAGGTACACATCTTCCCTAAAATGCACCTCTGATTGAGTAAAGATCAAATCCCGTAACTTTCTTATTTTCGAAATCAATATTGGTAGCTAAACACCGAGACATGGGCGCAACTAACGTAAAGAAAATAAAACTTAATTTTGATTGGAATTATGCCCCTATTAGGGTGTGACCTTGAAAGTGTGAAAAAAATTTTGCCTGCGGCGCATTTTACCCAGTATTACATATTTGCCTCATCACTCATTTCGACCACAAGCCGCCACTGGTTTTGAGTAGAACAAGTAAACTATTTATGAGTGGACAGTGCATTAGTCATCTACATATGTTAAGGTATAATCCAAAATACACCGGTTCACTAACACCAATTACACACACAATCCACAAACGAATAACACGTGTTTCATTTTCGGTTCGTCTTTCTCAGTTGCTCCTCAGATGGACATATAAATAAAAAGAAACAAAGATCAGTAAAGTATACCAAATAGCAAAGAAATCTCAATGAAAATAAACAAAAAATATTTGAATATACTCACAGGCATATACTGCCACATTCAACGTATTCTGTTATCACGCCAAAAGGAACGGGATACTTCAAGGCCTTTGAGTACTTCATTTGCGGTTCGTCTTCCTCAGTTGCTCCTCAGATAGACATATAAATAAAAAGAAACAAAGATCAGTAAAGTATACCAAATACCAAAAGACTGTCTATCAAGTCTTCTTTCAATATATTCACAGTTAATTGCAAAAGGCAACAAACACATGATTTAATATCACATATACACCAAAAAGAAATTAATGTTAAAAATTTGAAAAATGATTCCAGGGCACTATGGTGGCTTTACTCACCCTTTCTATGCTCATTTTCTACTTGACTGGCCACCGTAACGCTAAGTATTTGAGCAATGAATTTGACTTTCATAATAGATTTTCCTCTTGGGTCATCGGTGATATAGCTCAAGCCTTGAAAAACTGTTGATCGATCAGCTGCAACTGCTTTCTGTATGTGATTCCATTTAGCAACCCCTATTCAAGAAGAGGAAATTATTAGTAATAAAGCCTTCATCAATAAGTATATTTACAGAGAGAAAAAAAAACGTATATTTATTCACAAGCAAGTTATTCTAAATGTACAAACCTTTAATGACACATTGTCCCTCCCTCCCTTGTAGCTGAAGAGACTTCTTCATAAAATTGTTACGCGTACACTTCAGGAGATGACAGGGATCATACATAGTGTATATACGGCGGCCATCCAAATAAAAATATGGTGTTTCTTCTGTTGCTCCTAGTGTCTTCAATGCCCTTACTTTATTTGATCCCATGTCGCATACAGTGCTGATAACTTTTAATCCGGCTTCTTCACACGTACGGATAACATTGCGCAAAAATACTGTGAGGCGATCCCTGGACGTTTGTGAAGAGCTAAAATAATACGCTACTGGCTGCTTCACAGATCGCTTTAATCCTTGTACCATGAATACATGTTTGCAATCTAGGGAATAAAAGAACAATGAATTATAAGTAGTTGTTAAATCAAGAAAACAAAAAAATAGCCTTATATTCTGTCCAATTTGCGATTATAGGAGAGATGACGACGGATAGACATTTCGTCAAACATCAAAGTGACAAAGCGGTCCCTTTGTTTCAAGTTCTCCATCTTATTCTTCAAGGCATTCAGCACATGTTTGCAAATTCCTGTGGAGAAGGGCATACTGCCTAGAAGGGTTCGGAGAGTACGAGGAGATGGCAAGAGAAACAATTTTCTCAAAAAATTATAATTCCGTGGTGAATTTTTAAAGAGAGAGAGAGAGCCTGAATTTTATCAGGTAATGATCATCGTCGAGATTTCTTTTAGCACATCTCATGGTAGAAGCTAAAATGAGTTTCAACGCAGGAGGAAGATTTTTGAAAACAGATAATTCTAAGACGTGAGCCTCTGTCTTTTCCTTCAGCTCATCATACTCCTTTTTGATACGTGTATAATCCTTCCGTAGCTTGCTTTGAGTCTTCACTAGCCATTGCTTCTTGGGACTAAGTTGAGCAACTCTCGTGACATTAAGCTGTTTTGAAAGAGAGCGCCGTGCTGAAGATCCTGGGGTAGATATTTGAGGTGAATAATTTCTCGTAGGTGTTGTGACTGGGGTTTGTAAAGAATGAGATGCATTGTGGTTGGTTGATGTGGCTGGCATATCGTGAGATGAAGAAGGGGTTTCAACAGAAAGCTCTACAGACATACATAAGGAACGCGGTGGACTATGGTCAGGAAGCAGCAAAGTTTCATTACCAAGAAAGGATTTACAAAAAGAAGATGAAGGGATTGATGTGGAAACATTAGCGGTGAGATCTGAATGATTATTAACAACAGGATTGATGGAAGGAATAGAGTAATAAGTCAATTTAGAAGAATTAACTTCTCTGTAGGCATCCGTTTTAAAATGGTTGCCACTTATATATTTATGTGACGTGTGGAGCTTCTTGAGATCATTTTCGGACCAATCGACATTTGGCTAACAAAATTGTGCCCACAGCCGACACCTGCAATAAAAAAATCAAGTTAGATTAGTTCTTAGAGAGAGTACCGAAGAAATAAGGCGAGTAACAGAATAGTAAGAAAAGTCAACCAAATGCACATATTGAGAAAGCTTCTGTCAGAATCACACATTTTCTAGTTACAATGTGTTGTAAATCATACACCGTTCATTTTTCCATCTACTATATCGGTATCCGCAAACATGCATTTATTGTCTTTTACTCACCTTCGAACATTGTTTTTTCCGAGCTTTGGAAATTGGTGGAAGGTTATTCCCGCATTCACTGTCGTAGTTAAGCTCAAAGCACTTTTTCACAGGCATAGCTAACAAATATACTTGAAACAAATCTAATATTGTTAAAAATAAAAATTTAGTTTCACTCAGGTAGACAGTAGTCAAGTATTTGAAGTTTGAAATTAAATTGAACAAACCTATGACAGATGACATTTTCATGCTAATTCAAAGGTTCCCGCCATGCTTCGGAGAGCGATACTAGCGCCGAGAATGGGAATTTTGGCAACAAACGGTCAAAAATTTCCCATAAGAGTTGCCACCGCCTGAATGATATGATAAGTGAACAAGAACCTGAAGTGAACGTCATGTTTTGGAGGTATGTTTTCTCTGACGTCATGTCATATTGGTCATATTATAGCAAATAGAAAATTCGATAATTGTCTTGATGTTTTTGTGGAAAATAACAATTATAAGTAATGGATGAGCAGGACGGTCCTATTCTGTATGTAGTTGTTGTAGGATTCCACCATAAGAGAGGTTGTCAGGTAGCTAGGAAACTTGTTAAATATTTATGTACACAAACTATTACATTGTATTATTTATAAACGATCTAGGTAGAATATTCCTACCCTGAACTCGTACCTGGTCACCAAAATGAATGCCCACCAGGTTGGAAATATCTGCCTACGTTAGCTCTGCCAGATGGCTCTCACAATTTCGATTCAGATACCGTATTTTTTCATTTGCCAAGCCTTACAAAACCAAAACAAACTGTGTATGGTATATCATGTTTCAGACAAATACCGGTTGAGGTAGGCTTATATCTGAAGTATTATTGGGGCGATTTATATTTTTGGTTCTATTTCAGAAAATTAAAAATCGTACTTCTGATATAACAAGGGGTACCGTGCAAAAGTCTGTTTGCGTTTTGAGCAGAATACCTCTATATGGACAAATACAGGTTAAAATGTGTCTTATAACGCACGCCTACTTCGAGGAGGGTGATTTCAGCAAAGTGTCCATACTGGAAGACACTTATCATCACTTGAATGCGGTGATGCTTCAAAATGATGTTACTCAGCAAACGTTTGTCGGTATGGAATAGGGCAATGATTATTAGATGAGTGAGCTAATTAATTTATTTTCAGGTTTATCAGCCAGAGATTTTATTCTACAATGGAAACATAAGGCTGTCTTATTATTTAAGCTTTTACTATTAGAGAAAAGGGTGATTTTTTTTAAATCCCCAGTGCACCCACTATGTAGTAATATATTAACTTTAATTTCCTTATTCCCAGAAATGATTGAGAGTGGACTAAATCAGTCTGCCTCTTTAAGGTGATAAAATACATGTAATTTGAAATGATGTTGACAAAAACTGATGTTATTCCTTAAAGATTATCGAGACCTATGTCGCCAATGCCAGATTATTCAGATGAAGATGCTAGTCCTACAGATAATAAAACTTTTATTAATGGAAATCTGCCAGTTACGAATGGTTTGAAGAGCATGGAAGAGAAGACCATAGAAAATAATGCTATAGATGAAGCACAAAATAATACAATAATTCAAACTAGTGAACCTGAAGAAAAACATATTATAGAACCTCAGAATAGTAGCATTGTTAATGAGGTGGGAATTGAGGTGACCGAATCGTTAAATGTGAGTTGAGTTAAGTTTTGTATCATTTATTATTAATTTGTATATCTATATTCAGCAAACTAAGGATACATCGCCTGAGAATAGCGTCTCAAATATAGGCGAGAAAAATAATAGTTTGAGAAGAGATTTAAGCTCTGACACAATTTCTGATGTAGTTCAAAATAATATGTCGTACCTTACGAATCTGAGTACTGAGACTTGTGGATTTCCGTTGGCGATTTTTACAAAAGGTAAATTGTATAAAAATACAATACAAATGAAACTATAATTTCCTCATTAATTAGAATTACAATGAAAATAATCTGTACGTATAGGTTCCTTGTGTTTGCCATACCTTTCCTTGCCTTATCTTGATTTATTGGCAGATGTAAATGTCAGAAGTTATGTTGTTGGGGCCACAAATATTCTATTTAAACAAAAAAGACAACTCTACGATATCCTTGTCGATATAGATAATAGCCGGATAGAATGCCAGGATTTCAACTTGAGAAAGTACTTACACTTAACTACGGAAGATTTAAGGTTTGAAAAGCTTCTGAAATTACGTACATAAGATTGAGAGAAAATATGTTTGCTTTGCAGATTTGCAGATTATATAGTAAAGCATGTATCAGAAGAGAAGCAAGATGTTTTCCTCGACGGTGTCGGTTGGGAAGGTGGCGACGAGTGGATCCGGACTCAATTCAGGGTCTATTTGCTTTGCCTTTTGAGGACCTCAATGCTACCTGGTGAGCAGCTGTAAACAACGAAGTAATTTGAATTTTAGAGATGTTTGTTTTACACAAGTTCAAAACGTCTCAGTCTTATATGAAAAAATGCTAATAAATGCTTCACACTCTCCATTCATAGATTAAAAAATGTATGCAGAAGTATGTGAAGAAGCGTCGTTCCTAAAATGCGCAATACTGATTTACAGATGATTACTAAATTATAATTTCCTATATGAAAAACTGAATGCGTCATTATGAAACATGAGAGCTATTTGTTTGGCTTTAATTTTTTTTTCAAATTAAATCTAGAACATGTAGGTTTCCCGAACTCGTACGCATCGTTATCGACGGGCGGTCTATCCTTCAGGGCAAGCGGAGCATTATGTCTGTATCGCACTGACGGTTGGTAATTGTGATTACCGACTCCGCTGACACTTTGTGGTAACCGTTGGCGGCTGTGAACTGATTAACAGATAGCTCCAATGGAATAATTGGTAATCATAACCAGATAACGGTTAGTGGGATACGGACATAACGCCACCATCGTTTGCGTGTGGTCACGGCTGGTGGCCGATGGTAAGGTCGACCATTTTCTCGATGATTCTATTCAGGTGATTTGCATGGTATATGGGTGTGGAATTAATACTAAAATTAGTTGATTTAGTTTGGCAGAAAATGGTACCGATATTGGACTGGTTTTATTCGTAGCATAATTTTACAACAACGTGCTTATCAGGTTTTAATCAAATTCTGTGAATTAGTTTTTTGTTCATAAAAATGTTGGACGAATTTTAGAATTTGTATGCGGTACTGCCAACAATCAAGGTGATCGTAAATGTTATTGATCGATTAAATTACTTTCAGCCACAGAGAGATGAAAAAAATTAAACATGCCCATTATGTAAATAAATCAAAAACTACGAATTATATATTTTATGAAATTAACTTTCCACCATTCTATTTGGGAACGTTCTTTAAGATCATTGTTATTGTGTGTTTGCAGATGGTTCAAGAGAGTTAGATCACTATAACTCTAGTTTTATTAGTGCTTGGAGAGAGTCACACAACTATAAGATTTGGTTGAGTGGGGTGAATCCAGGTATTTTGGACGTGCATCCAGGGCACCCTTTTGCTGGACAATTGTCGGTAGCTGATATGAAACTTCGATTGGCACAGTGAGCTTTTTACTGCATAATTTAATTTTCTATCTTTAATGGTGTTATTTGAAATGTTAGTAAACCCATATTTGAATATAAGACCAGAAGTGAAAAATAGTAATAATTTAGAGTAAAATCAGTGGATTAAAATGCTTCTGGGTACGTTATCCAAGAAACAGCCACCTTTTATTATTATTTTATGCTGGCATTCGTTCTTCTGGTATAGTTGGTCTCAGATTATTCAGAGAGTTTCTTTTATATCCCCATAAATCTAGGCTCATAATCGGGCGATCTGTGTTACAGATGTTTCTTGAGAATCGGCTGATAAGGTTACGTTCAAATGTTTCAAAAATCCGCTAACTTTGAATTATCGTGGATCCCTTGTCGAATTTCATTTTTTTTATGTTGTACTTTGTAATGTGCTCTTTTATCTATAATAATACAATTACAATATTTTTATGGTAGAATAAAATTTAGTAGTAAAAATTCTGCTTTATAGTGGGTCTTCCTATGGTGAAAAGTAAGTCTACTTTGAAATGTATCTGGTACCATGGCTCCGGAATTGTTCGGAAGAGTTAGAGAATCCTTCAGAGATAATTAAAATATGTATAGTAGATGGTTTTCACATAAAACATTTATTATATGTTCTCGAAAATCAGATTTAATTTTTTTCCTTACTTTCAATGATCCATCAAATATCTTCGCAACCATTAGGCATAGGTATGGCGAGATCAAGTACTATTATTAGATGGAGAATTGAAAGGGCTACAGTTTTGTTGGAAAATGTACAAGGTGGCCGGTTAATAAAGGACCGCTATATCTCAAGATCCGTTAATCTGACGATCAGGAGAAACACATTTTTAGAGGTAAATCGGCCAAATATCTACCGCTAGAGGGCGTAACTCACACCGCAAAGTAAAAATTACTGTTTTATTCAAAATTATCCCAAATTAACCTATATTGAAAAAACTTTTTTGTAACCTACTGAAAATAAGACAACTTTTTTGTATTCAAGTTTTTTCTCTATCTTGTCAAATAATGGTTGGAGGGAGGGTTAAATGTTAGTTTGAAAAAACCTGGATAACTTTTTTTGGTATCACCTATTTTGAATAACTTTGTTTCTTTTGAAACTGCTTTTTCGGGCGCTTCTACTGGAGTAATAACATTTCGAGTTTGATTATTTTCCAAGTCGGTAGATGACACTTTATGACAAAGTCGCAATATTTTATGAATTTCTCGATAATTTCAAATGCAATGGTATTTTTATTTTTTATTAGGAAGAAAGAGGGTGAAAAATTACAGTAACTTGTCAAAACTGCAACTCGATATGAATAATCCTTATAGACTTAGTTAAAAATATATTGAAATCTTCATTTTTACTTACGTAACAAAATTAGAGAACACTCTGAGTATCAGTACGTTTTATTGCAGTTACCTATATTTTATGTAACCTATTTTAACAATAAATAAAAAAAGATTAACTATGTCGCCTTAGAAGGGGTAATTTAAGTTAAGTGTAATTAAATGAGTATTCAAAAAATATAAGCCTACATCAGGGTACAGTTTTGTATTGCCCAGGACGGACGACAATTTTTGCACTTTAGGCGTCATTAATAATTTTTTTATTTTATTTCTAGGTTATAAGTTATTTAGCTCTAGGCGCCTAGGTTTTTTGTAAATTCGGTTCTCTTATGGACAACCGACATTGTCGAGAGAAAAATCGTAATATAACTGACTAAGGAAAATAATATGCCAAAGCTTTTGTTATTGTAATGAAAAATATTTTATTTTCGCTTCTTTTGTTTTGTTTCATGTCAAGGCCTACCGAGAGTCCTACTTATTATAATTTTCTTGTTCAAATTATTAGGTTGTTGCTACAGTTATTTGTGTTTAATTCTCATTTAATTACACTAAACTTAACTTACCCCATCTAGAGAGACATAGGTAAGAGACAAGTTTTGTTATTGTTAAAATAGGTTATATAAAATATAGGTAACTTTAATAAAAATTACTGATACTCAAAGTGTTCTCTAATTTTGTTATGTAAAAATGAAGGTTTAAATATATTTTGAAATAAGTCTATAAGAAATAATCATATCGAGTTGCTGTTTTTACCAGTAACTGTCATTTTTCGCGCTCTTTCTTCCTATTGAAAAATAATAATACTGATGGTGATGGTGATGTTGATGGTGATGGTGATTGTAATGCTGATGTTAGTGGTGATGGTTATGGTGATGGTGATTGTAATGCTGATGGTAGTGGTGATGGTAATGGTGATGGAGGAAATTTTCGAGTAATTCATAAAAATCTGCTACTTTGTCATAAAACTAAGTCTACCGGCTCGCAAAATATTTAAATTCAAAATTTTATTATTCCAGTAGAAGCGCCCATAATAAAGTTATTCAAAATAGGTCATACAAAAAAAAAAGTTTTTCAGTTTTTTTCAAACCAACATTTGAAACTCTCCCCCACCCGTTATTTGACAAGATATAGAAAATATTTTAGTACAAAAAAGTTGTCTTATTTTCAGTAGGTTACAAAAAAAATATTCTCAATATAGGTTAAATTGGGAAAATTTTGAATAAATCAGTGTTTTTTACTTTGCATTGTGAACTACGCCCTCTAGCGCTAGACTTAGCAAGTTATAAATATTTTCCAGCTTTTTCGCTTGGCCGATTTACCTCTAAAAATGTTTTTCTCCGGGTCGTCCCATTAACGGACTCTGAAATATAGCCGGCGTCCTTTATTAATGGGCCACCCAGTACTGGGTGAAATAATAAAGCTGTAGTTTTTTTTAACTGAAGAATATTAGAGATCATCTAAAGAACCTGTAATTTTTTTGAAATTCTATAATAACCATTCAATCGAATAAAATAAGCCAAATCAAACCTAGAAAACAGAAATTGCAATTTCTCATTAGTTTACAAATACCCAATATAACATTTACAAACATTCGCAATTATTTCCAAAATCGTAGAGCCTAGCTATAGTAAACTCTTATCAAAGCGACTTATTTTTTTTAAGAATTCAAACATCCAATAAAATATAGATGAGTAATTGTAGAGAAAAATCTCAGGTCACAGCAATAGACCGATGAGTCACCCTGTATAATCTCAAACATTATTTATGATAAAAACATTGAATTCTGCGTATGCTAAATTTGAACTACTGATCTTAGACTCATAATTTTTTATTTAAAAATTGTAACAATAGTTCCATTTTATAGTACTATGCAAAATACGGAAAGTGGCAGAAAAATTAATCAAGCAATGGCTTCTACTGGAAAAGCCGTGGCAAATACAGGAAAAGCTGTTGGTAAGTGAGCTGGCATGTTTCTTCCTCATTGGAACAATCGCTTCTTTTTTTTCGTTCCTAGGTGGTGCAATATCGCAGGCTAAGGGAGCATTCTCTAATTGGTGGAGCAATTTTATGGTTGTGACACCGGAACAGAACGGTCAAAAAATTCTGTCTGGACAGAGCATCGAAGCTGTCCATGGAGTCGAAGAAGATAATGATGATGATTTCGAAGGAGAAGCAGCGACAAACATAGTTGTAATGAACATTCCGAAAAGTATTAGTAACGTTAAGGAACCAACGGAAACATGTAATGAAAAAACAACAACAGAAAATCATGTTATTGTTGAGGATGGCATAGTCGGTGGGGAATGTGAGTTGAATGGCATTGATAAAGGCAATAATTTGATAAAGAACCATCAACCAGGTGAGGTGTATACAGTTTGACGTCGTTCTCTCTAATGCTCTCTTTCGATAATTTGTTCGATTAAAGTCGCATTCTGTTTTTGAATAAATACAACTTTTGTCATCGGGTATAAGCTATTCTGTAGAGGTTTTGAAATAATTAATAATCTAACTGCGCCATAATTTATAGAAATGTCAGATTAGATTTCAAAACTTTGAGAGTTATCGAAGTATCTTAATGTAAAACTGTAAAACATCGAAAATCCTTCAAAATGGTGCCCGTATAGTCGCTGTTGTATCATTTTTCATCGAAGGTATCTGAAAAAACATTTATAAATATAGGGGAGGGTGGGCCACCATAAGACGGAAAAAGTTTTACATGAATATTTTTCTTAATGTCTTGCAAATATGAAATGTTTACGATCAAACAAGTCTTAAAAATATTTTAATGTAATAAAAATCATTTCGATATGACAAATATTTGATATTCTTTTATCTCATAGTGGCCCCAATCGTGGGTCACCATGGGACAGACGAAAATTGGAGAAAAAAGTAACTTATCCTTGAAAAAAGTTTATTTAAACAATATGTTGGCAATTAAGGAAGTGATACATTTCAAAATAGTTAAGAGAAAATAAATTAACGCATGTTCAGTTTGCTAAAGTTAATTTCAAATTTATAATAGAATCGCAAACGTTTTGTCTTTCCTAAGGAACTTAGTGTAGGCAAAATCATTTTGATGTCATCAATTGGAATAACTTATTGTTTACCCAGCTTACAAACATTTTTTTATTGGAGCACACCGGCGCTTTTTCTTTGTGTTCTTGGAAAATTAACCTATGTTTATAGTTGCTTTTCTTGGAGATTTCAATGTTGGGATTTGCTTTTTCTCTAGCTTTTTTGGACATATCTCTGCAATGTCTGGAAAGATATGCTATTATCTGCTACCGCCTTACGTAGCGACAATTTTACACGACCTTCCCTTTCCAGTACTTGTGGTACAGCTCTCCTCATATCCTCTTCCAAAAATAAATCTTTCTGGCATTTTCTCTTGTGCCTATGTCCCATCGTGGCCCACTCTCTACTTATATCGAAAGTCGCATTGCTATGAATTTTGTAATTAAAGCATCGGCCTTTGGGATAAACATACTCTCATCAAGAAAGTATCTATCAAAGTTTGATTTTGGGATAGTTTGTCAAAATTGACTTAAAAATTAAGGAATTTTTTGTTACTAACAAGAGCAAGAGTGCGTGACATAAAAACAGTTTTTGAAAATATATTATGTTGATTGCAAACAAACTGTTAACAAAGGAGATCCAACATTTTTGGTGATTTTCCAAGATGAACTTATTTAGATGGCAGGGATTTCATTTTGAAGGGTTTTCTGGAATTTCTTGAGATATAAGTTTTGATCCATTAACAACTAAATTATTTTATAGTTGGATATATTTTAACAATTACAGCTAAAACACGTTATTATTTAGTTCTTTGGGCTTGGCACTAGATATGCTCAAAATCTTGTTTAACTGAACTGTCTGCTGAAACGCAGTGCTGATATAATTAACCAGTCGACAGTCTACTACTTCTTGGCTTGCCTCCTTGAAACAGTTGAAAACTGTCACTGTAGGCTTGTAAAATATATCTAAGGCGAAGTCATAGCGTATCGTACTACCACGGCCGACTTAGTATAGAGTCGGCCGTGGTACTACATTAGTTGTTCATTGTATTGGATGTGATGTGAATATCTTGAGCTATTATTATATTTTATGTTACTACAGAACAACCACATATACAGTGTGTCCTGTTTGTTCATATGATGTACGGAATACAAAAACTAAAATCGTACATTTTTGTTGCAGTCATACCTATTTATTCTACTAAATGTGGGAATTGAACAACTAAGAGAATAACCTTTCCAAATCCATGAAAATCCAAAACGGTGTCCTTATAAAAAATGTTTTAACTATGTTGAACAACAGGATTATTTCCCTAATCAATCGTTTTTATATCATTTATAATTCCTGAGATCCTCATATTTACAATTTCGAGCACATTGTATTTACGATGAAAATGAATAGAAATAGAAACGTAATTTAGTAATTATCCTCATCTAAGCCACCGATTTATTTATTTATAATACAAGCAGAAAATAGAGTACATATACGACTATATTTATTCATAAAAGTCTTGTGGTCACTCCTAAGTTTGAAGAGATGACACAAGATGGTGCATCAACTGCGCGCCGGAACCCTTTACTAGCCCACATATTATTTCTTATAATTGTGTATATGCATATTTATTTGATAGAGAATATTTTACACTCTCTCTTTTGCATCTAAGTACCTATATTAGAACAATTAAGAAGTTGGCTCATTTTTTTATTGCTTAGCATTTTAATTTATGCTATACACGGTACACGGTGTCCTTCCCGGAACTGCATCGATTTAATTATGGCAACTCGACTATATATAAGAATATGGACGTCGATGCCAACTTTGTTGTTTCAAAGGGAATTTAATTTGGGTTTGTTTTCTTTTTTGACCGACGAACCCAAACGGAGGAGGTATACAATTCGACTGTATGTATGCATATTTTTTTATGGATGTACGCGCATTTTGCATAGTAAACATGCTCAGATTTTAAAGATTTTTTTTCATTTGAGAATTGGTCCCATTGAAAAAAAATATATTAGACATAGACTCTCCCCAAAGGGGGTGGTGGGGGCAACTTTTTCCGAAAATTGAAAATCCGAGACGGCAGAATTAAAAAAAATCCACACCCGGAAACGTTTAAATTGGACATTTAAAAAAAATCATAGGTTTCCGTGTTACAGTTCAAAATATGTGTTTCAGGTTTCAGCTATTTGGAAGGAACGGATTTTTCCGGGAATCAAAAATTTAAGACGGCAGAATTTAAAAAAAATCCACATCCGGAAATGTTTAAATTGGACATTTTTTTTTTAAATCATAGGTTTCCGTGTTACAGTTGAAAATATGTGTTTCAGGTTTCAGCTATGTGGAAGGGGCGAATTTTTCCGGGAATCGAAAATTCGAGATTGGAAAATTAGAAATGGGACGATATCCGGAAACGTTTAAATTGAACATTTAGGGTTACGGTTTTCGAGTTACAGTTGGTAATTCTGAAATATGTATATTTCCGCCGCGATGTTACAAGCTAAGCCTATACATGGATAATAGGATAAGCACTATCTTCTTTGGTAATAGTGAACGTTCAACAATTTTCATGATTAATGTTATTGTCATAAGTGTGAAATAAATATTTTTTTACGAAAAAATTCACCGACTTTATTAGTTAGGGCACAGAAAAATAAAAAATATAATAATTCTATTAGTACTGGTACTTTCGGAGTTGGTGTCTACAACAACAAACTACAACAGCACTGTGTGCTTAGACACCAACTCCAAAAGTACCAGACCAATAGAATTAATATTATTTTGTATTTTTCAGTGCCCCAACTAATAAAGTCGGTCCAATTTTTTGTAAAAAATATTTATTCTTGTAGAAGAAGATTGATTTGAGTAGTATTTGTGTGATATCTTGATAATTATTAGTAAAGAGTGATCAGAAAAGACATGATGGTTTCGACTTTTACGTGATGAAAATCCATATTTAAGTTATGAATAAAACACACTGGCTTAGATCTCAAATCAAATTAAAAAAAAAATTGTTCCTCCCTATTTTTAGTATTTTACAACAAAAATAAGGGTAGCTTTGTATAAGATGGTCTGTTCCGAAAATTTTTAGTTTTCTAAAATAGAAGGCATTTTGTCAGATTTAAGATCTTGACATAAATTTCATTTGTTAGAAGTGGGCCTTGATTGCATAAAAATTAATCAAAGGCGTCAAAGAAGTCAAGCAGGTGTCACACAAATATAAATATTATTCTTGTAATCTATATCTACATATATAAATAATAATAAAACAATAGAACTTGCTGGGTTCGTTCAGGAAAACAGTTATCCTCATTAAATATATTATGATGAAACTATTTCCGAAATTACTGAATGGATTTTGATGTGGTTTTCACAGGTAGATATCGCAGATATGTCTTGGAGCAGAATATAGGCTTTATTTCAATAAAATCGGATGTCAGGTAACAAAATCTTCCTCATTTGAAAATATTAAGATGAAACTAAATTCCAGGCAGACGAACTCCTGGGAACAGCTACTTTGAAATATTTCAATAATTATTATGCCGGGATGACTACATGGATGATTTAAATTTATTTATTATTATTTTCACAATATCTTTTGAACTCATTTCATAGATAATCTTGATTCTATTATTACTTGCTATGATTGTTCGATATGCGGCAAAGTACCCAAAAATTACGATTTCAGTGTTTTCAATGTTACCTACTGGTTTATTCCTATTTCAACTCTTAAGGATCCAAAAGTTATTTTTTATAATTTATAATTATAAATAATATTGCGAATATTGCACAGTCCTTATAGATAAATACATTTAAGTTATCAATAGACGTGTAATAAATTAAGGTAACCTATTGTTGTTATTTGACTTATGCCATTTTTAATTGTATTTTTTGGAATCAATAAAGCATATATCTATCTATATATCTATCTATGAAGATATAATTTAATCTTTCCGACATGATAGTGTTATTGAAAATCTGCATATAATAAATATAATATTTATATTAATGTGACACTCGTTTGACATCTATTGTTTTTCTAATACAATCACGGCCCAGTTCTAACACAACTTGTAAGTTATGTAGAGCTCTTGTACAAAGTTATCCGCATTTTTATTGCTTTATATGATAGGTTCATTTGACGTTTTTCTTTTAATTCGATCTTTATTCCTCTTTTATGATCAACCTTTACTAATAATTATAAAAATATCAAACAAAGTCAATCTTTTTCTAGAATAAAACAGGCCCAAATTAAATAACGATGTTTTTCTTTTAGTAAAAAATCATAGTTATGTATTTGTCTGCAAACGTAATTTTTCACATACAATTTGAAATAGGTATGTCAATAACGGATGTCGACTGAGGTGTCGAATAATCTAAAAATATAATAATATATAGGGCGTTCTGTTCGAAATAACAAAGTTGGCATCTACTTCCGGCATAGTCAGAAGTGCCATCAACATCAGTATAGCAAATTCGGTTCAATTATAATTTTCTATACCGGGTTATTTAGATTCGATGCTCACCATTGGGATATCGTAAACCGTAATAGCTACGAAGAAGGTTAAATTGGGGAAAAGTTGCGAAATGTACTGGGGATAAATATACCACAAGGAAATTTGAAATATCATTTTTCTTTTTTGATAATTTAAAAAAACAATTTTCACATTTCTTTAATTCTTTAATAACTTGGTAGTTATGCAACGAATTGGAAAACCAAAAGCCTTTCTCCATAGCAACTTTTTCTGTTGCATCCAGTATGTTATGGAGATAAATAGCAATAAGAAAGCTAATTTTAAAATCCAGGCCCGTATTTTTTTTTAGTTGATGATGGTTGTAAAGTGACGAAACGTTGTACCAAAAAATGGTGGGCACAACTGGATGCAACAGAAAAAGTTGCTGTGGAAAAAGGCTTTTCTTTTTTTAATTTGTTGCATAACAACCAGGTTATTAAAGAAATAACAAAATGTGAAAATTAGTTTTTTTTAAAGAATCTCAAAAACGAAAAATGATACTTCAAATTTCTTTGTGGCATATTAATTCCTATTGTATTTCGCAACTTTGCCCCAATTTAACCTTTTTTCGTAGCTCTTACGGTTTACGAGATACCAATGGAGCAGTGGCTAAATGCATCAAAAAGAGAGCAAGAGCCAATAACAAGAGAGAGAGATAGAGAGAGATGCAGTTCCCGGTGGGATATATATACCTTATACTCTGTCATAGATGTCGTACTTAAAAATGTTGCATCGAAAATATTATAATTAACAATAATAACTAAAATTCACTTTTCTGTGTTTGAAACGTTATTTTTGATGCCACACTGAGCTTAAATAATTTATTGTACTTTTAATTGTTATGATTTATCTATCTTACATATTATCGGTTCTTATAATATAAATAAAAGCCGAATGTCGCTGAAGTTCCTAATATATTTGTACTTCAACAATATGATTTTCCTGTGTACCTTTTATGCAGTAATTAAACTGTTCCTAATTTTCACGATATATTTTATAGACAGTGGAAATACCAAGGTGAATTTCTATCGGATTTTGTAAAATAAATTTAACAGTGAAGGATAGAAAATGGCTGTACCATTGTACTCAGTTTGAACTTTGTAGATTACCGTTTTTATCCAATATTGAGGTAAGAGAATGACCTCAATTTAGCGCTAGTTTCCTCAAATGTGAAATAGGTATAAAAATAAAATAATATATAATTCACTTTGGTATTGCTGCCTACATTATTATCGAGGATGTACTGGCATGAAATATAAAAATTAGTATGTTACTATTGATATACAGGGTGATTCACGGTCGATGGTACCTTAGACGTTTAAGGAAAACTATTCGTAGGATCGTTCTGAAAATTGTATACAAATACCTAGAGGTCTATCGACTGAAAATATTTTCAGCCTTGCGACGTTGCCACTTATATCAAAAAGTAATAACAACTTTGATTTTTCAAATGAGACACCCTATATATTATCAATTTATTTGCCTTCTGGTTATTTTTTATAAGATACCTATCTCTAACAGTTTCCAGTGAATTAATTAATTTTCTTTTGTTTTGTTCAAAGCAGAGCTCCAATCAATAGCCCATTACTCTGAATTTTAGAATTGTGAAATGATGAAATTCCGATAATAGCTTTAGAAAGCTCAAAATTCTTGATCTTTCCATCAGATCTATAAAGACCCAAAAATGCCTTTTTTAAATGAAACACCCTATATTTTATTATTTCTTCAGAAAGAGAATCAAAATAACTTTGAACTAATATATTATGTTCCTATACCTAAATGGTCAGGTTTTCAAAATATAAGCAACTCTATTAAGGTGAATTATTTCTAGAATTTTTAGAGTAGGTATTTGCTGGTTACCATGGTGATAAAAGAAAATTATTATGTAGGAAACATTATTTGATGTATTCCTTGAAATAATTTATCTGAAACGCAAAGATTTGAAGATAAAACTTTATTCAACAGCAGTACAAAGTAAAGTTGAACTGCGTCAAGGCACAATTAAATGCATTGATGAGATAGATGCACGTGAAATAAAAAAAGCTGGAGAAACGTATTCTTAGATGTTTAGACAGAGAAAGTTGTCATTTTGAGAATGTATTATAAATGTTTAATTATTTATATTTCTTCACTAATTATTATTATTAATAAAACCTATGTCCTTATCACTTGGTTGTTTATTATTAATTAGATATTATACTGTTTTATAAAGTCTTTTACATAAATAATCTAACAAAAGACCACAAAATACATATGTATATTGTTGAACTGGATTCATTTTCTCAATATCAGTCAATGCATAGTTATTGCTAATTTTATATTGAAATTGAGTTCAGGTTCTGATGAATCTACTTACTCATTATTGTATTGCCAAGACTGAGTATGATATCTACGAAAATTTATTATTTCTAAATAAATTTACAGAGTACGGTAGTTTACTTATCATCCCAAAGATGAGTAACAAATCAACATTTTGAATTAGCTTCTAGGAATTAGAAAATTACTTATTTGTTCTGTGAATAGGTTTATTCTTGTTGCCTTTTTGTACTTGGTGGGTATCTTGCATTAAACTTTCTGGACATTTTTGTAATAATTTGATCACATTATCTATGAAGAATGAAATACTCAACAAACACTTACACTTTCTTACGATAATTATTTGTCAAACTTTCCATCACCATGGTAACCAGCAAATACCTAATATAAAAATGCTAGAAATAATTCACTTTAACAGATAGTTGCTTATATTTTGAAAACCTGACCATTTTGGTATAGGAACATGATATATCATTTCAAAGGTATTTTGATTTTCTATCTGAAGAAATAATAAAATATAGTGTGTTCTATTTAAAAAAAAACAGCATTTTTGGGTCTTATAGATCTGATGGAAAGATCAAGAATTTTGAGCGACCCAGTATAACATAAAAAGAAAACCTTCAATAATAACTAAGAAAGAAGTATTTCTAAAGGTGTTATCGGATTTTCATCGTTTCACAATTCTAAAATTCAGAGCAATGGGCTATTGATTGGAGCTCTGTTTTGAACAAAACAAAAGAAAATTAATTAATTCACTGGAAACTGTTAGAGATAGGTATGGGTATCTTATGATAAAATAACCAGAAGGCGATAGAGAATCTAATAAATTGATAATATATAGGGTGTCTCATTTGAAAAATCAAAGTTGTTAATACTTTTTGATATAAGTGGCAAAGTCGTAAGGCTGAAAATATTTCTGTCGATAGATCTCTAGGTATTTCTAAATAATACAATTTTCAGAACGATCCTACGAATAGTTATCTTTAAACGTCTAAGGTACCATCGACCGTGAATCACCCTGTATACTCAAAAGAGCTTTTTTGAAAATAATGCCAACTAAATGGAATGAAATATCAATATCTAATTTGAACACGAGAATCGAGTAATTTGAATGGAAAATAGTATTGCTCCCGTTAGGATATTAAGGATCGAATTAAGAATTAACTAATCTCCCTAATGGGAGATTAGTTAGTTCTTCAATTTGTGTAACTGTATGACATAATAAAAATAGTGCATCTTATAATAACTTTTATAACGTCAGTCACCTGATCTACCGTTCTTTTATAGTAACTTTGAATTATATGTTCTATCAAAAAATTTATGATTTTTTAAATGTAGGATTAAAATTAACAGGAGATATAGGGCCGATTTAATTTGATTATGAAATCGGCCCTTAGCAACCTTATAGAACATCTAATACTGGACAAATATATTCTAAATGATGATTTTATGATTATTTATTTGTAAAGGGAATTTAGTTCCACCAATAAATGAGTTCACCATGTTTCAGCTTAGCATTGTTACCAAGTTTTCTCTCCTTTAATCTGAAAGAGCTCGTATTTGGTCACCAAATTTTAAGGAATAATTCTTTATGGATTTAAACTACATTCGTTTTTTTCTATTGGTTTATCATCATTAGAACTATATACTTCCTCCGTAAGGTTCCTCAGCATCCTCACCTATATTTTATAAAGTGAGGAGAAACGGCTTCGAAATTTTGAAAGAAAATTTTGATTTTTACTCATTCTTCGTACCAGTACAACCTTAAGTAGATGCAATATAATATATTGAGGTTATTTTTTCCGAGAATTTTAAAACTTAGCTTTAATTTTTTTCTTGTAATATTGGTTGCCAAACCACCTGAATAAAAGTGTAGTTTTTATTTAAATATTATTATATTTAGTTAAGTAACCAGTTGTATTACGCGTGAACTTTCCAACGTTGTCATATTGTAAAACTGACACTGATAAGATAATCATTTGTCACATTTGACGTTCAAAATATTTGACATAAATAAGCGAACTTGTGATGATTTCGATATACAAACGCAACAAGCGTGTTGTTGACCAAATTTCTGATACATACCTAATTGGTGCGTTTATGCTCGCCTATTTTCGATTAGTTTTATTAACCCTACAGTAGTCGCGCCTAATTCACGACCTTGTTTGGTGGCTCTGGTCTCCCAGACCGGGTAGCCATTTTGAAAAGATGAAACATTCTTAAGGCTCAATATGTCGTGAATAGGGTAAAAGAGAGTGTGTACATTCATTACAACTAATATTTATTAGAAAAAGGTATCTCTAAAACAGAAAAACAGCTCTTAAGAAATAAAGTATTTATTCTAATGAACACAAAATCAAAACTCTTATGAACAAAAAGTACTAAAAGATAACTTCAAATGTATATAGAAGCAGTATATCTGATGCTCATTTTAAACAAATATGGGCTAAAGTGCTTAAATCTGGTCACTTGAAACCTTTTCCTGACATGATTTGCATATGCCAATAATGTGCTCTAAGCACATGTATGTATTGCATTGGAAGCATGAAAATCTAGATTTTCTGTTCTTTTTCCAATTACAATAGGCACAACGACCTTGTGGTCTCCCTTGCGAAGGCTCTCCCTTGTTATATTCATTTTGGCACAATTCTCGTAATCTAAATCGAATACTAGTCGGCAACGATACTATCGTGGATCGCACCTTCAAATGAGGACTAATTAGCTCATTTGCCAGTTGTTTCAAGAAATACCTTCGCAAAATTCTCTTTTCTGCGCTATTACTACTATAGATAATTTGAGAGTTTATGCCCGCTACATTCAAAATAAAATGGAATATGACCATTGGCCACCGTCTAGTATTTCGTGAACAATCATAATTTGCACATAACCGATCACACATATCAACACCCCCTTTGGTTGAATTATAATCCGTTATTATACAGGGCTTTGTTAAGTGCCCCGTTTCAGAATCTATTTCATCCGTTTTGTGCAAACTCGATACCAAAAGTACATTCTTCTTCGATTTAGGAATGTAGGAGACTAGTGTACACATATTATTGAATGCAAACATTGAAGAGTATTTCGGTCTTGGAGTAGGCTTTGAAAATTCAAGTGGCAACTCTTTTTTATTCTTTCTTACTGTACCGATGACTGTTAGTTTATACTCCTCTAATAGTGTTTTTACCAATGGGAGAGACGTGAACCAGTTGTCCATCGTAATATTTCTTGAAGAGCCTTTTATATGCTCGCAAAGTCGTAATACTACATCTGTTGGCGAGTTTGATAATTTGTAAGGGCCTTCTGGCTGTTCACCAGCATAAACCTCTATTTTTGAAACATAATATAATTTTGCATCGCATAGGGCAAATATTTTTATGCCATATTTATTAGGTTTAGAAGGAATATATATTCGAAAAGGACACTTTCCTCTAAACCCTGGTAGCATTTCATCGATCGTTGCAAATGCTGATATGTGGTAGGCAGTCTGACATTTTTTTGTAAACTGATCAAGAATATTGCGCACTGGAGCCAATTTATCGGTCAATCTTCTTTGTTCTCTTGTTATTTTATCATCGAATCTTAGGCAATGTAATAAAAATCTAAATCTCTGCAATGACATTGACAAACGGAATATTTCTACTCCTGACCCATCTGTCTGCCACAAGTCTTCAGCATTCATCCTATTTGCTTTATAAACTCCGGCTAAATAAAGCAATCCAATTAGTGCTTTTATTTCCGTCGTCGTTGTTGGGTTTGCATCCCTTGCGCGAGAAAAACTTTCTCTGACTGTTTCTATGTACGCGTTTGTAGAGTCAACAATAATATCAATAATATCATCATTTATAAAATAGTTCCATATATCAATAGGAGCTGTTAGTGATCGAGTATCAGCCGTTGATCCAGAAAGCCGTTTTATGATATTTTCCTGTCGAGTTTTCCTACTTGTATATTCAAAATTCTGTTTTCGCCAATATGTTTTTTTATCTTTGCCTGGAAAATGAATCAATTGAATAAAATTATAAATTTGTGGAATAACATAATATTTGCACACCAATAAAAGACATGTTTGTGCTGAGCTCATAGGATTCTTCTGAATCACTAACATCCTGTTCAATATCACTAAAGTGTTCTTCATGCAATTCGTAATCTGACTCATCTGGATCAGATTTATCGTCGGCAATATCTGGGTCTCGATAATTTTCTTGTGAAAGGGGTTCTTCCAGTACTTCTTGCAATAATTGTTGTAAACGTTTCTGCTCCTTTTCGTAAGAATACATGTCTAAAATTTCCCAAACTATTCGAATGAATTTTTATAAATGTATCAATTCCGTAACACAACTGATAAAATCTAAATATGTAAGTTATTAGATAATATAAGTAATGTATTTGGGCTTGCAGAAGCAAAATACTGACCTTCAGTTTCAATTGAAATATCACGCAGCTAGTCGCGCTGGAATAGCAGTCCGTGTACTCGAGTAGTCGCACTGAAATAGTACACCGTGTTTGGATATTTAGCACAAGATCACTTCCGTACGACGTTGCAATTGATACTGCCTACCACTTGACCAATTTGTAGCAGACTTGAGGCGACACAGGGATGTTGGACCTACAGGCTTGAAAATATTTAACATTTCATGCGAGCCGGTGTCAGACACCGTGGCGCGACCACTCTAGGGTTAAACACAACGATTGTTGTATTTTGTATATCAAAATCATTGTATTGGCCTTGTTTGTTTGTAGTAGTTACTGTTAGGTACTCCTTTATAATATTTCATGGCTGTTTAATTAATCAATCAGACTCTCATATATTAATTATTCTTTAAATAATGATATGTATTTATAATAGCATAAATATTTGTAAACAGAATATATTATATTATAGCCAACTAGATTTATTTTAGAATTAGATTTTTTTATAACATGCATATATTTTCCAAGTGATATTTTATTTCCTATTAAAGTTTTTTTGTTTAATATAGCGTTTTTATCTTTCTCAACATTTTCGTCATCTAACCGACTAGTATTAGCGCTGAGCGCAGATCCGCTGCTTTTTCTGTGCCCCAATCACCAGGTCAACTAGCACTGCAACCTGTTCTAACCCGAGAAATTGGGTTACTGATGTAAACTTTACTCTGCTACTTAGGATTCTCCTTTAGTGTAGTATATCATTTTGCCGGTAGTGTTTGGGATCCCTTTTATTTGGACGCTGTTGTAGTATGGCTCCTGTAACATACCAATGTTAATTGACTCTCTATAAAAACACCGACTCTAGGACACTCATGGTCGTTTTGGATCGGCGGAGGTTTATCTGGGCAAATTTAATTCCCCTTACCTTAGAATTATCCTTGTTAAGGAACCTTCTTCTAGTGGCTCTATGCCATAGTGATAGTTTGAGGTGCACTAGACACCTCTAGGGTTTCTGGCGATTTAGGATTTACTTTTTTTTTAGTATTTTCACTCATTTAGACCTACGAGTAGCTAGGGAACTGAGGGTCCCTCACAGAAGAGCCTCGCTTGCCGTGAGGAGGCTAATTGAAACTGGAGGTTGACAGATATCCAGAGACACTCACCCCCGGCCATGCAGTCCTCGACCTAGTTGTTCCATCTTGAGTTGGCAACGCAAATACGCGAGCTTTAGGCCTCTTCCACTTCCAGAGGAGCGGATACTCGATGAGTCCGGATTCATTGGGGGGCTGCTTTTTAGTGATCTATTGCATTCAAATTTTGAATAAAAAAGCACTCCATTATCGATTTACCGCCAAAGCCGTTTTTATGTCTTCCAACATCAATATCGCGAACGCGAACTATACTCATTTGTAATGATACGAGTCGAAACATGTTTTTTTTATGTACAGGGTGGGCCAAATAAGTTGTTTTCTTACGGGAACGGAACACACCTTATTTGAAGAGATAAAAAATCTTTGATCCCCGTTTCTACGGATCGAATTTTATGCGAAACTCATTGGTTCAAACGAAAATTGGCTATCTGCAACTGTTTGGCCGGTAGAGGACGTTTGTAAAAACTCTGCAATTTAAACAATGTCACGTAACTTTTTATTTTTAAAGATAATTTAAGTTTTAAAAATATTTCTTAAGAAACTTTATGCAGAATATGAAAATGTCAGATGTTTTTATACCGGGTGTTTCGTTTACGAGTTACTAATATGAAATTAAAATTTTCTTATGAAGCACCCTGTATATTTTTCCAAAAAGAGCTTGAAATTACCTTATCAACGATATAGCACACATTATATTTTGCCTTAAGAGTTATGGAAATATTTAGGTTTTTATGGTTCCGAACTGACGCTGCGCATCAAATCTGTGTAAATAAATTTTGGTTGTGCTATATACTCTAATAACAAAATGACTTTTTATCGCATATTCGCACAATATAGTTTACTTTGCCCACTAAAAAAATAAGTAGCAATCGACAGATATCAGGTATCAGTATCAGGTTGTATTTAATAACATTGATTATAAATATTGTAGTAACAATAAAAACGGAACATAAAAGAATAAATACAAGACGAAAAATATTAAAAATAGACTATGAATCTAAAGTAAGAGTTCGAACTGCCTACCGTTCTGGCCCAAACACAACCGACACCTTTTTTAACATTGTTGACGGCATTATGGAGTTCTAGAGGTGTTAAATTTTCTAAATCTCTTCGCACTGCAGCTTCTACTAACTCTAGTGGTTATGACTTCCTTATATGTAAGATTTTTGATTTTTCCCCAAAGAAAAAATCTAAGGGAGTCAAGTCGGGAGATCTTGCCGGCCGTCTTATGGGTCCGTGATTTGCAATCCAGTTATTCTCAAATGCATTATTAAAAAAAATTGTAACAATTCTTGCATTGAGGGGTGGTGCGCCATCTTGTTGGAAATATGTTTGACAAATTCGATTCACAGGCAAAGTTTTTAGCAGCTCCCCCACTTGGTCTCTTAAAATACGCAAGTAAAGTTCTGAAGTCAAAACATCATCATAAATATAAGGACCAATTAATCTGCCCCGGAATATCCCAACCCATCCACTTAAGCTGAAACTTCCCTGCTGCCTCTGTTCAACAGTTGTGTGAGGATTTTCAACTGCCCAAGTATATGAATTATACCTGTTGAAACTACTTATGGACGCCTCATCGGTCCAAATGCAATTTGTGCCAAAGTTTTAATCTTTTTTACATTTTTCCATACATTTTTGCAAATACCAATTGCAAAATTCTATTTTTCTATTATGGTCATCTGGTAGCAAATAATGTATTTTCCTGGTTCTGTAGGCCTTGTAGTGATTTTTCTTTAAAATTCGCCTCGCTGTAGATCTGGTCGCTCCACTCTCAGCCTCGAGACGTCTTGTCGAGTTATTGGGGTTTTGCACTATAGTTCCAAGAACTGTTAATTCCAACACTTCTCTCTGATTATTCATGACAGGTTTGCTTTTTGGTTTTCTAAAGCAGCCAAATTGAATTAGGTTTGCTTTTAATCGTTTAAAACTAATTGCAGCTGACTGCCTACGTTCAGGATACCTTTCAAGTTATAAATTAGCGGCAGCGTTAGAATTTTCTTTAGCATCATGATAACATTTTATCATGTCATATTTTTCATAGTTCTCAAACAATTTCTTAAAAATATATAAAAATAATAAAAAATATAACAAATAATCAGCAAGACGTAAACTATTAAATAAACCTGTTTTGCTGACAGTTGTTACAAAATTTTGACATTTCATTTCATGACCTATTACGTTATAAACAATAGCAAATCAAATAAATCAAAAGATAATGGTCTCTACTTTTGCCACGCAGACCGTGTCGAATAGATACCTAAGCATGGATAAAATTTGAAAATTGAATCGCTTACGATATTTTTTATGCAATTTTAAAACATATTAAAGTATATGGCACAACCAAAATTAATTTATACCGATTTGATGCGCAGCGCCAATTCGGAACAATAAAGTCAAAATATGACAGACACCCATATAAGGTCATTTTCAAACCTACACCTATAGGCCAAAAACACTTCGAACATATCTATATCGATATTTACTCCCTTAACTGACAAAAATATTTGACAATAGTAGATAACTTTTCAAAATTTGCTGCGGCCTATCCTCTTAATGAAAATTCAATTAAAATCTGTCAGAATTCATCAGAAAAGAAGTTATTTTCGCAACATGGCATTCCTGACATTATTACGAGAAATAACGCTCAAAATTTCAAAAGTAATCTGGTACAAGACCTCTGTAAATTATACCAAATCCAATTGCACTTCACAACATCCTATAATCCTAATTCTAACTCACCTGTCGAACGATTCCATTCAACCTTGAAAGAAAGCTTAGTCACATTAAAGCAAAATTATAAATCTAAGAAGAACCTAGAACTTATAGATATTGCTATCCTAAATTATAATAATAGAATCCATTCTTCCCATGACTATATGCCTTTTCAGATCATTAAAGGAAATCTTAATTATCAATTAAATTTCGAAAAGAATCTAAATCAAATCCAAACAGAGTATATTCATGACTGATCAATTCATGACTACTCCTCAAATATTGAATAAAGATAAGTTAAAACCGAAATTTTCAAATAAATTATTCAAAAATCAAAGACACCCTAAAGATATTAAAAGACGTCAATAATTTTCATTCAGGACAATGAATATAATCCTCCTATTTCCTCTTGCCAGTATCCCATACCAGATTGAAGAGCTGACCAATCCGTTATTACCATTTAAATTAGGAACAACTTACATTGTTAACAATTATCACCCTGTATATTACCATGTAAATCTGACAAATATTAGGAATTGTATCAAAACAACCAAGGCAAGATTATTGAATATCACATCTAAAATAACAAATCGAACAACACTACTATCTGATTTATTATTAATAAGAACTAATCATTTGCTTGAATATGTTGGAACAACAGAGGAATTTATTAGTCATTACTCGACAAAAAGATATAAACGTGGCCTACTCAATGTAATTGGGAAAATAGATAAATACTTATATGGTACCCTGGATGCTGATGATGGAGAAAGATATGACAACTATATCAAAATGTTACAACATAAACAAAAAACATTGCAACAAGACATTTCATCTACCCAAACTATCCTTAAAAAGGTAACTAAAACGATTGATACACAATTGATAAATATTAGTCATAACCAAAAGAAACTACGAAAGAGATTAAATGAATTAACTCAATTTACCCAAACAACGATGGAGTTTATTTTATTGATTGACAATATTGAAAACAACATTCGAATTTTTAAAAAAATACGCATGAATCTCCAAACAGCCATCAATTTTTCCGAAATAAATGTAATGCATTACAGTATTCTTAAATACAGTGAATTAAAAAATGTAATTTCCAAAATTAAACCTGAGGAAACAATACCCGTTGACAATATTATTAAATTTTATGAAGTTGCACATGTTGATGTCACTATCAAAAATGACCTAATTATATTCTATATTGCAATTCCATTAATAATCATAAGCCATATATAATGTATCAATTATATTCAATCCCCCTAGAAAATGGAATAATGATTCTTAAGAAACCTTATATTTTGATGTCCTCTGATGACTATTGGAATGTAAAGAAAAATGTCAAAAGATAGAAGAAATTAATTTATGCATTGATAGTCAACTGAGTAAAAATGAACCCTGATTCGCCAATACAATAAATTTAATTTTTAATAAAGTCATTGCCCCCTAACTCCAATTCAACATAAAGAATTATCTATCACTCAATTTCAAGATAATTCTATAATAATATTGATATCATCAAATGAAAAAATAAATTTCCAATACCCGAACCAACAATCCATTGAGACAATTAATAAACCATCCCTCGTAATCCCACAAAAATGTATAGTCATAATAAAGAATAAGCATTTTGACTCTCAAGAAATTAATACGATCAACTTGAGACTAAAATTACCATCTATTGAGATAGTTTCGCTGATGAAGGCTGAAATTTAAACTAAACCGAAATATATGATTTTACATGAAGATCTTTCATTGAATGCCCTTTTAGGCCGTATAACCTGAATTATTTTAACCAATATATATATATATATATATATAATGAATTTTTAATGATTGGGGTTGCAGTCAAAATGCCAATAAAATTAACCCCAATCATTAAAAATTCATCATTAATTAGACAGTCAAGAATTTACGATTCATTATTGATTGCGTGATCGTAATTCAAGATCACGTAGTGGTGAAGGTTGTATGGCCACCAAGGATCGTGTTAGCTTGTGTAGTTGCAGACCACCTGTTCGAAGATTTTCACCTACAGGAGGAAGTAGTTGTATTCCGGTGAGACATTTTGATGACCGAAGAAGAGGATCAAAAGTACCACCGAGTAACCTGTCTTCCTCGGATGGCGAGAGCCAGCATTGGGACCAGAGGATGCAAGGAGCTCCCCCAGATGAGACTGAAGAATGTATTGGAATGATGTTTGATCGGGACGATCAAATCTAAGAAGGGGGCAGTGTAACGTGGATAGGTATTCGTGAACTTACGGTTAATATTCGTTTATTAGTTATTTATGCTACTACGTTGCTTACAGTAGTTATTGCATGTATATTTCCTTATGTAGTTCTAGAATTATAGAAGATTTATTCTGGATCCTTCCAGAAACTATATGTGAGGTACAATTTGTCATACTATTGTCAGTTTGACAAGGATCTAGAACATTAATTATATGCATCTAGATAATCATAGAACATTCTCGATGAATGTCATGTCATGATTCAGGTATATAAAGCCGTGTCGATCACGGGACAGAGTCATTCAGTCTTATGAAGGCAGTGAGTCTTATAAAGTCAGTTGATAACAGTCAGTCTGTGGAATCAGAGGTTAATAGTAGTTCTGTCGGTGAAGACAGTGACAGTGTAGATTGTCAAGGTGACAAGTGGTGACAGTTGTACCATAATAGAAGCTCGTGTACTGAGTGTTTGAAAATAAACCATTGGAAGCAATTAGTGATGCTGCGAGACTGGTCTTGGTCTTGCAGTCTTGGTCTTGGTCTTGCAAAATTGCAAGACCAAGACCGAGACCAAGACCGTCTATGCAAGACCAAGACCCAAGACCAAGACCAATACTGGGTTGCAAGACCAATACCAAGACTAACCTGGTCTTGGTCTTGGTCTTGCTGCAAGACTTGCGAGACTTGCAAGACTCTTGCAGTTCCGTAACCAAACAACAAATTGGTAGGAAACATATTTTTTTGCTCGATGATTAGATAAGAAATGCTAGTAAATAACCTAATTGATTTAATCTCTGAACTCCCTTATTATCGATCTTTATTTTACAGATACTAAAAACTAAAAATATTGAATTAAAAGTTCATTTTAGTCTTCTAGGATTTCCGGATTTCAAAAAATTCTTAAATACCCTATACAGTAATTTCAACCCTTCTAGGATTTCCCTTAACGAGCTGTTTTCAAAGAATCCCGACAGTTCGTATCCAGGGGAAGGTAAACTACACGGTATTTTTATTTTTATTATTTTTTCTATCACGCAGAATGTTTTAAGCAAAAGTTACAAATCATCTATAAATCTGATATATTTTTGATGACATTTATCCAGTAGCCACATTTGGATATTTTTTAAATTTTAGGTTGCCTTTATTTTGAAACTATTTTTTCGATCCTGCTTATTAACTAACTCAGCTGACATATTCACAAGACTGATTTTTCAAATAGATACCTACCTAGTTTTATAAATGCGAGTACTAACAAATCTCTACTTGTTTTTAATTTTCTTTTTTTTTTGGAAAAAGCTTTATACAAAAGTTGGAGTTAGTTTTATAAACCAGATATACTTTTAATAGCTTTCACTCAATATCCACTCTGAGAGATTATTTCTATTTTATCAAAGAAAATGGTACAAAACCGTTGTAGAATGAGCGAGAGAATGAGTTATGAAATAGAAGTATGTATGCATGTAGTAAAATGAGTGCTCAGTTGCGACGGATGATACCAAGAAAGCACAAGCAGACTATGTGAATGGTGATTATTAATTTATAAACTTTATTGATTAATTACGCATCTCACTTGCCCTAACTTAATTCTAAGCACCTAGTTTTATTCTCATTACTTATTCTAAATTGGTTTGGTACCATTACAAACCAGGCCTGTTTGTTCTGGACAATGACAATTTTTTATACGGTCGATATTTATCCATTTCGAATGATAATATAATTAGGTACAGGCAATCATATAGATTATGAATTACATACTTCCCATACAGGGTTTTTCTTCATTTGAATTAATTAATTACGGTTTAAAATTTTCACGCTTATAAGAAGATGAAAATTTTTGCAAGAGTCTTGCGAAGTCTTGCAAGTCTTGCAGCAAGACCAAGACCAATACCAAGACCGTATATGCAAGACCAAGACCCAAGACCAAGACTAAGGATTTGATGCAAGACCAAGACCAATACCAAGGGTGCAAGACCAAGACCAATACCAAGACCACATCGGTCTTGGTCTTGGTCTTGCTTTGCGCATCACTAGAAGCAATCTGCGAATTTGGAGTATTACTCAAGTGAACTCACCCCACAACGTTTAGCACAGGGTTAAACGTTACAATTGGTGTCAGAAGTGGGATCTTCGCATTTTGCTGAAAATATATAGTGAATATCAGATCGAAAGATTTGGTGAAATGGCAACTATTGCAGATGTTATCGAGTTTCTTATGAAGTGGAGATTGGAAGACGCAAGAAAAAGACAACAAGAAAAAGAAGAATTTGCAAGAAAAAGACAACAAGAGAAAAAAGAATGGGCAAGAAGAAGACAACAAGAAAATGAGGAATATGCAAGAAAAAGACAACAAGAAAAGGAAGAATGGGCAAGAATTAGACTAAAACGTAAGGAAAAACATGCAAGAATTATGCTACAATATAAAGAAGAACGGACCAAAATTAGACAAGATAAAGAAGAACAGACAAGAATTAGACAAGAATATGCAGAAGAACAAGAAAGAATTAGACAAGAATATGAAGAGGAACAGACAAGAATTACACAAGAATATAAAGATGAACATGCAAGAATTAGACAAGAATATAAAGAAGACCTGGCAGGAATTAAACGAGAATATAAAGAAGAACAGGCTAGAATTAGACAACAAAATGAGATAGTAAACAGCGACCAACAAAATTGCTCGAACAAGGATAGCTCAAATAACGAGCCTGATGCTGAGTGGAAAGATCCCGGAACTAGATCGAAGCAGCGCAATATCTCTGTTGGGAGTTCAAATAGTAGAAGAAAAAGTCATTTTAAAAGGCGCAGTACATCCAGATCTGGAAGAAGTATCAGGCAATGTGTAGACAACAGCGGTCATAAGAAAAAGATTTTACCTTGCGGTAGTCTACTCAGAGGTCCAAGAGGTAGAAGGTGCTACGGCCGCAATAAAAGAAGCCGAATGAGTCTACGGAACGACCGAGGCACGAAGCGCAGTAGTCTACGACGAAGGAGCAGATGCATTCGCCGCAGACGAATCTGCAGACATAGTCGCAGCCGTCGACGCAATCATGGATGCGATAAAATATTCTGTCATAAATTGACGTCTCCTTGCCACATACCTAGATTGCGTGATCGTAATTCAAGATCACGTAGTGGTGAAGGTTGTATGGCCACCAAGGATCGTGTTAGCTTGTGTAGTTGCAGACCACCTGTTCGAAGATTTTCACCTACAGGAGGAAGTAGTTGTATTCCGGTGAGACATTTTGATGACCGAAGAAGAGGATCAAAAGTACCACCGAGTAACCTGTCTTCCTCGGATGGCGAGAGCCAGCATTGGGACCAGAGGATGCAAGGAGCTCCCCCAGATGAGACTGAAGAATGTATTGGAATGATGTTTGATCGGGACGATCAAATCTAAGAAGGGGGCAGTGTAACGTGGATAGGTATTCGTGAACTTACGGTTAATATTCGTTTATTAGTTATTTATGCTACTACGTTGCTTACAGTAGTTATTGCATGTATATTTCCTTATGTAGTTCTAGAATTATAGCAGATTTATTCTGGATCCTTCCAGAAACTATATGTGAGGTACAATTTGTCATACTATTGTCAGTTTGACAAGGATCTAGAACATTAATTATATGCATCTAGATAATCATAGAACATTCTCGATGAATGTCATGTCATGATTCAGGTATATAAAGCCGTGTCGATCACGGGACAGAGTCAGTCAGTCTTATGGAGGCAGTGAGTCTTATAAAGTCAGTTGATAACAGTCAGTCTGTGGAATCAGAGGTTAATAGTAGTTCTGTCGGTGAAGACAGTGACAGTGTAGATTGTCAAGGTGACAAGTGGTGACAGTTGTACCATAATAGAAGCTCGTGTACTGAGTGTTTGAAAATAAACCATTGGAAGCAATCTGCGAATTTGGAGTATTACGCAAGTGAACTCACCCCACAACGTTTAGCACAGGGTTAAACGTTACAATATATATATATATATATATATATATATATATTTGTATTTAAAATTAATATGATTATTGAAAATTAATGTTAGTTTGTGACAGCTAACCGACTTCCAAAAAAATGCATATCCCCAAAAACATTCCCAATGTAAGACTTTTGGAGGTGAGAGCTATATTCTGCAAAACTCGACAAAAAAATTTCAAATCTTTCGCATACGCTCAGTAAGAGCTCCACACCCATACAATTTTTTATGTTTCTTTGTATACGAATTTTGCTTTAATGGTACATTTTCATCAAGTGATTCTATCGCTTCTCACCGCCCCCAAAATTCCTTCCATGACATTGAAAGATAAGTCGTTAAATTTTGTTTCAACTCATAATAAGTTTTATAGATACTCCATGCCTTTTTAAATCTCCTTAATACGGTGTTAGTAATTATTTTCATTAGGTTTAAATATACAGGATGTTTTATAATATCTATATGCGCAAGACATGAGGATGTGATAGCTCGTCTAAAAAAATTAAAAAAAATATTAACTTATTCTCTAGAATGCACCATTTTCGAGATCCAGGGTGTTGAAATTGAAAGAAAAAAATCGTTTTTTTGGGAATATCTTTGGAACCGTTTATCTTGCAGTAAACAGCTTTTGTAAGCATTTTCCACTCATAATAGGCTAAGTTTTGAGTCAGAAATTTTTTGTGTTAAGTCATAATTGGTGAAGATTTTGTAGGAGTAGTGCGTGTTTTTTCTCCCCAATTTCTACGCAATGGAAAAATTACTGTTTTGAGATGCCCATTTGAACCGCCAAAAACCTACACAAAAAAACACTATTGGTCGTGAGCTCTGAAGTCGACCGTTTTCGAGAAAAATCATTTGTATGTTTAGAGGTCACGACCAACAGTACCTTTTTGGTGTAGAAAACATTGGCGATTCAAATGGGCGTCTCAAAACCGTACTTTTTCCATTAGCGTAGAAATTGTGGAGAAAAACACCCACCCCAACATCTTCATCAATTATGACTTAACAAAAATGTTTTTCTGTGTCAAAACTTGTACGATAAATGGTTCAGGAGATAGTCACAAAAAATAATTTTTTAAAATTTCAACGCCCTGTATCTCGAAAATGACGCATTATACGAGCTATCACATTCTCCTGCGAATATATTTGAAACACCCTGTATATTAAGAAATAGATCGTATTGCACTTTTGTATGTTTGGTGTGTGTAAAAATATTGTAGATCACTAACAAAGTTGATTTTTTCTTCCAATAGAACCCTTAGAACTTGACCATATAGTTAAATATACACATGCTCGTAAAAACGAACAAACGTTCAAATGAAATATTATTTCTGTTTTATTTCATGTTCTTTCCCAAGACGGAATATAGTGCATTCATTTCAAGTATGTATGCAAGGTAGTGACAATTTTATCATTTGAAGTGAGCAGGTGAGTGACTGGAAATGCTAGTCCATATTTAGTGGAACTATGGGTTAGAATACAATACGTCAAGTTGTAATTTCTTGGACGGAATTTTGGGGGCGGTGAGAAGCGATAGAATCACTTGATGAAAATGTACCATTAAAGCAAAATTCGTATACAAAGAAACATAAAAAATTGTATGGGTGTGGAGCTCTTACTGAGCGTATGCGAAAGATTTGAAATTTTTTTATCGAGTTTTGCAGAATATAGCTTTCACCTCCAAAAGTCTTACATTGGGAATGTTTTTTGGGGATTCACCTTACATCTATTTGCTGACTTGTCGTACTTACATAAACTACGCATCAGTCCTGTCCTATCTTTCAATCACAGTTTCAGACCGCTTAGTTTCATTTTTTTTCCTCCCAATTATTACCTAATAAATAAATATGGTAAAAAGGTACGTATTCCAACAGACCCGGCTGTAAGAGAGCTTTGAATTTAAGCAACTAAACGCGATAAATTCGTTCCAAAAAATTTAGCGTTCTTTGCATTGCGCACTTTAAAGAAAGCGATTTCTTAAAACTTTATCCTAAAAGCATAGCTAACCAAACAAACAGCTGTCGAACTCTAAGTGCGGCAATGTTTTACGCCGATCTATTTGTGCATCGCCATTTTGGGTTCTTATCTTATTCTTCTTCTTCTATGGTTATTTGGCACTAGCTTCCTTTTCGGCGCATTTGGCCAGCACTCCTTCGACTACGTTCGTCTGTGTGGCTGAGGATTGTCTGGCTCTAAGCCATACCTCCAGCCACTAAATTTTTTCTTTACTAATTATTAATATTTTCAATAACAAAGAAATCATGCAATGCACGTGTCAAGGCAGGACAGAGAGTTTGCTTTGATCAGAATATAACCGTCACTGTCACTTGAGGTTATCCGCGAGGTGTTCCTCCTGTCTTCACCAGACCACGCTACCACGTGCTTTTAATCTCCAAAGACTTTTTAGGAATCAACTTCTTCACAAAAGCAACCCCATGCCCATACTCGATTATCACGGCAAATGACTTCGCTATCCACCTCAGGGGCCCAGCACTCGAATCTTCTACCACGTGTACTGCCCGTACGAAAATTGTTACAATTTCCTTCCAACCCGAAGTGAACTCTCCAGAGGTTGAAGAGGAAGTAGACGTGGGCGTTATTTCCCTATTTCACGATTCTGTATCAGCCTCTACGTTCACTGCTGCAACTGCAAGTAGCATACCCATATACTGCGCTGCGCAACAGCGCATTGATATCTACGGAATTGGCAAAAAAGTAACACTAACTAAAAAAAGACACATTGATAATGACCTTGCAGATTTATTTATAGATATTTGTCACCCTTTCTCTTTAGTAGAAGAACGTGCTTATATCTGGATATGAGTTACCATCGCGAAAAACTGTCTCTAACATTCTGATTCCCATATTATACGACCAAAAAATCCTACAAAAAAAGAAGGAATCAACGATATTGAATTTCTATCTCTTACAACAGATTTATGGACGTCCCAGATCAATGATGTCACGGGGCACTATGTCACAAAAGATCTTGTTCTTAAAACATTTTCGAATATTCAAGCTGCATTGCTCCAAACCACCAACGAGTGGGATGTAACAAACAAAATAAATTTTATTGTCAGTGACAACGCAGCTAACGTCAAAAAAGCGATAAGTAATATTGAGTGGAAGCATTACGGATGCTTCGGCCATACGTGTGTGCAAGATGCCCTTAATTTAGTCGAAGCTTCTTTGGACAAAGTAAAAACTATCGTTCGACATTTTTAAACAAGTACAACAGCGCTAGAAAAATTATTAAAAGCACAATCACAGGAAAAGCCGGACGTGACACCAAAGCGCTTGATACAGGAAGTACCAACCTAGTGGAACACTCAATTTGTTATGTTACAGCAATTAGTTGAATTGGAAAATCAAATATGCCACTGTTGCAATTCTTAAAAAAGATTTACCAGTCTTAACTTTCGAGGAATGAACAATGTTCCACGAACTGTGCACGGTTTTAAAACCTTTCGACGAAGCTACGAAAGCTATGAGTGGTGAAAATTATATGACAGGCAGTACCATGATAGTCATGACACGCTGTCTTAAAGAATCTTGTGTTCAACTGCTCCTGCAAGGCTTTACTGCTATAACAAATAACGGAGTTACAGCACTTCGGACAGGCTTGGATAAAAGAAGGTGTTGAGAAAAGTGGACGTTCTCGATATGTACAATTTTAGACCCAAGATACAAAATGAATGTACTTTTTTTATACAAATGATGCAGCAAAAGCCAAAAAATCCTGATAGAGATACTTGCAGATGATGTTAGACGGCGGCAACATGGAGAAAACCAAGCGCAACAATCCACTTCAAACTCAGCTTCCATATCGGTAAGAGATAAATTTTCACCTTGGTCCATTTTAAGCAATATTGTCGGGACACAGCAGCGGCAAGTAGGCATACCTTTGTCGTGTGCCATAAAGGAAGTAGACTCCTATTTAAAAGACAGTATTCTACTTACGTTTAAATGGGAAATTTAACTGTCCATTGCAATGGTGGCAACTTCAGTCCTGTACGAGAGGATATTCAGCAAGACAGGGCTCACGATTAATAACCGCCGCACACAATAGAGCTGTCCAGGATTATGACATGCGCAATTTAAAAATGGCTGCTGGGAGTAAGCAAACCGTAATTTAACATAGGATTCAAGCGTTTTTGGTGAAACTTAAACGTATTTAAAGAACTTTACAGTTGATGTGAGTGTAAAGAACGTAAAGACCTGTTATTTAACTATAGAGGCCTGCCTGTCATAGAGGTGCAGGGGCAAAATAGACGTATTTTGGATTGAATGTGTGTTTCAGGAAGGAACCTTGTCGATTGGATTTCCGTATATGTGTGTGTGCATTGAATGCAAGAAGTGACTACAATTGTAAATTAGAAGCTGAACACCCTGATGCTGCTAACTGATATATAGAAAAAATCAATGCCATAGGAACTGTAGATCCATTTAGTATTCATGAAAGTGATATTAGCTATGATCCAAAACATTCTCCCACCATAACAAGTATGGATTTAGTCAGCTATTTGGTATAAATACAAGCTTTTATACGAAAGAGCAGATGAGGGTTTTCAAAAGTTTGAATGCATATAAGTTTTTTGAAGCCAGTTTTGCAAGAAAATGTGGAGTAGCTAGACTTCAACTTTTTGCTGGCGAATGTAGGTTCTGTTTGGCGAAGCTTTGATTTTTCATAAAAAAGTAGTAATGCCAGAATTGTTGGCAAGGTATTTTACAAGATCCATTCCTTTTATTCCAACATGGTGCATTTGTAATGAGCCTGACGATGGCTAACCGATGATATGAATTGGAAATGAAGAATGCGAGATAAAGAGGTTTCATATGAAATATGTTGGATTGTTAGATGTACTCAGTGATATTTGTCTATGTCCGAATTGTACGTGTTAGGCAGTACCTAGCATGTAATAATTATGCTTGTCTACTGTATGTTATGTAATTCTACATTTTTGTAAATTTATTTTTGGTTTAATCTTGGTAACATTAGAATTGTTAATCTGTTCATGTAATGTTCCATTTGAGTAAATTTTATTAACTTTTTAAATGTTTTGATTTTATTTAAGAAAGTAAAAGACGTAATGTCCTTGGAAAAATTGTATATTATCTCGAAGTCGTGTGCTGCTACAATTCACCACACAACAAAAAGCATTCTTTGAAAAATTATATGCTTTGGCAGATTAAAAACGTATCCTTTTCAAGAACTGAACCGTATTCTAGGCTTATTTAAACGATTGTTTACACCCAGACGCCATATTGGATCTTCAACTGACAGCTCGTTGGACAGCCCCATTGAAGACACACAAAGTTGCCCAATTGACGTATTTAATTGTAGTGAATTTAGTACAGCTCTTAGATGTTTTGCTCAAGTCATGAATTTATCCAATTGAGTTCCCTGTATGTAAAACAAATAGTTGTTGTAGAACTGACATATGTTGTTGAAATAAAAATAATTGAAATATGACGTACACATTTTGTCTCTACAAACAAAATAATTTTTATAGTTTCATTTTAGTTTACTCCAGTGATTTGAAAATCGATAAAACTCAACAGGTTATGGGCCCAGATCACACAGCTGCAAAAGTAAACTGAAAGTGAGGTGAGAGAGGCAGTCAGTGACCATTTTTTGTATGCGGATCAGTTAGCGTTTTTCTTTGTAGTGAGTTTTGCTTCACGTAGATCAAAGAAAATAGGACTTTCAGCGTGCGGAGAATTTTCGGACTGAAATTTAAAAACTGAGTTTCTCGAGATTTCAAAGCTGACAAATTCAAAACCAAACAAATGGAGACAGAAAGAGTAAGCATTGAAAAACTGGAAGGCATCCAAAACTAGTCGATGTGCAAGTTTCAGATGCGCCAAATTATGGAAGCTGCTGAACTCTTCGACTACGTCGATGGAACAATCGACAAACCAATGATTTTAAATGCAAATTACGCTACGGATGGTGTGACTTGGAAAAAGGCAGACGCAAAGGCGCGGCGGACGACTTCAACAGCATGCGCCAAGCAATCAATAAGGTTGATCCTGAACTGTGAGACAGCGAGTCAGATGTGGACGGAGCTCACAAGTACGTATGAGCAAAAGTCGCAAAACAATGTGTATTTTCTGAAGCAAAAGTACTTCAATTTTAAGAAGGAACCGTCAGATGATATGGCGACATTTATGTCAAAATTATTAGAAATTGTACAACAGTTGAGAGATCAGAAGGAGATCATTTCTGATTCAATGGTTATTTCAAAAATTTTGAACACGATGCCTGCCGAGTACAATCATTTCAACAGCGCATGGGAATCAGCGAGTGCGAATGATCGGTCGCTCACAAATAGAAACAATAAAGGGCGAAAATTGTCAAATGACAACAACAAAACGACGAATAGAAATGACAAGCCGAGAGGAAAATGCTTTAAATGCGGACAAGGCGGCCACTGGAAGCGCGATTGCCAAGAAAAACAGAACAGCTTAAGAAGAAAGCAGGAAGAAAGTTCAAGTGACGCTTTCATGTGTTACACCAACAAGTGAAGATAATGATACTTGGATTTTGGACTCAGGTGCAACTGAACCCATGAGCTATCGGCGTGAGTGGTTTGAAAGTTTTGATGAGATCACTGAACTAGTTACAGTTGGCAATGGTGAACAGATTATGGCTCAGGGTAGAGGCGATATAAGCATTCTTGCATTCAATGGAAATGAATGGATTTGTAAACGAGTTATGGACGTCTTGTTCGTGCCGGAACTGAGGCTGCGAACTGCTGAAGGCTGGAAGCGTTGTTGCAGTGGGAGTTCGTCGAAAGGGCTTGATGCAAATGATGTTCAGAGTAATTCATCGGACCAAACTGGAGATTGAAGCAAACGTGGTAATCAAGAAAGCATCGCTTCGTTCATGGCACACGCGACTTGGACAACATAACGTGACACATGTGAAGAAGTTTCTTCAGGCTCGAAATATTGATTTTATTAATGGAGATTTCGAGTGTGAAGCCTGTATATATGGAAAACATCATCGTAGCAACTTCAAAAATCGTGAGGAGAAGTCAAAAACTTGTGGCGAGATAATTCATACAGACGTGTGCGGGCCATTCCAGACGGATTCGATCGGCGGTTCAAAATATTTCTTGTTACTTAAGGATGATTACTTGCATTTTCGTTTTGTGTATTTCATAAAACAAAAATCTGAAGTGGCAGGGATCATCAGGAAATCTGTTAAGCTGATTCAGAGGGAGCAAGGTCACAGCATTCGCATTATTAGATCTGACAACGGCACAGAATTTGTCAACAATGAAATAAAGAAGTTCTTGGAGGAGGCTGGAATTTATCATAAGCGGACTGTGCCGTACACGCCGGAACAAAATGGCTGTGCGGAAATGCGAACGATCGTCGAGTCACCAAGAACAGTGCTTCATTCAAAGCTGGTGGACAAGAAATTTTGGGCGGAGGTAGTAAACTTAGTCGTCCATGTGCTTACAAAACACCGTATGAATTGTGGTATTACAAAGAGGCAAAAATGGATCATCTGAGACTTTTCGGTACAGAAGTTTTCACTCATGTTCCAAAGGAAAAACGCCAGAAGCTTGATGCAAAAGCAACAAAGTGCATGTTTGTTGGCTATGACAATAAATCGAAAGGATATTGAGTATGGAACCCGAATAATGGTAAGATTGAAATCTCAAAGGACGTCATTTTTCTACCAGAGGAGTCGATGGTCACCCTCGATGTTGGAGCTGAGAATGGTGCTGAAAAAGAAAATGCGGATACCAACGGCAGGGACGTTAATGATGAAGGCGCAAAAAATTATGCTACACCAGTTCAACAAAATGATCGTGGTTCGATTTGTGATCTTGATAACAGAAATATTGTCAATCGAAGGCGCGCAATCGAAATACCATCAGGCCAGCGAAACGTTTCACATTTCAAACATCCAGTGAAAGCTATGCAATGTTAGCAATCAGCGAGGAACCACAAACATACGAACAAGCGCTTCAATCAGATGATCACAAGCAGTGGGAGCGTGCGATGGATAAAGAGTATGATATATTGAATTTAGTACAGCTCTTAGATGTTTTTCTCAAGTCACTGAATTTATCCAATTGAGTTCCCTGTATGTAAAACAAATAGTTGTTATAGAACTGACATATGTTGTTGAAATAAAAATAATTGAAATAAGACGTACAAAGTTTGTCTCTGCAAATAAAATAATTTTTACAGTTTCATTTTAGTTTACTCCCATGATTTGGAAATCGATAAAACTCAACAAAATGTTAACATAGATCCAAAAAGATTTTTGTGTAAATAGCCAAACAAACAAAACAATTGTAACAAACAATCTAAATAACTGTACAGTGTCAATAAAAGTAAAAAAACAAATGACAGTGAAAAAGTGAAAATAAACTTGTAAATATATCAAAAGAGTAAATAAACCGTAAATATTAATCATCATCAAACTAACATTGTTTAAAAACCAGTAAGAATAGTAGTGTAAGTAGTTATAATAATCCTGACTGGGGTTCTCAATTCCAACATATTTTCTTTTCTAAATTCAATAAATATGTGTTGTGAAAGTGAACTGTGTTTTTACTATTACCACTATTGCACCTAAATGCCGACATAAGCGAGAACAGTTACGAGACTAGTTAAATTTGTCAAAATACAATCATTGATCAAAACCTACGAGTAAATAAAAACAGGAGAGAACGTTGCCTTATATTAGCACGCGACGGAAATGGCCAAATAGGAGGTTTTAGGAGTGGGGAGACAGTATGGGCCATATGTTCACAAGGACATAGGCGTAGGCAGAGGGGAGATAAGTAAAGAAAAATAAGTTTTGGTAAACATTTATTACTTTCAAACTTACATATTACAAAATTTATATATTGTAAACTATATTCTACTGTCCCTTAAATTGAATCAGTTTTGTAAAATGGCTTCTAATTTTATCGGCCGGAGGTAAATTGTTACATGTATAATGAATTCGAATTGTGAGATATATATTTACAATTGATTTTATCAAAAAAATCACATGATGTTGTAATATACTATTATTATGGTAATGAAGTGATGAAAACGATTGTACATAACATTTTTTTAAAACTTTAATGCAAATTACGTCTTTATTTACTCTAACTCCACAAACTTTAATTGCCTCTCTTAAGTATACCTCTGTCTGAAAGCTAATAAAAATAACATCTTTGGAAGGGTATGATAGACCGCCTTTATCTTTAAAGTCGATAAAACTTTGTAATAGTTTATCTTTATCTCCAAATAATGCTGATACACATGTTTCACATTTAATTATGAAACTTAACTTTCTACTTACAAAACCAGCTATATATGTAACGACATCTTCAGCAAATTGTGATAAATTGTTCTGACTACACAAAAAGGTATAGTTGTGATCACTTAATATATTGTCCTCGCCATCCTCTATTAAACTGAAACTCACACTGGATTCATTTATAACTTGTACAGGACCTACCCTTTTCCCGGTGTAATTTAAAATATTAATTTGTTGCAACAGAATACAATTTCCCAAACGCCCACTTCTCACCTCTGAATGAATTAGGAGTTTTCGGTAAGCAGTTCGAAATTGCAAGCAGCTTGGATTATTATTGCGGCCACCAAGTGACCGAACAGAACCAAAAAATAACTCTAAGTGGTCTTGGCTGCATTTATACGTTGGTAAAAATTTTAGGATTGGATCGGGTATTGCTATAAATTTATCGTATATGCCTAAAACTGAATCTAGAGCTATGTACATGCCAATAAAACCGGTCTTCCTGTTTGTTAATAAAATTGGTTGGCCGTCCGATCTTATTAAATTTAAAATGTACTCCTTAAATTTTAATTGAAATGCTCTAAATTTTTCGATGCTCTCTTTGCATATACAGCCTTTTTAAAATCCCAGTCCCCCAACTTATGAGAATTCAATATATCAAACGCGTCGTTCATTATAATGATGAATTCCGCTGTAGCCTCAACATTTTGAAATTCCGGTAACTGTAATTTTCTCTTACAATATAAAAGCGCATCAGCAACAGATCTACTCAGTAACTGCACTGCTAGCTTTACTTTCATTTTCTGCTTAAAAAATTGATATGTTGCCTACGTAGCTTATTAGCCAAACAAAGTCCCTCCGTTTCCTGTATATTTACAAGAGATTTAACATAATTGAAATTTATTTCTTCCCCCTTGCTATCTCTTAGCAACGTATATTCTCCAAAACAATTTCGAATCAATTTTATCATATGTGAAGGATCGGGGATAATATAAATTTGTTTTTCATCAATATTAATAAGTGTAAGTAAATCATTATATCCCTTAATTTAGCACCCAAGACTGAACAAGCTGTAAAATTAGTCGGACAACCATCAAAAGTAATATTGGCAATTATAATACCACACTTACTAACTGCTCTTACGCATTGCTTTAAAAGTTCAGCTTTTTGCTCACTATTGATATTATTTATAAAAAAATATCCTACTGGTACCTTCCACGTATCATTTATACAAACTAGCATATATACAAGTACTTTGTTTGCGAAGTCATTTACATTATTTTATATAGAAGTACCAAAATTAACAAATTCGTAATATTTACCTCCGGTAAATTCAATTTTCTCTCTTAAGGCCATTTTATCGAAGACAAGTGAACATATATACTTTTTGTTTGAAATTTTACATTTAGCTTCTATTACCTCTAAAGTTTCCTTTGTTATTCCGGGATCTGCATCAACAATAGTATACCATTTTAGCAATGTTTTTGGATGTGGCAGGCAATTAAAAAATCGCCCTCTAACATAATTATAGGCCTTAGGAGAAAAGAAATGCAGAGTTAAAGCAAATTTTCTCAATTCTCCACTATACTGTCTTTCAACACTTCGACCCTGCATTCTGCAAAACAATCTGTTAATAATATCACTATTTTTGTCAAATTCGTCTATAAAAGCACATACATGGTCAGCATTTAATAAATTCTTTTCTTGCAACTCTAATATTACTAACTTCAGTTTAAAAATGCGCTTCTTCTGAAACCAAATTTTCTTCTGTAATTTTCTTATTTGATATGCCGCAAGTTTATGTTTGATACTTTCCTAAGCTGCTGGCGCAGTTTAACTTTTCTAGGCGAATTATCACCACCTGTTGCTACAGTTTCCATTGTCGTCACTGGTGAAGACGGTGATTCATATATTTCCGTTAGATCAGTAGTCGATTTTGCTTGAAAGCTGGTAGATGGAACTGCAATCATTTTTTCTTCTTGAATTTCCATGGGCTGCAACACTCTATCCTGTAAAAATGAACACATATTACTTTCAGCAATCATAGCAACAATATGCTTTATGTATGTATATTTAGGTACCAATGATATGCACCTGAAGTTAAGTCGAGTAATCATTTAGAAATTTCACATACGTTAGAATTACTTCACGTAAATAAATGAGAAAATATGCTTCTAATATGAAATTTCACTGGTAAACATAATATTAGTAATTAAGTTCAACTACAAAAACAAGTAATAATTTACTTCACTTGAGAAGCATGATATAAATATCTATCACTCTCGGATACATTGAGTCTAGTGCAATCATGACGAAACACATTTCTTTGCTTAAAGACATACGGCACTGTTTTGATTTTGTCTCTGTTCTAATGTTTAGCAGATAATGACGCAAAAAACAGAACACTATTTATGCCAACCATTTATTAGAAGAGAATCATAATTTCAATGAGGATTTCAAAATTTTACATGTTGAAAATAAAAGCTTCAAACTCAACTTATTAGATGCATTAGAAATTAACAGATACAATAGAAAAGAAATAATATTAAATGATCAAACTAATTTAAATAAATCACCGCTACTTAAGGGAATGTAGGGTATAAATGGAATTCCCTATCATTTAAGTCCTGATTGGATAATCCTTTTCTCTAATATGTATATATATATATATATATATATATATATATATATATATATATATATATATACCATTGTAAAATATTCTAGACCTTGAAATTCTTTATGTAACTTGGAAAAGCTACTGTGTTAGCGAAACAATTGTCGTAATTAATAAAAAAATTGTGGAGAACTGATATTAGTATTTATCATTATGGATAACAACGATAAAACTATATATTAAATTATTGGGACCATCACTTACATATTTATGCCGCTGTACATATACCGATGGCGCAGCATTACGATTTAAGATAGTTCTGAAGGCTGACCTATCAAAGTCTGCTGGCTTAAAGTGCTGGGAACAGAGAGCCATACCGTTTGGTATACACTCTTCTGTACGGTTAATGAATTTCAACCATGCTTTTCGTAGTTCTGGTTTATTTGGTAGTCTGTAAAAGAAAAGAACTTCAAAGTGGTTGTTATTGCAAAACATTGCATACATTAACGTTAGTCAATGATTATGAACGCCACTGATACGAAACATAAAAAATAGGGCTCCCTCAATCGCATTCTCCAAATTCAAAAATAAGTATTAGAAAATGAGACGGTTTTAACGGTATACCGATAATCTAGACAAAGCGTATTCGACCAAGTTGTATGATTAACTAGATTATTTATACTACCTGTTTAATAAACTTACCGATGAAAGGTTATTCCCTTTTTCCGAGCTTTATCGGACAATCCACACAAAATACAGCTCACCATACTTGCTTATTGTCTGATCTAGTCGTCAACGCTCACTAAATACCTCAAGTTTGTTAGTTTCGCACTTAAAATTCACTTTCTGAATGTTTTCTGTAGGAAATCACTACTATGTTACAACTACAACTGTCAGTGTAACCGTAACCTGAAAACGAAACCTGACCAGTGTTCCCACATAAACATGTGTAAATTTCTGTAGATGGCGTTTCAGATTTCTTTAGATTTCTTAGGCTTCTTTTCTTTCACTGCGCATGCGCACTGTGGACTGTGAATCCGTAGAACTAATGACAAAAGCTTAACCACAGACATATAAAGAAACTCAACAGTAAGTGTTTGCTTTGGAGGAAGGGTAGATTCAGTATACATACGACAATCACTTATCTATGGGGTAGATCTTCGTTGTAGCCGTAGATAAATTGTTCCTTCCTTATTCAACAACAACCACGTTTATTCCATCCTAATTGTATTTTGAATTATATCAATATAAAACAATTAAATGCCGCATTTGCAGATTTATGAAGCTGGCGTTTAATTTAAAAGTAACGCTCAATAACAAATAATTTCTGAAAATCTTTCTCTTGGCAGAGAAATTCAAAATTGAGCATACCAATTAATAACACAGATTTACTCATAATGCGTTATGATCATAAATAATGTCTTATATCGAAGACCGAGAACATATCTGTAAAGGTAAGTAACAAAATGTATACCGCTGATTGTCATAAAAATGAAAACGAGGCAAAGAACACGAACTGCATTGGTGTATAAAATAAAGTTAGGCGTTAGGTTGTTCATGCAACATGTCTGACATAGAGTGTAGAGTATAGCCTGCGGTACTCATCTTGGAGGTAGTGTTCTCTACACATCACGCTATACCTTTTCATTACATTCGTAGCAAATTGGGTTGTTTTCTTCAGATTTCTTCGAAATTCTGAAAAATCTTTGATAATACCATAAGAATTCTTATTTCTTAGAGGTCCTTGAAATTCTTTAGAATTAAGAAAATTCTTAGAGTGTGGCAACACTGAACCTGACCCGCACAAAGGAGGTTTTAAAATGGCCGACTTCCGTCGCGCTAAGTACCCACTCCCACCACCAATATGTTCTCTCCTGTTTTATTTTTGCTCGTAGATCAAAACCGAATAGTCGATGACGACATAAAAATTGTGACATTTTAATTTGTTGGTTTCCGTTTATTTTTATGAAAGCCTGTTCTTTGGTCCATAATAATTTCGCATGTTGTAGTAAAGCAGACAATGCACTACTTCGCGTGCTACATTCGCTTTTCTACCCCTCCGTGCAACTCGGGCTGCCTACCTATCATGGCAAGACTCGCTCTTATAGCAGCTACTAGCGGTGTAATAAGTCTATGGTATTAGTCCATGAGCCTTGGCGAAATCTGAGAGTTTTCTTAACCATTGCAATGGGGCTTGTTTAAGCCTATACAAGGCTTTTTGAGGACGATAAACTTTGCCTTCATGTGCTTTGTGCTCAAATTCTTCTGGTAATTTAATTTCTTCATTTAAGTATGCGTAAAGGAAAGTGGATTTGATGTCAAGAGTAAGAAACTGGTGATTTTCCGATGCTCCAATGGCCAATGAAATCACTTTCCTATAATATAGTCAGGTAATCTTACAGTTGTTATTTGTTTTCCTTGGACCAGTCTTTAATGATACTTTGGTAACTTCTATTATTTTTCCTTGCCTTGCGATTATCAAGAGTTTTGTCTGCACTCTGGGTAGAATCCCAAGCACTTGTGAAGTATTTGAATTGTTCAGATACAGTCACAAGGATCTTCGAAATTATCATGTTATTTTTGAGTATATCTTCTGCAATACTATTAAGTTGAAAATCTGTAGTTTGTACCTTAGAGATTAGAGATATTTTGGAATTTCAATGGCTCATTTCGGGTCTCAGTAGCAGCCTCGACTGCCAGAGTCGAATTGTGGTAAATAATGAGAAATGCCCACAGTCTAATAGACTTTTCAGCATATCCTATTTGCACTTCCTCGCAGTATGCATAGCGTACAGTGTTTATGCGACTACGCAGCCTGTTATAACTTTTACTTCTTCAGTTATTTAGGCCAGTAAAATAAAAGATCATTTCTTTTAAGTTTTACGTTTGTTTATCATATTTTTCTTTCTGACTGATACGTCGATAGGAAAAGTTATTTTGGCAAAAAGCGCCCTCTCGTTAAGGCGGGAAGTTTCTTTCGAATTTGAAACATCTTTAACACTTTCCCTTGTGAAAATTCAAAACTTTATATTGACATAGGTATAGAATTGAAAACTTAATGAATCTATATAATGCAAATAAATCATCCCTCCATTTTCTTTCTCAAGACAGTCCAATCTGTTCGCAGAGAATCCTGAATCCTGACCTTGAGAGAAATCCAATGCTGAATGCCAAGTCTATATATACGGAAATCCAATAGACAAGGTTCCTTCCTGAAACACACATTCAATCCAAAACATGTCTATTTTGCGCCTGCACCTCTATGACAGGGCAAGATGATGTCTCTCTATAACTCTATAGTTAAATAACAGGTCTACGTTCTTTACACTCACATCAACTATAAAGTTCTTTAAATACGTTTAAGTTTCACCAAAAACGCTTGAATCCTACGTTAAATGACGGTTTGCTTACTCCCAGCAGCCATTTTTAAATTGCGCATGTCATAGTCCTGGACAGCTCTATTGTGCGGCGGTTATTAATCGTGAGCCCTGTCTTGCTGAATATCCTCTCGTACGGGACTGAAGTTGCCATTATGTTTCCATACTTGGGTAGAGGTATGGCAAGGTTGGGATAAATGTGGCGATTAAGTTGCCACCATTGCAATGGACAGCTAAATTTCCCATTGTCGTTAAACGTAGGTAGAATACTGTCTTTTAAATAGGAGTCTACTTCCTTTATGCCACATGACAAAGGTATTCCTACTTGCCGCTGCTGTGTCCCGTCAGTATTGCTTAAAATTTATCTCGTACCGATATGAAAGCTGAGTTAATAATAATAATAACATCATTTTAATAGTGCAACAATATAGTAGTACAAAATTTAAATGATGGCTACTCGATAAGCGTGTTCATGCTTGTTTCGAGAATTAAATAATGTAGTTATAAGTAAAAATTTATAAAATTTAGTCTTAAATATATGTATGTTTGAAGTGGATTGTTGCGAATGGTTTTCTCCATGTCGCCGCCGTCTAATATCATCTGTAAGTATCTCTATCAGCATTTTCTGGCTTTTACTGCACCATTTGTGTCAAAAATACATTCATTTTGTATCTTGGGTCTAAAATTGTACATATCGAGAACGTGCACTTTTCTCAACACCTTCTTTTATCCAAGCCTGTCCGAAGTGCTGTAACTACGTTATTTGTTATAGCAGTAAAGCCTTGCAGGAGCAGTTGGACAAATGATTCTTTAAGACAGCGTGTCATGACTATGATGATACTGCCTGTCATATAATTTTCACCACTCATAGCTTTCGTAGCTTCGTCTAAAGGTTTTAAAACCGTGCACAGTTCGTGGAACATTGTTCATTCCTCGAAAGTTAAGACTGGTAAATCTTTTTTAAGAATTGCAACAGTGGCACATATTTGATTTTCAAATTCAACTAATTGCTGTAACATAACAAATGTAGTGTTCCACTAGGTTGGTACTTCCTATATCAAGCGCTTTGGTGTCACGTCCGGCTTTTCCTGTGATTGTGCTTTTAATAATTTTTCTAGCGCTGTTTTACTTGTTTTAAAATGTCGAACGATAGTTTTTACTTTGTCCAAAGAAGCTTCGACTAAATTAAGGGCATCTTGCACACACGTATGGCCGAAGCATCCGTAATGCTTCCACCCAATATTACTTATCGCTTTTTTGACGTTAGCTGCGTTGTCACTGACAATAAAATTTATTTTGTTTGTTACATCCCACTCGTTGGTGGTTTCGAGCAATGCAGCTTGAATATTCGAAAATCTTTTAAGAACAAGATCTTTTGATACATAGTGCCCCGTGACATCATTGATCTGGGACGTCCATAAATCTGTTGTAAGAGATAGAAATTCAATATCGTTGATTCCTTCTTCTTTTGTAGGATTGTTTGGTCGTATAATATGGGAATCAGAATGCTAGAGACAGTTTTTCGCGATGGTAACTCGTATCCAGATATAAGCACGTTCTTCTACTAAAGAGAAAGGGTGATAACTATCTATAAATAAATCTGCAAGGTCATTATCAATGTGTCTTTTTTTAGTTAGTATTACTTTTTTGCCAATTCCGTAGATATCAATGCGCTGTTGCGCAGCGCGATATATGGGTATGCTACTTGCAGTTGCGGCAGTGAACGTAGAGGCTGATACAGAATCGTGAAATAGTGAAATAACGCCCACGTCTACTTCCACTTCAATCTCGGGAGAGTTCACTTCGGGTTGGAAGGAAATTGTAACAATTTTCGTACGGGCAGTACACGTGGTAGAAGATTCGAGTGCTGGGCCCCAGAGGTGGATAGCGAAGTCATTTGCCGTGATAATCGAGTATGGGCATGGGGTTGCTTTTGTGAAGAAGTTGATTCCTAAAAAGTCTTTGGAGATTAAAAGCACGTGGTAGCGTGGTCTGGTGAAGACAGGAGGAACACCTCGCGGATAACCTCAAGTGACAGTGACGGTTATATTCTGATCAAAGCAAACTCTCTGTCCTGCCTTGACACGTGCATTGCATGATTTCTTTGTTATTGAAAATATTAATAATTAGTAAAGAAAAAATTTAGTGGCTGGAGGTATGGCTTAGAGCCAGACAATCCTCAGCCACACAGACGAACGTAGTCGAAGGAGTGCTGGCCAAATGCGCCGAAAAGGAAGCTAGTGCCAAATAACCATAGAAGAAGAAGAATAAGATAAGAACCCAAAATGGCGATGCACAAATAGATCGGCGTAAAACATTGCCGCACTTAGAGTTCGACAGCTGTTTGTTTGGTTAGCTATGCTTTTAGGATAAAGTTTTAAGAAATCGCTTTCTTTAAAGTGCGCAATGCAAAGAACGCTAAATTTTTTGGAACGAATTTATCGCGTTTAGTTGCTTAAATTCAAAGCTCTCTTACAGCCGGGTCTGTTGGAAACCTAAATACGTAATACCGCTCAATTTTACCTATTACTAAACTATAATAGCAGCCAATACATATCTAATTTGCAAGAAATTCATTAAAAATAATTGGTACGAAAGTGACTTTTGAGAATAGATTTCTGATATTCTGCGACGCAGTTGTACGCTGAACACGATTTTACCATATTTATTTATTGGGTAATAATTGGGAGGAAAAAAAATGAAACTAAGCGGTCTGAAACTGTGATTGAAAGATAGGACAGGACTGATGCGTAGTTTATGTAAGTACAAGTCAGCAAATAGATGTAAGGTGAATCCCCAAAAAACATTCCCAATGTAAGACTTTTGGAGGTGAGAGCTATATTCTGCAAAACTCGATAAAAAAAATTCAGATCTTTCGCATACGCTCAGTAAGAGCTCCACACCCATACAATTTTTTATGTTTCTTTGTATACGAATTGTGCTTTAATGGTACATTTTCATCAAGTGATTCTATCGCTTCTCACCGCCCCCAAAATTCCGTCCAAGAAATTACAACTTGACGTATTGTATTCTAACCCATAGTTCCACTAAATATGGACTAGCATTTCCAGTCACTCACCTGCTCACTTCAAATGATAAAATTGTCACTACCTTGCATACATACTTGAAATGAATGCACTATATTCCGTCTTGGGAAAGAACATGAAATAAAACAGAAATAATATTTCATTTGAACTTTTGTTCGTTTTTACGAGCATGTGTATATTTAACTATATGGTCAAGTTCTAAGGGTTCTATTGGAAGAAAAAATCAACTTTGTTAGTGATCTACAATATTTTTACACACACCAAACATACAAAAGTGCAATACGATCTATTTCTTAATATACAGGGTGTTTCAAATATATTCGCAGGACTTGAGGATGTGATAGCTCGTCCAAAAATATGAAAAAAAGTTTATATTAACTTACCCTCTAAAATGCGTCATTTTCGAGATACAGGGCGTTGAAACTTTAAAAAATTATTTCTTGTGACTATCTCCTGAACTATTTATTTTTGTCAAGTCATAATTGGTCAAGATTTTGGGGTGGGTGTTTTTCTCCACAATTTCTACGCTAATGGAAAAAGTACGGTTTTGAGACGCCTATTTGAACCGCCAATGTTTTCTACACCAAAAAGGTACTGTTGGTCGTGACCTCTAAACATACAAATGATTTTTCTCGAAAACGGTCGACTTCAGAGCTCACGACCGATAGTGTCTTTTTGTGTAGGTTTTTGGCGGTTCAAATGGGCATCTCAAAACAGTAATTTTTCCATTGGCGTAGAAATTGGGGAGAAAAACACGCACTACTCCTAGAAAATCTTCACCAATTATGATTTAACACAAACATTTTCTGACTCAAAACTTAGCCTATTATAAGTGGAAAATGCTTACAAAAGGTGTTTACTGCAAGATAAACGGTTCCAAAGATATTCCCAAAAAAACGATTTTTTTCTTTCAATTTCAACACCCTGTATCTCGAAAATGGTGCATTCTAGAGAATAAGTTAATATATTCTTTTTTCATTTTTTTAGACGAGCTATCACATCCTCATGTCTTGCGCGTATAGATATTATAAAACATCCTGTATATTTAAACCTAATGAAAATAATTACTAACACCGTATTAAGGAGATTTAAAAAGGCATCGAGTATCTATAAAACTTATTATGAGTTGAAAAAAAAATTGAACATCTTATGTTTCAACGTCATGGAAGGAATTTTGGGGGCGGTGAGAAGCGATAGAATCACTTGATGAAAATGTACCATTAAAGCAAAATTCGTATACAAAGAAACATAAAAAATTGTATGGGTGTGGAGCTCTTACTGAGCGTATGCGAAAGATTTGCAATTTTTTTGTCGAGTTTTGCAGAATATAGCTCTCACCTCCAAAAGTCTTACATTGGGAATGTTTTTGGGGATATGGATTTTCATATTAATTTTAAATACAAATATATATATATGTATATACTAAACTCTATGATTGGGTAATCTGCCGAAACATTTTTTTGTAACCTCGTTTGCAAAAGTAAGTTTCTAATATTTTGTATGTTGATTTGTTTCTTTTTCTTTGTGATAATCAAATTACACACTCATTTTATATTTTTTAGCCCTGAAGATGAAAATAAATTTTTCGAAAGCTTGGTTAGCAAGAAGAGTATACTTTCTTAAGCCTCAAAAAAAATTCTTCGGCAGATTAATATATATATTGGTTAAAATAATTCAGGTTATACGGCCTAAAAGGGCATTCAATGAAAGATCTTCATGTAAAATCATATATTTCGGCTTAGTTTAAATTTCAGCCTTCATCAGCGAAACTAAAAAAATATTACAAAACTACAATGTATATGATATTTCTATCAATTAAATAATTTTGTAACGATTTGTAGTTTGCCCTGAAGAAGAGAATAAACATTCTCGAAAGCTCGGCTTCAATCAAAGAATTTTATTGATATATATACAGGGTGTCCCACTTAAGCGTACTTCCCGAGAGCTCCGTTATTAATGAGAATATGAAAAAAATTGCTGAGCAAAAGTTTTATCAATTCAAATTTTCCATCTCCTAAAATTATTTTCAGTTATACAGGGTGTCCCATATCTGCTGGGCCGGACTCAACTTCATTTTTTCAAATGAAATGATACTATTTTTATTGCATTTTTGTATTTCTCATTAAAAATAAGGGTCCGTTTCAGAAGCCTTCTTGATACTTAAAATCATGGGTTTTCGAAATAATCAGAAAAAACAACTTTTGCAGCGTCTTGCGCCATTTTGAATATCTCGTGAACAATCAAACTTACAGCAATGCAGCTTAGACCGTTTGACTTGAGAAGAAATGAACTATCATTTTCACTATTTGCACAAAGCTTTCCATAAAATAAACTCTTATATTTTTAACTGTCAAAAAAAATATTTTTTATTGCTAATAATTTTTTTTTCTTAAATGGAAGTATGTATTTTTTCTTGTTAATGAAAAGCTAAATTTAATTTACTTTCTCCCGATATAAGGTTGTTTCCACTTATTTACAACGGTTTTCGAGATATTTAGAATTTTTGGAAAATTCTGTTAATGCACTATAATCTTGTATGCTTTGTATAACGATTTACTTGTGACAGTCGTTTGACAGCCGCAAGGTAAGTTTATTTCTTCGGTGTTCCTAAGTTCGCCTTTGTGTTTATTGTTCTGTTGTTATTGTTGTGTTGTTCAAGATGGCTTTAAGTCAAAATGAAATGATAGACATGGTCTTCATTCTTGGAGAGTGCAATAGAAATCCCTTGTTGGCATCACGAATTTACTCTCAGCATTTCCCTGAAAGACGAGCTCTGGGACGAAAAAGTTTTGAAAAAGTTTTAAGAAGGTTTCTCGCCAGTGGCTCTGTTACTCCCTTGCCAAGGAACAGAAGGAATTCTGTTCGCACAGAAGAAAATCAGTTCCAGGTCTTATTACGTGTTCAAGAAAATAAGAATATCTTTTACCGTACTTTTTCGATGGGAACCTGAATGGAAGAATATATCTGGACTTTCTACAGAATCAGCTTCCAGAATTATTAGAAGATGTTCCCTTGGCAATAAGGCAGAATATGTGGCTACAACACGACGGAGCACCATGTCATGCTACACGAGAAATTCGGAATTTCTTAAACACGCGTTTCCACGATCGCTGGATCGGAAGAGGAGGGCCAATTCATTGGCCAGCAAGATCGCCTGACTGTACAAGATGCGATTTCTTTCTTTGGGGTTACATAAAAAATCAAGTGTATGCGTATCAACCTACTTCAGCAGAGGACATGCGACAAAGAATTACAGCTGCCTTCAGAGAGATTACGCCAGATATTCTACACAATGTCGACAACAACTTTAAAATGCGAATGAGAAAGTGTTTGGAGCAGAATGGCATGCATTTCGAGCATTTGCTGTAATTAATTAATAAATATTATAAAGCTGTTTTCAAATTTTATTTTTCAGTTTTTTAAAATAACTTCAATAATTACATTTACTCAGATTATTACGATGTGCAACAGCAATAAATTACAACGGGAGCTACATTCGATGAAGTCAGCCGTCTATTCAGCTTTGAAAAAAAGCAAATCATATTCCAAGGCATACTAGATTATAGTGCATTAACAGAATTTTCCAAAAATTCTAAATATCTCAAAAACCGTTGTAAATAAGTGGAAACAACCTTATATCGGGAGAAAGTAAATTAAATTTAGCTTTTCATTAACAAGAAAAAATACATACTTCCATTTAAGAAAAAAAAGTTGTTAGCAATAAAAAATATTTTTTTTTACAGTTACAAATATAAGAGTTTATTTTATGGAAAGCTTTGTGCAAATAGTGAAAATGATAGTTCATTTCTTCTCAAGTCAAACGGTCTAAGCTGCATTGCTGTAAGTTTGATTGTTCACGAGATATTCAAAATGGCGCAAGACGCTGCAAAAGTTGTTTTTTCTGATTATTTCGAAAACCCATGATTTTAAGTATCAAGAAGGCTTCTGAAACGGACCCTTATTTTTAATGAGAAATACAAAAATGCAATAAAAATAGTATCATTTCATTTGAAAAAATGAAGTTGAGTCCGGCCCAGCAGATATGGGACACCCTGTATAACTGAAAATAATTTTAGGAGATGGAAAATTTGAATTGATAAAGCAATTTTTTTCATATTCTCATTAATAACGGAGCTCTCGGGGAAGTACGCTTAAGTGGGACACCCTATATATATATATATATATATATAGTTAGGGATTATTTCTTGGGAGTTGGATTCTGGTACTAACAAAATAAGAGATGGGTTATGCAACGTTTCGTCCCTGGCCGGGGACTTCTTCAGGCTTTTATTATATAATTATCATTACAATATTTTTTTCTGAAAAAAGGGGGAAATATACATATTATTATAATGGTTATAATATTGGTTATATGATATTATTATTGAACCATCAGATACGCACCTTGACAGAGTATGGATTATCTTTAATAGATTTAATTTTTGTTTTTATGTTTTTTATCTTTAAATACTTGAGTAAATTGAACTTTCTTATTTATTCTCGAATTTATATTTGTCTGGTTGAGGAAACGTGATCAAGATGGAGATATAGGAATGTGATGCAGGTTGATGGAATAGAAAGAGCATGTGCGACAGTAAGTAGCTCGTATTTGTTAGGATTATTTCGCGCCTACTTGTTTGGGGGTGATGGGAGTATAATTTCTGATGGTGTAATTATGTTATTTTTTGTTTCTTTTATTATTGTGGTGGAAGCCATGATCATCATAAGAGTGTGTAGTAAATTTGATTTAGGTTGTTGATGTCTGTTCTATTATTAAGGGGAGATTTACATTTTTTTATATATATCATTTCTTTTATGTTGCGTTTTTCTCTGTTTTTTTCAAATGCTAGAATTTTGGTGTTATTAAAGTTTGGATTGTGGTTGTCTCGAATGATATGTTTATTAAGAGCTGTACTTGATTTTTTCATGAATTTGTGTCCGTTTAGTCGATTATTTAGGAGTTGTGCTGTCATACCAATATATTCTTTGTTACAGTCATTGCATGGAATACTGTATATAAGATTTGAATTTTTTAGTTTTGCAATTTTGCTTTTAAGTGGAGTGGAAAATCTTTTTAAAGTGTTGTGCGGTTTGAAGCAAACTTGGATATTTTGCCTGTTTTTTTTATATTCTCTGATAGATTGTGGATGTATGGTAATGCGAGATAATTGCTAGATGTTGGTTGTGAATTGTTCTTGTGGTTAGAGTTGTAGGCTTTGTGTATTCTTTGTTTGATAATGTTATTTATGAATTTTATTGGGTAGTTGTTGTTTTGTAAGGTTTTTCTCACTTTGTCTAAACATTGTTTTCTAAATTTTGGACTGTTAAGTTCAATTTACTCAAGTATTTAAAGATAAAAAACATAAAAACAAAAATTAAATCTATTAAAGATAATCCATACTCCGCCAAGGTGCATATCTGATGGTTCAAAAATAATATCATATAACCAATATTATAACCATTATCATAATATATATATTTCCCCCTTTTTTTCAGAAAAAAATATTGTAATGATAATTATATAATAAAAGCCTGAAGAAGTCCCCGGCCAGGGACGAAACGTTGCATAACCCATCTCTTATTTTGTTAGTACCAGAATCCAACTCCCAATTTCCAGATATATATATATATATATATATATATATATATATATATATATATATGTATATATATATATATATATATATGAAAAGATGTAAAGATTTCGCTACTGAAAGATATGTACTAAATGACTTCGGTCTTTACAGTAGATAGATGGCTATAATCACACATAGCCATAAACTACCAACGATGAAAACAACTACTCGGTGGACAAAAGCCCCATCCCGCATTGAATTATATCATCGCTGGAAGGTGCAAAGGATCGAGATCTATCCCGATACCAATTGCGGTAACTTCTAACACCTTTTTGTTTCATTATCTATGGAACACATCACTTTTGAACCAAGAACAGGATCACTGTGATTTCGACCTTATTATTTGGACACATCCCGAACCATATGTTCAGCTGATGAGATCCTAATAAGGTCGAAATCACAGTGATCCTGTTCTTGGTTCAAAAGTGATGTGTTCCATAGATAATGAAACAAAAAGGTGTTAAAAGTTACCGCAATTGGTATCGGGATAGATCTCGATCCTTTGCACCTGCCAGCGATGATATAATTCAATGCGGGATGGGGCTTTTGTCCACCGAGTAGTTGTTTTCATCGTTGGTAGTTTATGGCTATGTGTGATTATAGCCATCTATCTACTGTAAAGACCGAAGTCATTTAGTACATATCTTTCAGTAGCGAAATCTTTACATCTTTTCACATTGATACGTGGGTCGCGTTCAACTTTAACTTCTAACTCCTAGGTGGCGCTGGAAGCGGCACGCTGTTTGGTTGTTTGCATCGCTTGTCGATGTAGAACCAGCAGTTTTCTGACTCTTTGGACACATCCCGAACCATATGTTCAGCTGATGAGATCCTAATAAGGTCGAAATCACAGTGATCCTGTTCTTGGTTCAAAAGTGATGTGTTCCATAGATAATGAAACTAAAAGGTGTTAGAAGTTACCGCAATTGGTATCGGGATATATCTCGATCCTTTGCACCTGTCAGCGATGATATAATTCAATGCGGGATGGGGCTTTTGTCCACCGAGTAGTTGTTTTCATCGTTGGTAGTTTATGGCTATGTGTGATTATAGCCATCTATCTACTGTAAAGACCGAAGTCGTTTAGTACATATCTTTCAGTAGCGAAATCTTTACATCTTTTCACATTGATAAGTGGGTCGCGTTCAACTTTAACTTCTAACTCCTAGGTGGCGCTGGAAGCGGCACGCTGTTTGGTTGTTTGCATCGCTTTTCGATGTAGAACCAGCAGTTTTCTGACTCTTTGGACACATCCCGAACCATATGTTCAGCTGATGAGATCCTAATAAGGTCGAAATCACAGTGATCCTGTTCTTGGTTCAAAAGTGATGTGTTCCATAGATAATGAAACAAAAAAGTGTTAGCAGTTACCGCAATTGGTATCGGGATTGATCTCGATCCTTTGCACCTGCCAGAGATGATATAATTCAATGCGGGATGGGGCTTTTGTCCACCGAGTAGTTGTGATTATAGCCATATATCAAAGACCGAAGTCATTTAGTATATATATATATATATATATATATATATATATATATATATATATATATATATATATATATATATATATATATCGGTGGCTCAGTGGGTTAGAACGCCGACTTCAAAGATTTCAAATCTTGAGGTCCCGGGATCGAATCACACGCAAGGCAGGGTTTTTTCCATCAATGAAAAAATCCCACTATCCACCCGGGGGTACAAGGTCCACTAGTAAATGGCGAAAGCTAGCGGACGACACCTCTCTTCCCTACCAACCCGCACTGAGGCAGCGTGGTAGGGCAAGCCTCACGACCCCAAACATGAACACAGAACAAAAACCATGGCCCTTATTCTCCGTAGGCCCGAATGGCCCTGGAGAGGGTAGTCTTCAGGATCCAGCCAGAAGGACAGAGGGTGCTAAGAATCCGCGGAGTCTTTAGTTTACTACTACTCATCCAAGACAACATTCGTAGCTAGCTATAACACCCAAATATTATCAAACCAATCCAAAATAGTAGAGCTGGAGAAGGAGGCAGAAAACATCAAGTGGGACATCATAGGTCTCAGCGAAGTAAGATGGAAAAATGGAGAGCTATTGGAACTTGAATCAGGCAACATCCTCTACTATCGAGGAACACCGAACGGTAGAACGAGTGGTGTAGGCTTCCTCATTAAGAAGGCATGGAAAGACAGAATAGTCAATATATCAAGTATCTCAGATAGGGTAGCCAGTCTAACCCTACGAATATCTAAGAGATACACGATACAAATTATACAGATCTACCCCCCAACAATAAGTGACTCAGACGAAGAATTAGAGGAATTCTACAATGAAATCACACAAACACTCGACGATGACAACAGCCATTTCAAGTATCTAATAGGAGACTTCAATGCAAAAGTGGGAAAACGGAGCAATCAAGAACAGGCTATGGGAAACTTTGGATTCGGAGACCGTAATGAGAGAGGGGAGAGACTAGTACAATATGCACATCAGTAAAACATGTCAATTGCAAATACATTCTTCAAGAAAAATCCCAATAGAAAATGGACATGGCAATCCCCCAACGGAACCACCAGAAATGAAATCGATTTCATTATAACCAATAGCATCAACACTATTAAAGACACAGGTGTTCTCAACAAATTCCGTACAAGTAGTGACCACAGAATGGTCAGAGCAAGAATCGTCCTCAACACAAGTCTCGAAAGAGTAAAACTAGATATTGACAAGTTGAAGGAAAATTCTGATCAATATCAGACAATGCTCAAGGAAAGGCTGCAAGAACAAGAAGACAGCACGGAGATCATGGAAACTATTCTGAGCTGCGCCAAATTAGTAGGAGGAACCAGACAACCTAACCAACACAAGAAGTTGTCTGAAGATACCAAAGCACTACTTAAGAAACGCAGGGACATGAAGACCAATAACAATATACAGAGAATAGAATACACAGAACTCTGTAACACTATACGGAAGAAGATTGCCGAAGATATCAGAAATTACAATGAACGATTGATTGAAACGGCAATCGAGAACAGGAAAAGCTACAAGAAAGCTAAGAAGTTGATAATCAGCCCCAGAATTAACAGAACAAATATCGACACCTCACTCACAAGATGGCATACCAGATGTGCTCATAGAAGAAGTGGAGAAAGCGCTAAAAAGTATGAAAAATGGTAAAGCAGCAGGCAACGATGGCGTAATATGCAAGCAGAAGCACATGGCAAATCCTAGCCCACATATACACTAAATGCCTAAAAACAAGAAAAATACCACAAAACTGGAATAGCGCCAATATCATCCTAATCCACAAGAAAGGCAGTAAAGAGGATACAAGGAACTACCGACCTATAAGCCTACTGCCCATAGCATATAAAATCTTCACGAAAATCCTTAACAATAGGATAGAGAGGACACTAGACGCTGCACAACCAAGGGAACAAGCTAGATTTAGAAGTGACTTCAGTACAATAGACCACATTCATGCATTAAGAGAAATTATCAGTCGAACAAAGGAATATGAGCTACCATTAGCACTAGCCTTCATAGACTTCGAAAAGGCATTCGACTCGATATATCCCAAAGCCATCATAGAAGCTCTTACAAATCAAGGTGTCGATGAACATAGAAACTCTAGCTAATATATATAAAGAAGCCAAAGCTAGAGTAATGATATACAAAGAATCTGTAGAATTCCCAACTGGCAGAGGAGTACGACAAGGAGACGCCATATCTCCCAAACTCTTCACAGCAACTCTAGAAGAAATCTTCCGGAAGTTAGACTGGAACAACACAGGTCTATATATGAACCTAGCCAAGACGAATATCATGTATAACGAACTGGTAGACGAACAAGAAATACAAATAAACCTCACGACTCTGGAAAGAGTAGAAGAATACATATACTTGGGCCAACTAATACACAACTCCGGATCTCTACTCCCAGAGATTAACAGAAGAATTAAACTAGCATGGAGAACGTTCGGAAGAAACACAATAATATTCAAATCAAGAATGCCCCTCTACCTCAATAAAAGAGCGTTCGACCAATGCGTACTACCAGTCTTGACATATGGATGCGAAACCTGGAGTATGAAATCAGATACCGTAAGAAAACTACAGGTAACACAACGATCTATGGAAAGAACTATGCTAGGAATAACCAAGAGAGACCGCAAAAGAATCGAGTGGATACGACAGAAGACCCAGGTTACAGATGTAATCCACAAAATCAAGGCACTCAAATGGCAATGGGCAGGGCACTTAGCTAGAAGAACAGGCGATAGATGGACCACAAAAATTAAACTATGGTACCCTCGAAATAAAAAGAGACCAAGACGAAGACCAAACATAAGATGGGACCATGACATCAAGAAATTAGCAGGAACAGCATGGGCCCGAATAGCCAACGATAGACAACAATGGGCTCAAATGAGAGAACAATACATAAATATGTAAGGGAGGCCACTACGTGAATAATCGTACGAATAAGGCTGAAAATGATGATGATGATATATATATATATGCCGCATCTTTCTTTTCAGCGCTTGCGAAGAAATGAAATGCAATGTTACAGATTTTGAAGCATATTTGCAGAACATTGATATTGTACCGACATTACCATTATTGTAGGGGACATGAATATAGATATAAAAAAAGTGAAATCGCGAATACCTACATACTGGCTCTCTCATCCTTTGGATTAATAATAATTAATATCTCATAAAATATTAGCTATAAAAATAAAGTCATATTAATAACTGACATTAATTTTCCATTTTGATCTGAAAAATAAATTAAAACATTAAACATTCCATGAGAAAAAACAAAGTTGTGTAGAGTTCCAACTATTTAGAAACACCCGGTATAATTGAAAATATTTTTATGTTGTTGAATGTTTAAAATACGATTGAGTTAGTTATAAATATTTTCTCCTAATCTTTACAATAACCCAGTAATCTTCCGAATACCTACGCACTACTAATCTCCCACTTTGTATTTCATAACTTGAAATGTACCTAGATACTTATTTATCAACAGCGGGCCGCGTCTAATTATAAAAAAATATCGTGTGATCTGAACCAAAAGCAAAAAGCAAAAGAATTTATGCACGAGTAGGCAATGTTACAATATTATAATTGTATTTCAACGATTTGATTGAATATACAATAATGTAACGTGAGAACTCACCCAAATAATAAAAGACACTCACACACGCACACAAATATCTGGAGCCCTGGAAGCGTCTCGATTGCTCTTGAAGGAGAATGTTGGTAATAACATCCTGGGAATCCAGAAACATGGAGAATCTACTGATTTGGTCTATTCTAGACGAGAAGCTTCGAGATAGGAGGTTAAGTGAATATAAACACACGGACCACGGAAGTAGTTAGTTAGTTATAGATCACAGTCAGTTATAGATCATAGTATCATAGAAAGTCGAATATAGCCCGAGAAATAAGTGTTATTGGTATAAATAAATAAGTGAAAATAAATCGAACCCAGTTTTAATATAAATCCCGATTACATTGGTGTCAGTGTGGAATCAGTCAGTGAGTGACTGTAAAATTGGACAGACTTTAAGAGACTGTGGTTTCGTGTAGAGTTGAGTGTTTTCGTGACTTTTTGTTAGATTTAAGTTTAAGACTCTTTTGTTCGTTTTCTTGTTGGTGTAAAGACTTTTTGTTCGTTTTTGTGTTACTATGAAGACTCTTTAGTTCGTTTTCGTGTGAAGACTTTTCGTTTGTTTTCGTGTGAATGTGAAGACTTTTTCTCGTGTTTGTGTGAACAATTTTGTACGTTTTCGTGTGAAAGACTTTAAAAACTGTATTGACTAATTGAGTTAGTAAAGACAATTAAAAATGAAATTAGTGCAGTTAACCGTGAAACAACTCAAAGAACAGTTGGTGGAGCGGGATTGTGATAATTCCGGTAATAAAGCGACCCTCCAGAAACGGTTAAGGGACAATTTGATTGAAAATGGAGAAGATCCTGATATGTTCGAATTCCACTCTCCGGAAGAACTGTTACTGAAAGAGGTGAGAAATAATTATGAAAAATTCGAAGAAATTTCTAGAAATAATAACGAAAGATTCGATGAAGTAACCAGAAATAATAACGAAAGATTCGATGAAGTAACCAGAACATTTGGGGTACAATTCGATGAAGTCTCGAAAAAGTTTGAAGAAGTTTCTAGAACTCTTCAAGATGAAATTAAAGATGTTTTCAGAAAAAGTGATGCGAGGTTTGAGGAGGTGACCAAAACTATCGAGGAAGCTGGTAGATATAATGACAAGAAATTTGAAGAAATTTTAAGAGCAGTTGACGAAAAATTTGTCACGACAGAGAAAAACATGGAGCTACTGAAACAGAAAATCAAGACATTGGAAATGGCAGTTAAGAATGGTCACTGCAGTATACAAAAAGATGAAAATGCGAGCTAGACCTTCAAAAGCAAGGATATAGGGGACTTAGCTGCAGGTAGTATGAAAGTTAAGCTGCCAAACTTTGATCGAAAGTGCTCCTGGTCAACCTATCGAAAGCAATTTGAAGCAGTGGCAATGGCTAACCAGTGGACCGAAGAGCAGAAAGCTTTTTCGTTAACTGCTGCTTTACGAGGTGATGCAGCAGACATCCTAAGGTCTATTCCGGCTGGTTAGGCAAACTACCAAGTCTTACTTTCTAAATTGGAGAATCGGTATGGAGACAGTCATCTCCAGCAAGTATACAAAGCACAACTGCGATCTCGGGTGCAACGTGCAAATGAGAGTCTGCAAGAGTTTGAAGGAGAGGTAGCTCGTATTGTGCTTCTAGCATATCCTAAGCTGCCGATAGCTTCCTTGTTGAAATTGCGGTGGACACATTTGTAAATGGATTAAGAGAGAGCGAGCTGCAGAAGGCGTTGAAGCTGGCCAGACCAAAATTGTTAGAAGAAGCACTAGAGCTATCGAGGAAGAAGACCAATCCAACAGAGAGTCCATGTTAGACATGATAAGGAAGCTAGTTACGGGAGCGCAATCAAAGAAGAGATAGCCAAGGTGTTGGGACCGTGGTGAGGTAGGACATGTACGGCGCAGTTGTAAGAAGAAGGTTGCACAATCGGAAAACTAGTATGGGTCGAGATGAGGGGGCAATTGTCGACCTGCAGAAATAGTGCCCCAGTAATTACGGTCAATGTGTCATCTTCTGGCGGAGCCTTGAGTTTATACATCGATGGTCGAATCAATGGAGAAGACAGAACACTCCTAATAGACACCGGTGCAACAAGAACAATAGCCAGGCCAGAGCTCATCACAGATCATTCCCGGATACTACCAACAAAGGTCCAACTCAGAACAGCGACTGGAGAGAAAATAAGAACACATGGTGAAGCGAACATGACCATCAGCATGGGCAAGATCACCATCAAGCACAGAATTTTAATCGCTGATATATCTGACCAGTTTATTTTGGGAATGGACCTTTTGAAGAAGCTTGGGAGCTGTGTTGGATGTCGAACATGGTGTCTTGAAGGTTGACAATGAAGAACTGCCCTTTCACGCGGATAACGAAGATGTTGTCCGATTGATAACGACTAGTGACGTAATAATACCCGGCTATAGTGAAAAAATATTGATGACCAACCCAGACGGAAACTACAAATCTGGAAGTCTGAGACTGGTAGAAGAAATGAATAATAAGGAATTTCTGACAGGTAAAGCTCTTTTCGAGTTGGAGATGTCGTTCCTGTCAGAGTAATGAATCTAAAGCAGATACCCATAAAGTTGAGCAAGGGAAGTATGGTTGGAAATTTTGTTCCTGTATCGGCGATATGCTCTGTAAGAACGATTAGTAAACCATCCAGGACCAGATATTCGAAAGAGCTGATTGATGTGGTCATCAAGACTGTCCAGGACTTAGACGAAAAGTGAGAGATATGCTTGTGGAATTCCAGGACGTATTTGCGATGGAAGAAGAATACAAAGGTAAAACAAGTATAGAGACTCACAAGATAAACACGGGGAAGGCTCAGCCAATAAGACAGCAGCCAAGAAGACTTCCATTGGCCAAAAGAGACGATGCCGAGAAAATGATTCAAGAAATGAGCAAATTAGGAGTCATTGAGCCATCAAATAGTCCATGGACCTCGCCAGTAATGCTCGTGAAGAAAAAGGATAGTTCTACAAAAATCTGTGTAGATTACCGGCTTCGTTACCCAGAATAGATGACACCCTAGATACTCTCTCTGGGTCACTATGGTTTTCTACACTAGATCTGAAAATTGGATACTGGCAAGTTGGAATGGATTCCGCAGATCGAGAAAAGACTGCTTTCTCGATAGGATCAGGGCTCTGGCAATTCACTGTGATGCCGTTTGGACTATGCAATGAGAGGCTCATGGAAGCACTTTTGAGAGGACTGACATGGCAAACCTGCCTAGTGTATTTGGATGACGTAATTGTGGTTGGAAAATCATTTGAGAAACACTCGAAGAATTTAAGAGAAGGAAAAGTTCATGGAAACGCAGATGCCTTATCCAGAAGACCGTGCAACTATAACTGCACCCACTGCTCGAAGATGGAAGAGAAGCTTTGCCCTATACGA